>JARHVA010000330.1:0-522500 GCA_037957365.1 Torreya grandis
AAGTCCATATTTGTAATGAATTATTGAGGTTGTAGAGTTGGAAGACTTCCCACTCCATCCCCTTTGATCCATTTGACAAAGATGCTCTCTTTGGCTACAACCAGACCATAGTTACCTTGGAGAAGAACATAACCAGCTCTCAAGATCTCAAATAAGTCCTCAAATGAGCCTTTCAACTGATTGGGAACCTCTGGTTGCTCCATAAGTTCATCAGTTTGATCAGCTACTTCAATCATTTCCTCATCCTCTTCATCATGTGACAACTCATTCAAGGAAATGATAGCCTCAACCCCCTCATTCTCCACATAAAGTGATAGATTTTCATCCTCAATAGTGCAGCCCACTTCATGCACAACTGCAAAAGAATATTCAATATGTTCTCCTAATTTTTGAAGGCTATTTTGATATTTTTTTGACCAAGGGGGGACCTTATGATGATTTGTTCCTCATATTTTCTCATTACATTCTCTTCCTCAACCTCTTTGGATGCATCTCCCATAGGTTCCTAATTTAGTTCTTGAAGTTGCTTTACTTGGATCACCTTCACCTCCTCTTACTTATTATCTTGATTTGGTTGAACTAATTTATAGGATGGAAATGTGCATGGAATAACCACCTTTTATTCCTTATTATCTGCTTCATAAATGACACTTCATGAAGGAAAGGTTGTAAGCTTTTGAAGGGAAAGGACTGGAGGCTGTAAGGCTTCTTGACTGACTTCAGGAATCACCACCTCTTTCTTCTACCCACTACTTTGAATAAATTTCTAAGATGGAAAAGATGGAAAAGACAAAGGCTCTTGAGGAGGGAGGGATAGGGGTTGAAAGACCTTTGATCTACTTGGCTGCATGACTTGGCTCCAAGATGGGAAAGGTAGAGGTTTTACCTTCATCTGTTGATTCTACCTTTCTTCTTCTCTCGTTGCCTTTAGTTCCAACTCTCTAATTTGCTTGACTATATTCTCTTGAAATAGTTCCTCCTTAAGGTGATCAGTTACAAAAGAAGGCTCTTTAAGAGGGATGATGTTTTGGACCCTGTTGGGTGAATATTTTGTCACAAGCTAACTAATGGGAAAAATAGGTGTTTCAACCACAGCATAAGGAGATTTATCAGCCAAAACATGCAGGTCTACCACATCAAGATTGGACAAATCTCTCCTCTCATCAAGGGGAGGTTCCCTATAATTATGAGGTGCTATATACTATATATATAAGCTGAAAATAACACTTAGGGGTAGGACAACACCATCCATCTCTCTTTTTTCAAAGATGATGTTCACGGATCAAAGGAAAAATCCTGGGTAATTATTGAAAGTACTTTTCTTCTTTCAGAAGTAATATTTAGTCAACAGCTAGATTCCTTCCTGGTAGTAATTGTAACCACGAGAAACCCATGAAAGTACAAAGTCTTTCATTGCTTCCCTCACTGAAACAAGGTGTAGTAACATAGAAGAATGAAGTGTAGCACAAAGTCTCCACTTCAACTGCCAAAGAGTGAAATATATGAAGGACAATGGGGGCACAAAGTCATCCCAAGATCCTTTACATAGAAATAGAAAAACAAACACGCTAAAGACAATTGTGGCAACACAAAGTCTCTCCACAGTCAGCTTTAGGACACCTTCTTGATTACTTCCACTAGTTCTACTTGTTAAATTAAATGGACAAGAATGCTTATAAGAAATAGACATAAGAATAATTTCCTAAATAACACAAGCTATTCCAACACAAAGTCTAAAAGGTCACTTTTTTCTCATTCGAATAAAGAAATATGATTAACAATCTGAGCTCAAAATCTCAGGAAATGCCTTTCAATTTGGGCAGAGTTTTGCTTCTATAACAGAGAGATCTCCTTTGCATAAAATAAGAGATTACAATATATAGCACTAAGAAAGACTTGGCACTTTTTTTCATGGAATGGCCCATGCTGCATTCAATGCTTTGAATGCATTTTTAGTTCTGTCAAGGAGCCATGCTGGAATAGGGCATCGGCCTTAATTGTGGCATGTGAATTCTTCTCAAATGTCTCCTCTAAAGTATGGGCCACCTAGTCCTCTTCCTAATATTTGTGAAACTGTCCACTTCGCCTTTACTCAATAGAGAAAAATAGGCTGCGTCCTTGAGTGCTCGCGCTCTCTGATGTCCATCTGGTAGACTGTTTCACCAACTAGAAATAACTCCTGTGTAGATATTTTTGGTCTTTTTGCATCGTTCCCTCTTTCCTTGTTGCATTTTATCTCTTTCTTCATGATCTGAGCTCTCGAGCTATCTCTTCCCTTTCTACTGGCTCTTTCAACTTCTTCTTCAGGTGGTCACTGAGTTTGTTCTCAAGTTTGCACCACATTTGAAAATAAATAGGCATTTTGTTACCTTGAATTTGATGTCCACGGGGACATCATTGGTCACTTGAACCACGTTGAACCTTAAACCTTTGAACCATGAGAGTGCATTGGTTCAATGGTTCAGACGATCTTATCAGCTCCTTGGTTCAATCAACTTCTTGGTTCAATTGGCTCCTTGGTTCAATCAGTTCCTTGGTTCAATCGGTTGAACCATCTCTTCGAACTTGTCTTTGGAATCTTCCGCTTCCTTCCTTCACTCAAAGCTTTCTTGTGAACTTTGAACTTCTTGAACTGGTTAAACTCTTTGAACCATTTGAACCTATGAACCATTTCAGTTCAAAGTTCAACGGTTCAACAGTTCGTTCTCTTTCTTTGAATCCTTTTATTCTCTAAGTCTTTTGAACTTATTGAACCTTTGAACCTTGAACCATTTCGATTCAAAGTTCAATGGTTCATTATCTTTCTTTGAATCCTTAGAAGTTTTGAACTCTCTAGATTCTTTTCTTTTCTGTTGAACTCGTTGAACCTTTGAACTCTTTTGGTTCAAGGTTCAACGGTTCAACGGTTCATTCTTTCTTCAAATCCTTTATTCTTCTAAGTCTCTCAAACTTTATTGAACTCTTTGAACCTTTTAACTTTGAACTCTTTTGGTTCAAGGTTCAATGGTTCAACGGTTCAATCTTTCTTCTTCGAAGTCTTCTTTTCTTAAAGTCCATCAAACTTATTGAACTTTAGAACTTGCTAAAGTATTCAAACTCGTTGAACTCTTCGAAGTGGTTGAACTTCTTTTTGAACCTTTGAACTCGTTCAACCTTTGAACCTTGTTGAAGCAGGGTTCAATGGTTCAATGGTTCATTCCATTTGTTTAAAGCCTGTCGATAAGTCTTTTGATTGAAATTTGGCATGGAACCAGCCTTGAAAATGCCTAAGTATTGGGAAGTTATTCCTTTATAGGAGCCTACCTGTTGAAGTTGTTGAACCTATGAAACCTGTGAGTCTCTTGACTGAAAATGCTTGAATAATTGAAGAACTTGAGCGCTCATAACATTTTTTGAGAAGGGAAGAGAGAATTTTGGCCTATAGGACCAAATAGTTGATATGTTGTCCCCAAAAACCAGTGACAGATTTTGAGAACAACAGCTGGCTCCAGTTGGGGAACTTCCATCAATTGTAAAAACAATTGAAGGGAGTAGAATCAGAATCTCTAGTGCCTTTAAGTATGCCATTGGGCTATGAAGTCATGCTACCCAAAAAGAAAGACATAAAAAAGAAATGAAAATGAACAACACAAAACAAGCTAAAGACTATACAAAAATTATACATATGTACAAGCTGATCTTATATGATACTTCAAGGATTGAAGTGTTTCAGATGTTGCCCACAGTGAGATAGTGAAAAGGGTGTGCCATCTTCATACTTCAATAGGAAACTATTTTATCCTCAGAAGCGATGATTGGTGAATGGACTTCTCCACCAGGAATCAAATTTTCAGTGTATTCCTTTTGGTTCTCCCCTCTTGCCCCATAGCAAGACTTGATTTTTTGTCTAAAAATCATGGATCGTTGTTCTCTTGCAAAAGAGTTTCTTTCCCTGATTTTGATGTGCAGCAACATGGTCCATTATCATAATTCATTGCTCTTCTAGTTCAGTTCAACACATGATTTGATTCTCCCCATCAGATACCTACCATTAATTAGCATTGTCAGGCACACTTGGTCGAAAGACCAGCTCAATAGTGTACTTTTGGTCTTCAAAGTCTTTATGAGGAACCAAGAGGGTCGTAGAGATAGCCAATGAATTTGCACGACTCTAAAGCTCTCTGGGCACTACATATATATTAAAAGCATCAAAACTTTAAATACAGTCCCATACCAAATTGGCACAATCTTGTGTTCTTGGTTTGACACAGGTTTCTCACCTAAAAAACCATCAGTTCAACATCTCCTTTGGCATGAAGGAGTTTGACACCTTTGTCTTGAGCAGCCTTCAACCTGAGTAATAAAGATTCGTACTCAACAGTGTTGTTGGTGTTACTAAACTGCAACTTGTATGAAGAAGGAAAAATATCTCCTTGCAAAGATATTAAAACAATCTCAGCTCTAGAACTGGTAGAAGAGCAGCTACCATCAAATTCTAAAATCCATATGCCACTGAAAATTACTCCTTTCTCAAATTTTCCTTCATTTGGAGGGGAGGTCCTTTTGCACTTGTGCTATGCTTTATTAATTCTTCTGTTGTCTCATCTGAATTAATTTCTAGATCACCACCTACATGAATTTCATCTGTTGAAACATGAACATCCTCTATGGTCAAGAAGTAATTACCCACCCCTGAAGACTCAAACAAAATTTGAGATTCAGGGGTTGATGTTTGGGTGACAATATATTTTGCCTCCTTAGGAAGCAGCCTCTGCATGATGCCCTTCACAGGGATCCTTGCCTTAGACAGGTCCATGCTTAACTCGCTACCAACATCTTTGTAAAAATTTTACCCAAAAAGGATGTCGTATGAGGCTGGGACATCAGCCACCAGGACTGTCATCTTGATTCTCTTTTCTGAAAAGGCCGCAAATGCAAACTAGGCATCTTTGATTTGTCCCAATAAAGGGAATTGTTTGTTTTCCATGGATAAGCATCTCCCAAATTTCTTGGTCAATGTGAGGCCAAGAGATTCAGCTACTTTGGTGGGCATGATGTTGTCAGATGCACCTGAGTCTATGATGTAATTGTTCAACTGATGTCCATTTATCAACAGAGAGATGTAAAATGGTTCTATCTTTCTAGGGGTAGTTGGAGGAGTAATCACAAGGTTATTCCAGGTGGATGTGTTCCTGGAGGGACCATGAGTTACTTTTAGAATTTTTTGTCCTACAGGGATGGCTTTATCCTTCACACATTCCACTAATCTATCCAACTGCTCAGGATTGGATTGCAAGAATTTAAACTCAGTCATTTAAATTTTGGTCTTCTTGACATGGTCAATTATGTCAAATGTCTGAAATGAATTAGGATCAGGGGAAGGCGGTTCATCCTTTTGGTTTTTTGGAGGGGTGGTACTGGTCTACAAATTTAAAGCCAAAGGTGCAGGAACATTTGGGGGTACTTACTTTTTTAGTGATTACTAGGTCCTTTGATTGAAAAGGCAGAGTAGTCCCTTGTTTAGCAATTTAAATTACTGGTTGAGATCACTCTATTTTTTCCTTATCAGCTTGCTGGGCTGACTAGCTCTAGGCCCTGGTATATACAAAGTATGATCCATCAAATGCTTCTGACTTCTTCTTGGTAATTTAGGAAACCATTGTTGGAGTCACCAGCTAATTCATCTTCTCCCTCTATGAAGATATTAACATCATCTTCTGGGTTCAACTCAGGTTGGAAAGAGAAATTTGATTCTATTTCAAGGTATCCAACTGCTGAGTTGGCTGGAGCTACTTCAATAACAAGTTTCCTCTGAAGGGGAGGAAGATGATTTGGCTGCCCTTGATTCCTGGCAGTGTTGCATTAGTATGACTGATTAGAGAATGTTTGCCTTAGTATATCTCAGTACGAAGGAGGAGTAGACATACCTTGCACCATTTTCTTTTTGAGAGCTAGAAACTCATTTTCCAACTTCTGCACCATTGGATCAGTGGTGCTTATAGATGGATATTCAGATGATGAAGAAGATTTACCATTATTAGGATCTCCCCTTATCTTCCCTGCCAATATGAGATCATCTTCCACCTCAATAGCCAAATCTTGCATTGTAGCAAGGTCTATGTATCTAGCATGTCTCAGTAGAAAACTCACTTTAGGTAGCTGAGAGTTGATGAAGAAGCATTTGAGATTATCAGTTTTTGGTTGAGCAATTGTAGAAATCCTATTCCTCAACTTGTCAAACTTGGCAATGAAGTCCCTCATAGGTTCACGAGGCTCTTTCTTCATTTGTGTGATCTGAGCCAACAGGGCATGCACATCTTCTTTAACCTTGAACCTAGCTTCAAATTTGGCTTTGAAGGTGTTCCAATCAGTCACAGTCTAGGCCTACAGATGATAGAACTAGTCTGTAGTAGCATCTTGTAATGTTTCTAGAAATAGCCTGACTGCTACGTCCTTAGACTCCACACCTATCACACCATAGGCTATGTTGAAGGCTACAATATGTTCATTAGGATGAACTCTCCCATCACCAAAGAACTTGGGGAAATTCTTCCTAGAACTGTGAGGCAGTTCATGTAGATGTAGAGTTAAATTGAGTGGACCAAAAGAGTTACCCTAGGGGCCTTGAACTGCCATTATTTGACTACTGAAGGGAGAGATAACAAATGTCTAAGGGGTATGTATTGACAAAGCTCTGATAACAATAGAAATGGATGCTTTCCCTGGTAATGGAGACTTGAATTTTGTAGGAGAAAAACTCCTAATTCATTGGAGGCGAGATGGTGAAGGAAACAAATCAAAATTATTTTGTTGTACCAACTCGAATACAGGGTCAACAATACCTTTAGATATCTAGCTTCGCGTATAGCGTGGAGCTGCCAAATTGTAGAATAAAAATGAAAAAGAATTGGAACTGCTTCAATTTGAAGCTTGAGGCTTCAAACTACAAGTTCTTCCCCAGCGGAGTCACCAAAAACTATTGGGTGAATATTTTGTCACTAGCTAACTGATAGGCAAAATAGGTGTTTCAACCACAACATAAAGAGATTTATCAGCCAAAACGTGTGGGTCTACCACATTAGGATGGGACAAATCTCTCCTCTCATCAAAGGGAGGTTCCCTATAACTATGAGGTGCTATATACTATATATATAAGCTAAAAATAACACTCAAGGGTAGAACAACACCATCCATCTCTCTTTTTTCAGAGATGATGTTCACAGATTAAAAAAGAAATCTTGGGTAATTGTTGAATTTACTTCTCTTCTTTCAAAAGTAATATTCAGTCAATAGCCATATTCCTTCCTAGTAATAATTGTAACCATGAGAAACCCAAGAAAGTACAAAGTCTTTCGTTGCTTCCCTCACTGAAACAGGGTGTAGTAACAAAGCAGAATTAATTGTAGCACAAATTCTCCACCTCAACTACCAAAGAGTAAAATATATGAAGGATAATGGGGGCACAAAGTCATCCCAAGATCCTTTACATAGAAATAGAAAAACAAACATGCTAAAGACAATTGTGGCAGCACAAAGTCTCTCCACAGTTGGCTTCAGGACACCTTCTTGATTACTTCCACTATTTTTGCTTGTTAAATTAAATGGATAAGAATGCTTCTAGGAAATAGACATAAGAAAAATTTCTTAAATAACACAAGCTATTCCAGTACAAAGTCTGAAAGGTCACTTGTTTTCTCATTCAAATAAAGAAATATGATTAACAATCTGAGCTCAAAGTCTCAGGAAATGCCTTTCAATTTGGGTAGAGTTTTGCTTCTATAATAGAGAGATCTCTTTTGCATAAAATAAGAGATTACAATATATAACACTAAGAAAGACTTGGCACTTTGTTTCATGGAATGGCCCATGCTGCATTCAATGCCTTGAATGCATTTTCAGTTCTGTCAAGGGGCCATCCTGGAGTAGGGCATCGGCCTTAACTGTGGCATGCTAATTCTTCTCAAATGTCTCCTCCAAAGTATGGGCCGCCTGGTCCTCTTCCTAATATTTTCACAGCTATCCACTTCACCTTTACTCAATGGAGAAAAATAGGTTGTGTCCTTGAGTGTTTGCGCTCTTTGATGTCCACTTGGTGGAATGTTTCACCAACTAGAAATAACTCCTGTGCAGATATTTTTGGTCTTTCTACATCATTCCCTCTTTCTTTGTTGCATTTTGTCTCTTTCTTCATGATCTGAGATCTCAGGTTATCTCTTCCCTTTCTACTGGCTCTTTCAGCTTCTTCTTCAGCTGGTCATTGAGTTTGTTCTCAGGTCCGCGCCACATTTGAAATTAAATGGGCATTTTGTTACCTTGAATTTGACGTCTACAGGGACATCATTGGTCACTTGAACCATGTTAAACCTTGAACCTTTGAACCATGAGAGTGCATTGGTTTAATGGTTCAATGATTCAAATGGTCTTATCAACTCTTCGATTCAATCAGCTCCTTGGTTTAATCAGCTCCTTAGTTTAATCGATTGAACCATCTGTTCGAACTTGTCTCCGGAATCTTTCACTTCCTTTCTTCACTCAAAGCTTCCTTCTAAACTTTAAACTTCTTGAACTGGTTAAACTCTTGAACCATTTGAACCTATGAACCATTTTGATTCAAAGTTCAACGGTTCATTCTCTTTCTTTGAATCCTTTTATTCTCTAAGTCTTTTAAACTTATTGAACCTTTGAACGTTGAACCATTTTGGTTCAAAGTTCAACAGTTCATTATCTTTCTTTGAATCCTTTGAAGTTTCAAACTCTCTGAATTCTTTTCTTTTCTATTGAACTCGTTGAACCTTTGAACTTTGAATTTTTTTGGTTCCAGGTTCAATGGTTCATTCTTTCTTCTTTGAATCCTTTGTTCTTCTAAGTGTCTCAAACTTTATTTAACTCATTGAACCTTTGAACTTTGAACTCTTTTGGTTCAAGGTTCAATAGTTCAATCTTTCTTCTTTGAAGTCTTATTTTCTTAAAGTCCACGGAACTTATTAAACTTTAGAACTTGTTGAAGTCTTTGAACTCATTGAACTCTTGAAAGCAGTTGAACTTATTTTTGAACCTTTGAACTCATTGAACCTTTAAACCTTGCTGAAGCAGGGTTCAATGGTTCAATGGTTCATTCCATTTATTTGAAGCCTACCGATAAGTCTTTTGATTGAACTTCATTGTGGAACCAGCCTTGAAAATGCCTAAGTGTTGGGAAGTTATTCCTTTATAAGAGCCCACCTGTTGAAGTTGTTAAACCTGTTGAACCTACGAGTCCCTTGACTAAAAATGCTTGAATAATTGAAGAACTTGAGCACTCAGAACATTTTTTGAGAAGGGAAGAGAGAATTTTGGCCTGCAGGACCAAAATAGTTGATATGTTGTCCCCAAAAACCAGTGACGAATTTTGGAAACAACAGACCCAAATAGCATGTTGTTCCACACTAGGCACTTCTTTTTTTTATATCCCCCTTGGATGGATTTCCAATAAGGAAAAGACTATGGAACATATGATGAACTTGGAAGATTCGAAGGAGCACTTGAAACAGTCACTTGAGGAGGAATGGGTGATATATAAGAAGGTTTTGGATGTTCATATGTTAACTTATCCTCAATGCTCTAAATGTAACCACATATATCCATCATGTCACCAATGAGGTTGATCCAAATTTATCTCTCAACAGGTGCCCATTCTACTTTGATTTACTGTAATGAATCCCTCATATAATGAATTTGTTGAGTGGGAACATTTTGACTATAACACTTTTGTGAGCACAACTCTAGTGCATGCTTGTCAAGGTTCACTAAAGTTTTCCTGAGTATTGGTATAGATAGCTCATGGTAGGGTTGATGAGGAGCAATATTTTGATGGGCTTGTTCATAAGTGGGATCAGGGTAATATTCTTGCATTTATGGGTCATGAGGAGCCTACCGAGGTTCATCATAGCCTTGATAGAAATCTTGGTAGGGCTGATTAAGCTCATATGATTCATGAGAATCATATTGGGGCTGCTGATAAGGAGGTGAATAATAGGGATATTCACCATAATTGTTCATGTTAGCCTCATAAGTGAAAAGTAGGAGTTGATTAAAAATTCAAAGAGACAAACCTGGTTTGCTCATAACCAGACACTTGATTTAGAGTTGCCAATGATGTTAATACTTGCTTTCAAAAGAACATAACGATGATCAGGGACTTGTATTACTTAAACCAAATGACAATTGCTCAAATTTTCCATTGATGTTTTTTAAATGCCTTCAAAATCTAATAAGTAGAAAGACAACACCAAAAATCCTTCCACTACTTTAGACCTTAGTCCCGCTAGGTGTGCCATAATTTTTATAGATAGAAATTACACCCCTGTGGAAGAGTTTTTTAGGCTTTCCCACTTCTAGCTATAAGCATGGGAACAACCTCAGGATGTGGGTGTCCTATGGTGAGTTTGAGACTTTAGGATTTTTAAAGAGGCTACTTCTTCTTGGTGGATCACCTAAAACTAATATTGAAATGAAACTTCATGAGAAAAAAGGTTAAAAGAGGGAAAAGGGATCCTAAGAAGGCTAACTAGGTAATGCACTAAATTTAAATGGACACTTATTTATGCTTGAATCGACACTAAATTAGTCATGAGGCAACTTGGGCTTTCATGATCTCAGGATCAAGCTAACACATCCTGGAAGAGGTTCAGTCAGAACACTAATCCAGACCTGCAAAACTTGAAAAAAACTTCAAAGAGGTAAGCAACAAGTTAATGAACTAAGAATAATTACATTCACAAATCCATCAAGCAACAAGCATACTAAAGCACTAGCTGAAGATAGAAAATAGGCAAAAAAATTGATTCTTATTACATTCAAGAGATAGTTCTTATAATACTTTGATAGGGTTTAGCTTGGTCGAAGGAGCACACTTTTGCAAACGTCTCAATGGGCATCTGTCTCCTAATAAGATGATAAAAAATCTAAAATTTTTGGGAACCATTACAAAGGCAAGTCAAGTGATATACATAGAGAATGGGAAGAGAGAGAGAGCTACATAGAAAGAGAGAAGAAGTCATTGATGACCGTTGTTGTCATCCTATTTTTCCATGAAATATGTCACCCAAGATCGCTGCATAACCTCCTTGAGCCACTCCCACATTCAAGTCTCTTTTAGTGGAGTTTAGAGAAGTCACATTGCGGGTAACTAGATGTCTCTTCCTAGTATGACTGCATTTATCTTTGCATTTAAATGGTATGGCACCTTTCACTTATGCGTGTCCTATCTAAATAAAGATGTGATTCTCCATGCCTAGGAGTTCAAATAGACCCATGTTATTCTTGAATTTGGATGGTTATTTTTCAAGAGCAAACCATATTAAAGGATGAGAGCTTTCATAAATTTTTAGTTACCAATCGCTTGGACTCTCCCGTGCTCGTTGGTCATCTTTGTGCCACTTATCTTTTACTGATTGGCCCTTTCTGATCTAGCTTATGCCATGAGGTAGCCTTTCATTCACCTAATCATGAATCTCATGTTGTTGGACTGAGCTTAATTCAAGCACTCAAAGAATCTTGATTTACTCTATGCAGAGTAATTTAGGTTCTTTGATCTCACAAACTTCAGACTTTTCCATATCCTTTACTTATCAAGATTTTAAAATAAAATAACTAGAGAAACTTGATTTACTCTATATAGATTAATTCAAGTTTTTAAAGTTTACTCACTTTAGACTTTTGAGGTCCTCTTAATTATGAAGTCCTTTAAGTGAAGCACTTGGAAAAACCTGATTTACTTTATGCATAGTAATTTGGATTTTCCAAGCTCTTCAACTTCGGACTTGTCCATATTGAAGTCTTCAAGCTTCTCTATCTCTAAGTCTTCAGGTATTTTGAACTTAAAGTCTTCAGACTTCTTCTCAGGCCTCCTTTTGTAAAATGCCTTTCAGATTTTTGTTAAGTGCCCTTTTATCGAGAAAGTGCCCTTCAACACCTAAAAATGGTCCTTCAATTTTTTTTAAAAGGTCCTTCCCGATGGGCAAGAGACCCTTTGGAAAACTTGAAATGGTCCTCCCAAAGCTTGAAAAGGTCCTCTTAGATTTTTTTAAGTGCCCTTTGGAACCTTTCTTTCGAATAATTTGTCAAAACCTTTCTTTCAGAAAAAAAACCTGAAAAGGACTTGGCCAAAAGAAAAGACTTGGCTGAAAGAAAAAGAACCCAAGGGAAATAAATACTTGATCCTACAAGGCCAAAAATATGATCAATGACTTATCCCAAAAAGGGGAAGTTGAATAAAATAAATTTGCACAAGGCTTAGTCCTTTGGATTGCTTTAAGACATCTTTGTTGGCCCCTTGAAGAATTTGCTTAAGCTGTATATGTGGGACAAAAATATGGCCAATAGGAACAACCTATTGTTTGGGCCCAAGACTTCATCCCTCTTCAAGAGCCCTCTTGTGTTCCTGACCACCTTAAGGAGGAGCTATTTCAAGAGAATATAACAAAGCAAATCAGAGAGTTGGAGTTTGTTGTCCCTAAAAATGTCACTCATTTTTAGGACAACATATGAACTACTTTGGTTCAGCAGACCAAAATAATCTCTTCCCTTCTCAAAATTTGTTCTAAGCTTTCAAATTCCTCATTTTTCAAGCTTTTTTAGTAAAGGGACTAGTAGGTTCAAAGGGTTCAATGGCTATAGTAGGCGAGTTCAATCAAAAGGGGCAAGTTTCCAACACTTAAACATTTTCAAGATTGGTTCAGTGCCTTGGTTCAATAAAAAGGGTTCATCGACAAGCTTCTAAGCAAGGACTAAACCATTGAACCATTGAATTGTTGAACCTTGAACCAAAAAGGTTCAACGGGTTCAAGGTTCAACGTCGTCGACAAGCTTCAAAAAGTCAAGCTCTTTGTCAAAGTTCATCGAGTTTAACCGCTTAACGGTTCCATGACTTCAAATACTTAGCAAAAAGAAGAAGGCTTGAACCATTAAACCTTGAAAAATTTTGGTTCAAAGGTTAAATGGTTCAAAGGTTCAAAGATTCAATGAGCAGTTGGTTCAATCGATTGATTCAATCAAATGGTTTAAAGGAGTGCCCAAAAGAAAAAAGCCCGAGAATAGAACGTGCCACATGTCCTTTGAAAATCTCAGCAGAAGCTACCAAGTGTCATCTACTGGGACACATTATAAATTATTTCTAAAAATAGTGGAATGTGCCACATGTCCCTTATAAAGCTCAGCAGAAACTGACAAGTGTCAATGTCTGTAGTTTCTTCCTTGTGTCCCGTTATAACTCAACAGAGCGCGACAAGTGTTTGCATCTGCACTTCAAGTTTATTGTAAGCTTTACATCTTCTTTCAATAAGATTCCCTCAAAGTCCCATGGAAGGCACCAAGTGGCAAATGTGGAAGGTTTTTGTGTGCTTTTCTAAGAAACTGTGGAAGTCACCACTTGTCCCTTGAAAAGCTTGGCGAAAGCTGCCAAGTGTCAACATCCACAGTTTCTTCCTTTTATTTCATTATTAAGTAAGGATTGTGGTGGGCCCCAGGTAAGTTGCTAAAAGTTGAGCAAAATCTGCTAGGTGTCATCTGTCGAGACACATTATAATTTGTTTCTCAAAGTAGTGAAACTTGACACATGTCCCTTGCTAATGTAAATAGAGCACGACAAGTGTCTGCGTCTGCATGAATCCAAGTGAGTCCCAAATGTTTCTATAGTGTTTTTAAAGCTCAGTA
Organism: Torreya grandis; assembly: GCA_037957365.1. Classification (NCBI taxonomy): domain Eukaryota; kingdom Viridiplantae; phylum Streptophyta; class Pinopsida; order Cupressales; family Taxaceae; genus Torreya; species Torreya grandis. The sequence goes on from JARHVA010000330.1 coordinate 13,672, forward strand.
GAAGCCACCATGTGTCATTTTTTACAGGACTCTCAAAAGGAATCTAAAGCTTCTATAAGTTAAGTGGATGCTGCCAAGTGTCCTTGCCTGTTTCATACCAGAATATGCCACGTGTCACTTGTTGAGATCAACGAAAAGCAACCAAAGTAAGTGGGAAAGACACGAAGGAATTGCTAAGGAGAATGACGGGCCCAAAGCTGTCAAATTCAGGGCAACCGACTAGCCATTGGCTTTCAAACGATGATGGACCCAAAGATGCCAAATTTACGGCAATGAAATAACTATTGATCTTTGTAGGCTTAAGCACGGACCCGAATGCTTTCAAAGGCATTCAAAGACCTTCAGGGCAAAAGGAAGAACCACTGAGAGAACGAACCAAAAGAACTAGAAAGGGAAAAAGATAGCTCAAGGGCTCAAATTGTAGTAGGAAAAAGAGAAGACTAGAAATATCTACGTAGTAGTTATTCCAGTAGGTGGAATAGTACACCAGGTAGATATTTGAGCCTGCAAACATTGAAGGCACAGCTTGTTTGTCTCCTTTGGGGTAAAGTCGAGGTGGATAGCTACACAGACATCTGGTGATAGACCAGATGACTCAAGCCTAGGAGAAGACATTCGATATGAATCAACACGCCACAGTTAAGGTAGCTACCTTGTTCCAGCATGGCCCTCTTTGACAAAACTAAAAATGCATTCAATGCATTTAGTGAAGCATGGGCCATTCCATGGAATAAAGCACCAAGCCTTTCTTGGCTACTATATATTGTATTCTCTTGTGTCATTTTTAAAAAGATCTCTTTGTTATCAGAAGCAAAACTCTACCCAAATTGAAAGGCATTACTAAGACTTTGAGCTCATATTGTTCATCATATTTCTTTGTTTGAATCAGAAAGCAAGTTACTTTCAAACTTTGTGCTGTTATGGCTTGTGTCATTCTAGGAGATTGTTTTTATGTCTGTTTCCTGAATGTATTCTTGTTTATTCAATTTAACAGGCAAAGCTAGTGGAAGTGATAAGGAAGATGTCCTGAAGCCAGTTACTTTCAGACTTTGTGTTGTCATAGTTGTTTTTAGTGTGTGTTTGTTTTCTATTCATGTATAAAGAACCTTCAAATTTATTTATTGTGTCCCGTTATAACTCAATGGAGCATGACAAGTGTCTGCATCTATGCTTCAAGTTTCTTATAAGCTTTAAAGCTTCTTTTAATAAGCTTCTGTCAGAGTCCCATAGAAGGCACCAAGTGGCAAATTCGAAAGGTTTCTATGTGCTTTTCTAAGAAACTACGGAAGTCACCACGTGTCCCTTGAAAAGCTCGACAGAAGATGCCAAGTGTCAACATCCATAGTTTCTTCCTTTTATTTCGTTATTAACTAAGGATTGTGGTGGGCCCTAGGTAAGTTGCTAAAAGTCAAGCAAAAGCCGCCAGGTGTCATTTACTGAGACACATTATAATTTGTTTCTCAAAGCAGCGGAACTTGCCACGTGTCCCTTGCTAATGTAAATGGAATGCGACAAGTGTCTGCATTCGCGTGAATCCAAGTGAGTCCCAAATGTTTATATAGTGTTTATAAAGCTCAATAGAAGCCACCACATGTCATTTTATGTAGGACTCTCAAAAGGCATCTAAAGCTTCTATAAGTTAAGTGGATGCTACCAAGTGTCCTCACCTATTTCACAGTGGAATATGCCACGTGTCACTTGTTGAGATCAATGAAAAGTAGCCAAAGCAAGTGGGAAAGACACAAAATAATTGCTAAGGAGAATGACAGGCTCGCATCCATCAAATTTAAGGCAACCAACGAGCCGTGGGCTTTCAAATGATGATGGACTTGAAAATGTCAAATTTGTGGTAATGAAATCACTGTTGATCTTTGCAGGCTTAAGCGCATACCTAAATGCTTTCAAAGGCATTCAAAGACCTCAAGGGCGAAAGGAAGAACCGTTAAGAGGAAGAGCCAAAAGAACCAGAAAGGGGAAAAGAGAGATTGAGGGCTCAAATTGTAGCAAGAAAAAGGGAAGACTAGAAATATCTATGCAGTGGTTATTCCAGTAGGTGGAACTGTACACCAGGTAGATATTTGAGCCTGAAAACATTGAAGGCACGATCTATTTGTGTCCTTTGGGGTAAAGGAGAGGTGGACAGCTGTGCAGACATCTGGTGATAGACCAGATGACTCAAGCCTAGGAGAAGACATTTGAGATGAATCAACACGCCATAGTTGCCCTGTTCCATCATGGCCCTCTTTGACAAAACTAAAAATGCATTCAATGCATTGAGTGAAGCATGGGTCATTCCATGGAATAAAACACCAAGTCTTTCTTGGCTACTATATATTGTATTCTCTTGTGTTATTTTAAAAAAGATCTCTTTGTTATCAGAAGCAAAACTCTACCCAAATTGAAAGGCATTACTGAGACTTTGAGCTCAGATTGTTCATCATATTTCTTTGTTTGAATCAGAAAGCAAGTTACTTTCAGAATTTGTGCTGTTATAGCTTGTGTCATTCTAGGAGATTGTTCTTATGTTTGTTTCCTGAATGTATTCTTGTTTATTTAATTTAACAAGTAGAGCTAGTGGAAGTGATAAGGAAGATGTCCTGAAGCCAGTTACTTTCAGACTTTGTGCTGTCATAGTTGTCTTCAGTGTGTGTTTGTTTTCTATTCATGTATAAAGGACCTTCAAGTTTCTTCTTTGTGTCTTGTTATAACTTAGCAGAGTGCGACAAGTGTCTACATCTGTGCTTCAAGTTTCTTATAAGCTTTAAAGCTTCCTTCAATAAGCTTCCCTCAGAGTCTCGCAGAAGGTGCCAAGTGGCAAATACAGAAGGTTTCTATGTGCTTTTCTAAAAAATTGCGCAAGTCACCACGTGTCCCTTGAAAAGCTCGATAGAAGCTACCAAGTGTCAACATCCATAGTTTCTTCCTTTTATTTCATTATTAAGTAAGGACTGTGGAGGGCCCCAGGTAAGTTGCTAAAAGTCGAGCAGAAGTTGCCAGGCGTCATCTACCAAGACACATTATAATTTGTTTCTCAAAGCAACAAAATTTGCCACGTGTTCTTTGTTAATGTAAACGAAGCGTGACAAGTGTTTGCATCCGCATGAATCCAAGTGAGTCCCAAATGTTTCTATAGTGTTTCTAAAGCTCAGTGGAAGCCACCACATGTCATTTTTTACAAGACTCTCAAAAGGCATCTAAAGCTTCTATAAGTTAAGTAGATGCTGCCAAGTGTCCTCGCCTATTTCACAGCAGAATACGCCACGTGCCACTTGTTGAGATCAATGGAAAGTGGCCAAAGCAAGTGGGAAAGACATGAAGGAATTGCTAAGGAGAATGACGGGCCTGTAGCCATCAAATTTAGGGAAACCAACTAGCCATTGGCTTTCAAACGATGATGGACTCGAAGATATCAAATTTGTGGCAATGAAATCGTTGTTGATCTTTGCAGGCTTAAGCGTGGACCCGAATGCTTTCAAAGGCATTCAAAGACATTCAGGGCAAAAGGAAGAATTGCCGAGAGGAAGAACCAAAAGAACTAGAAAGGGGAAAAGATAGCTCGAGGACTCAAATTGTAGCAAGAAAAAGGGAAGTCTAGAAATATCTACGCAGTAGTTATTCCAATAGGTGGAACATTACACCAGGTAGATATTTGAGCCTACAAACATTGAAGGGGTGGCTTGTTTTTATCCTTTGGGGTAAAGGCAAGGTGGACAGATACGTAGACATCTGATGATAGACTAGATGACTCAGGCCTAGGAGAAGACATTCGAGATGAATCAACATGCCATAGTTAAGGAAATTGCCCTGTTCTAGCATGGCCCTCTTTGACAAAACTGAAAATGCATTCAATACATTGAGTGCAGCATGGGTCATTCCATGGAATAAAGTGCCAAGCCTTTCTTGGATACTATATATTGTATTCTCTTGTGTCATTTTAAAAAAGATCTCTTTGTTATCAGAAGCAAAACTCTACCCAAATTGAAAGGCATTACTGAGACTTTGAGCTCAGATTCTTCATCATATTTATTTGTTTGAATCAGAAAGCAAGTTACTTTCAGACTTTGTGCTGTTATAGCTTGTGTCATTCTAGGAGATTGTTTTTATGTCTATTTCCTAAATGTATTCTTGTTTATTCAATTTAACAAGCAAAGATAGTGGAAGTGATAAGGAAGATGTCCTGAAGCTAGTTACTTTCAGACTTTGTGCTATCATAGTTGTCTTCATTGTGTGTTTGTTTTCTATTCATGTATAAAGGACCTTGGGATGACTTTGTGCCCTCATTGTCCTTTGTATTTCACTCTTGGGCAGTCGAGGTGGAGACTTCGTGCTACATATCAGTCTACTAGTTACTACACTCCCTGTTAGCAGTTACTTGTCACTACTAGAAAGAACTCCTATTGTTTTCTACTATATCACTTTTTAAAGAAGAGAAGTGCCTTTAGTGTCGTCACCAAGATTTTCTCCTCTATTTTTAAGCATCATCTCTAAAAAAAGAGAGATGGATGGTGTTATCCTACCCCTGAGTGTTATTTTCTGCTTATATATATAGTATAATAGCTCCTGCATATTTATAAGGAACCTCCCCTTGATGAGAGGAGAGTTTTGTCCACCTCTGATGTAGTAAACCTACACATTGGGCTGACCAATCTCCCTTGCTATAATGAAGAAACCTATTTTTCTCAATCAGACATCTGGTTGACAAAATATTCATCCAATAGTGTTTTTGCCGACTCTGCTGGGGAAGGACAAGCAGTTTGAAGCCTCAAGCTTCAAGCTGAAGCAAGACCAGTCCTTTTCCATTTTTGTTTCACGATTTGGCAAATCCATGCTATAGTAGAAGCTAGAGAGTTCAAGGTGTTGACCCTGTCTTTGATTTGGTGCAGCAAAGAAATTTTGATTTTTTCCTTTCCCAACTTCAAGTTCAAAGATCCAAGAGTGTTCCTCGTACCTGTACCAGGTCACCAACCCAAGGTAGATCTACTTTTTTAGCTATTAGCATATCTTTGCCTATACATACTCCACCCAGATTTGTTATCCCCCTTTTCCATAATCTAATCATGGCAGCTCAAGGCCTCTAGGGTAACTCTTTTGGTCCACTAAATTTGACTCCACCTCTACGTAAACTCCCATGCAACTCAAAAAAGAGTTTCCCCAAATTATTTGGTGATAGGATAGTTCATCCTGATGAACACATTGCAGCCTTCAACATAGCTTGTGGCGTAATAGGAGTGGAATTTAAAGACGTGGCATTCAGGTTTTTCATGGAAACACTATAAGGTGCTGCTACAAATTGGTTCTACCATCTGTAGGCTAGGTCAGTAACTAATTGGGACACACTCAAAGCTAAATTTGAAGCCAGGTTCAAGCCTACAGAAGATGCACATGCCTTATTGGCCCAACTCAAATAGATGAAGAAGGAACCTCATGAACCTATGAGGGATTTCATAGCAAAGTTTGACAAGCTGAGGAACCGCATTCCTATAATTGCTCAGCCAACACCTGAAAACCTCAAGTGCTTCTTCATCAACTCACAGGTACCTGAAGTGAGTTTTCTACTAAGACGTGTTGGCCACATAGACTTTGAGGCTGATCAAGACTTAACTACTGAGGTAGAGGATGACCTTATCTTGGTAAGAAAGATAAGGAGAGATCCAAACAAAGGTAAACCCTCTTCATCTTTTGAATACTCACCTATAGCCACCACTGATCCCATGGTGCAGAAAGTAGCAAATGAGTTGCTAGCCCTCAAAAAGAAAATGGCACAAGGGATGTCCTCTGCTCCTTCATACAGAGATGCACCAAGGAGGACATTTTCAAATCAGTCATATCAAGGCCATGTTGTCAGGAACCAAGGGAAAATAAATCATCTTTCTCCTCCACAGAGGAATAACCTTACCATTGAAGCACCTCCAACCAACTCAACGATTGAATATCTTGAAGCTAAATCAAAATTTTCATTCTAGCCTGAGTTTAATCCTAAAAATGATGTAATTTCTTCACTGAGGAAGAAAAAGAATTAGCTAGCGACTCCAACATTGGTTTCTTAAATTATCAGGATGAACCCAAAAGTGAAGGTAATGCACCTGAGGGATCATATGCTATATTCACCCAGTCCAAGAATAAATTAGCTCAACCAACTGATAAGGAGAAAGCAGAGGAGTGACTTCAATCAACAATCTCAATTGCTAAGTGGGGAACCACTCTACCTTTTCAGCCAAAGGACCCGGTGATTGTGAGAAAGGTAAGTACACCAAACATCCCTACGCCTTCTACTTTAAACTCGTAGTCCAGTCTTCCCCCTCCCAAAAACCAAAAGGATGAACTCCCATCCTCTACTCCTAGCTCTTTCCAGACATTTGACATAATTGACCATATAAAGAAAACCAAAATTTAAATGTCTAAATTTAAATTTTTGCAGTCCAATCCTGAGCAATTGGATAAGTTGGTTCAATATGTGAAGAACCAAACCATCCCTGCAAGACAAGAAGCTAAGAAGGTAACTCATGTTCCCTCAAGGAACATGTCTATCCCAAAAAAAATTGTCATTACTCCATCTGCCCTTGGAAAAATAGAGCCTTTTTATATTTCCCTGTTGATAAACAGTCACAAGTTGAGCAATTGCATCATTGATTCTGGAGCTTCAGACAATGTCATGCCTGCCAAAGTGGCTAAATCCCTTGGTCTCACACTGACCAAGACATTTGGGAGATGTTTCTCCATGGAAAATAAGCAAGTACCTCTGTTGGGACAAATTAAAGATGCCCAATTTACATTTGCAGCGTTCCCAGATAAAAGAATCAAGATGACTGTCTTGGTGGTCAACGTCCCAGCGTCATATGGCATCCTTCTTGGATGAAACTTCTGTAAGGATGTTGGAGGTGAATTGAGCATGGACCTATCCGAAGCAAGGATTCCAGTCAAGGGTGTTATGAAGAGGCTGCTCTCTGAGAAGAAAGCAAAATATGTAGTCACCCAAACCTCGGCACCTGAAGCTCAGCTTTTGTTTGAGTCTTCGGGCATGGGTAACTACTTTATATCCATAGATGAAGTTCTTGAAGCATTTGATGAAGCTCTTGAAGGTGACAACTTGATGATTAGTTCATCTGGAATAGCAGAAGAATTGGTGAAGTGCAATGCAGATGTGGAAGGAGCTCCACCTCTAAATGAATAAGAATCCAAAGGAAAATCAGTGTCTAAGGAGGTATGGATTCTTAAATTTGACGGCAATTGCTCCTCTACCAGTTTAGGAGCTAGGATTGTGCTGATATCTCCTCATGGAGATATTTTTCTTTCATTTTACAAGTTACAGTTTAGTAATACCAACAACATGGCTGAGTATAAATCTCTCTTACTCGAATTGAAGGTAGTTTAGGACAAAGGCATTAAGCTCCTTCATGCCAAAGGAGATGTTGAACTAGTGGTTTGTCAGGTAAGAGACCTGTATCAAACCAAGAATGAGAGATTACGCCACTACCGTAATCTAGTCTAGGACTAGATTGAAAACTTTGATGCTTTCAACATCTCTGCCATTCCTAGAGATTTCAATGACTGGGATGATGCACTGGCTATTTCAGCTACTCTCTTAGCTCCTCACCCAGACTTCAAAGGACACAGGTACACTATTGAACTGGTATTTTGACCAAGTGTGCCTGATAATGCCAATCATTGGCAAGTATTCAATAATGATAGCCAAATCATTGCCTTCTTGGAATAAAAGATAGCTTTCAACAACTTCACTTTGAAGGCAGTGAACCCTAGAAACTTGAACCAGCCCCTGGATCAAATGCAGATGTAGGTGAGGAGTTCTTGTAACTTAAAGGGAATAAAATTACTAAAGGCTTGGTTTCCCTTGAGAATTTGTTTGACAAACATGACAAATTCATCAAATAGTAGCAAATGGATCCAAGCTCCTCCCAAGATTTTGATCAAGTAAATTTGGGTACCAAGGAAGATCCCAAGATGGTAAACATTGGGAAATACTGCACTCCTAAGGAGAGGTTCAAGTTTACTACTCTACTTCACCAGTACATGGATGTTTTAGCATACTCCTATGGTGATTTGAAGTCACTCAAGCCTGATGAAATTCTCCATGAGATTCCTTTAAAGAGTGATTCAACACCTTACATTCAAAAATCTAGGTAGTACAATCTAAAAATATTAGGTACTATCCTGTCTGAGATATAAAAATTGTTAAATGCTAGGATCATTTTCCCAATCCATCATTCTACATGGATTGCAAACATAGTGCCTGTGAGGAAGAAGAATGGCAAGATTTGCCTTTGTGTGGATTTTAAGAACTTGAATCAATCATCCTTGAAGGATAGCTACCCTTTGCCTATCATGGACCAAGTGCTTCAAACAATGACTAGTTCAAAAATGTTATCAATGCTAAACGGCTTCTCAAGATACAATCAAGTTGAAGTTGGTAAAGCAGACCAGCATAAGACTGTGTTCACCACACCTTGGAGCACATTTGCATATAGAAGGATGCATTTTGGCCTTATTAATGCTGGCGCCACTTTCTAAAGAGCAATGGACCTTGCTTTCAAAGATGAAATGGGTAAGTTCATTATAGTATACTTGGATGATTTAACAGTATTTTCTAAGCATCACCCAAATCATATGTGCCACTTGCAATAAGTGCTAGAATGCTGTCGCCAGAATGACATTTTTTTGAATCCCAAGAAGTCTATTTTTGGGATAACAGAAGGGAAACTTCTCAGACACATTATGTCCAAAGGAGGCATAAAGATTGACTCAGATAGAGTCAAGTCCATCCAAGAGCTTGCTTTTCTCATAAGTAAGACTGCAGTTCACTATTTATTTGGAAAGGTGAATTTCTTAAGAAGGTTCATCCCTGAGTTTGCTGAGAAGACTCACCATATTGTAAATATTATGAAGGGTAAGGCCATGTTCAGCTGGACTAAAGAAGGTAAATTGGCATTCCAAGACATAAAGACATTATTGCTTATGCCCCAATTCTGGTTTGTCCAGACTACAACAAGGAATTCACCATATACAGTTATGCTTCTGAACACATGCTTTTAGTAATTCTAGTTCAATAAAATAAAGAAGGTATGGAATCTCCCATTTATTTCATGAGCTGTCCTCTTAAAGCTCATGAGCTAAAGTACTCAAATATGGAGAAACATGCCTATGCAGTGGTAAAGGCAGTGAGGCATTTTCACTTCTACATCTTGAATTCACATGTTACTACCTTGGTTCTTGATACCACAGTTAAATCCATATTAACTCAATAGGAGTTTGGGACCAAAAAAGGCAATTGGATTGCAAAAATCTAAGAGTTTGATCTAGTCATCAAACCAATGAAGCTAGTGGATGGAAAAGGCCTATGACAATTGATTGTTGATAACAGACCAGAATAAATAGATCATGAAGAATTAGAAGAAGACACACCAACAATCCTCTTTGTCTCCACTACAAATGAGTGGTATTTAGGTATTTCTCATTTCTTTACTTATGGTGAGTGTCTTGCTCACCTATCTTATAAAAAAAGGACTATCAAGTTGAAAGCTGCCAATTTTGTCCTATGGGACAATGGCCTGTACAAGAGGAGCCTTGATGGAGTGTTCCTTCATTACGTGGACAAAGAGCAATAGAGCCAAATTCTGAGGTCCTTCCACAATCTAGCCTGTGGAGGACATTTTTTTCCCCTATGACTACCCATAAAATTCTGTGAGCCAGGTACTACTGGCCCACTCTATTTCAAGATGCTTACAAATGGGTAAGAAAATGTGAACTATGCCATCAATTTGTTGGAAAACCTAAGTTAGTTGCCCTGCCTCTCAAGCCAGTGGTGATAGAAGAGCCATTCCAGCAATGGGGAATCGATTTCATTAGTGCTATAAACCCATCTTCTAGTGCTAGACATGATTATGTCCTTACAACCATAGATTACTTCACCAAGTGGGTTTGAAGCAATTCCAACCAAGCAGGCTACTTTTGAAGTAGTATGCAACTTCCTCAAAGAGAACATCATTGCCAGGTTTGGGGTCACAACTAAAATTTTCACCTACAATGTAGCTTGTTTCACTTCCCAGGAGATTTCTCAATTCTATTTTTACTATGGAATCACTCTCTCCCACTCTTCTGATTACTTTCCACAAGGGAATGGACAAGCTAAATCAAGTAACAAGAACCTGGTGACTATCATCAAGAAGCTGGTGGATGACAACCAAAGGACATGGCATAAAGCATTGGTTGATGCTTTGTGGGCAAATATAATTACACCAAAAAGGGTAATTAGTATGTCTCCCTTCCAACTTATTTATGGGCTCAATGCTGAGATACCAATCACCCTAGAATTGCTAGCATTGAAATTGGCTAAAGCAATTGAGGATCAGCCATACAAAATCTCCATTGATAAGAAGATCATGTGCCTGACTGAGCTAGATGAGTAGATAACTATGGTGGTAGATTGAATTACTACTCATCAAAGTCTGGTGAAGAATCTATTCGACCAAAAAGTAAAGAACCATGATTTCTAGATTGGAGATCAAGTCCTGTTATGGGATAAGAGGAGAGAACCAAAGGGAATGCATGGAAAGTTTGATTCCCTATGGAGGGGCCCTTTCATTATCCATCAGCTAAATAGTGAAAATAGTTTCTTGTTGAGGTATGAAGATGGCATACCCTTTCCTCTACCTCACAATGGGCAACATCTGAAGCACTATAACTCTTGAAGTATTAGATAAGTTCACCTATACATATGTATATTTGTATAGTCTTTGTTTCTACTTTGTGTCATTTGTTTTCATTTTTTAGAGCCTTTCTTTTGGGGTAGCATGACTCCATAGCCCAATGGCATACTTCAAGGCACTGGAGATTCCAGTTTCTACTCCCCTCAGTTGTTTCATGTTTTCAATTGAAGGAAGTTCCCCAACTGGAGCCAGCTGTTGTCCCCAAAAATGTCACTCATTTTTAGGACAACATATGAACTACTTTGGTTCAGCAGACCAAAATAATCTCTTTCCTTCTCAAATTTTTTTCTAAGCTTTCAAATTCCTCATTTTTCAAGCTTTTTCAGTAAAGGGACTAGTAGGTTCAAAGGGTTCAATGCCTATAATAGGCGAGTTCAATCAAAAGGGGCAAGTTTCCAACACTTAGGCATTTTCAGGATTGGTTCAGTGCCTTGGTTCAATAAAAAAGGTTCAACGGCAAGATTTTAAGCAAGGATTGAACCATTGAACCATTGAACGTTGAACCAAAAAAGTTCAAAGGTTCAATGGGTTCAAGGTTCAACGTCGTCGACAAGTTTCAAAGAGTCAAGCGCTTTGTCAAAGTTCATTGAGTTTAATCGCTTAATGGTTCTATGGCTTCAAACACTTAGCAAAAAGAAGAAGGCTTGAATCATTGAACCATTAAACCATTGAACCTTGAACCATTTTGGTTCAAAGGTTCAACAGTTCTAAGGTTTAAATATTCAACGAGCGGTTGGTTCAATCGATCGGTTCAATCAAACGGTTCAAAGGAGTGCCCAAAAGAAAAAAGCTTGAGAACAGAACGTGCCACGTGTCCTTTGAAAAGCTCAGTGGAAGCTACCAGGTGTTATCTATCAGGACACATTATAAATTATTTCTAAAAATAGTGGAACATGCCACATGTCCCTTGTAAAGCTCGACAGAAACTGACAAGTGTCAACGTCTACAGTTTCTTCCTTATGTCCCGTTATAACTCAGCAGAGCGCGACAAGTGTTTGCATCCACGCTTCAAGTTTCTTATAAGATTTAAAGCTTATTTCAATAAGCTTCCCTCAGAGTCTCACGGAAGGTGCCAAGTGGCAAATGCGAAAGGTTTCTATGTGCTTTTCTAAGAAACTGCTGAAGTCACCTCGTGTCCCTTGAAAAGCTCGGTAGAAGCTGCCAAGTGTCAACATCTACAGTTTCTTCCTTTTATTTTGTTATTAAGGACTATGGTGGGCCCCAGGTAAGTTGCTAAAGTCAAGCAGAAGTTGCCAAGTGTCATTTGCTGAGACACATTATAATTTGTTTCTCAAGGCAGTAGAACTTGCCTAGTGTCCCTTGCTAATGTAAATGGAGCGCGACAAATATCTGCATCTGCATGAATCCAAGTGAGTCCCAAATGTTTTTATAGTGTTTCTAAAGCTCAGCAGAAGCTACCATGTGTCATTTTCTATAAGACTCTTAAAAGGCATCTAAAGCTTCTATAAGTTAAGCAGATGCTACCAAGTGTCTTCGCCTATTTCACAGCAGAATACGCCACGTGTCACTTGTTGAGATCAGCAAAAAGTGGCCAAAGCAAGCGGGAAAGACATGAAGGAATTGCTAAGGAGAATGACGGGCCCATAGCTATCAAATTTAGGGCAAAAAACTACCCGTTGGCTTTCAAATGATGACGGACCTGAAGATGTCAAATTTGTGGCAATGAAATAGCTATTGCTCTTTGTAGGCTTAAGCACAGATCCAAATGCTTTCAAAGGAATTCAAAGACCTTCAGGGTGAAAGGAAGAACCGCTAAGAGTAAGAACCAAAAGAACTAGAAAGGGGAAAAGATAGCTCAAGGGCTCAAATTATAGGAAGAAAAAGGGAACACTAGAAATATCTATGCAGTAGTTATTCCAGTAGGTGGAATAGTACACCAGGTAGATATTTGAGCCTGCAAACATTGAAGGTGTAGCCTATTTGTCTCCTTTGGGGTAAAGGAGAGGTGGAAAACTATGCAGACATCTAGTGATAGACTAGATGACTCAAGCCTAGGAAAATACATTCGACATGAATCAACATGCCACAGTTAAGGTGGATGCCCTGTTCCAGCATGACCCTCTTTGACGAAACTAAAAATGCATTCAATGCATTGAGTGCAGCATGGGTCATTTCATGGAATAAAGTGCCAAGCCTTTCTTGGCTACTATATATTGTATTCTCTTGTGTCATTTTAAAAAATATTTTTTTGTTATCAAAAGCAAAACTTTGCCAAAATTGAAAGGCATTACTAAGACTTTGAGCTCAGATTGTTCATCATATTTCTTTGTTTGAATCAGAAAGCAAGTTAATTTCAGACTTTGTGTTGTTACAACTTGTGTCATTTTAGGAGATTTTTATTATGTCTATTTCTTGAATGTATTCTTGTTTATTCAATTTAACAAGCAAAGTTAGTGGAAGTGATAAGGAAGATGTCCTGAAGCCAGTTACTTTCAGACTTTTTGTTGTCATAGTTGTCTTCAGTGTGTGTTTGTTTTCTATTCACATATAAAGGACCTTGGGATGACTTTGTGCCCTCATTGTCCTTTGTATTTCAATCTTGGGTAGTTGAGGTGGAGACTTTGTGCTACATCTCAGTCTACAGGTTACTACACTCCTTATTACTAGTTACTTGTCACTACCAAAAAGAACTCCGGTTGTTTCCTGCTAGATCACTTCTGAAAGAAGAGAAGTGCCTTTAGTGTCTTCACCAAAATTTTCTCCTTTATTTTTAAGCATCATCTTTGTAAAAAGAGAGATGGATGGTGTTATCCTACCCCTAATTTTTATTTTTTGCTCATATATATAGTATAATAGCTCCTGCATATTTATATGGAACCTCCCCTTGATGACAGGAGATATTTATCCACCTCTGATGTAGTAAACCTACACATTGGTCTAACCAATGTCCCTTGCTATGGTGAAGAGACCTATTTTGCTCAATCAGATAGTTGGTTGACAAAATATTCATCCAACAGAGTTGAAGGTAAGGAAAGAAAAAGAAAGGCGTAATCAACAAATGAAATATAACCGTTACCTTTCCCATCTTGGAGCAAAGTCACGCATCTAGGTAAATCTAAAGTCATTCAACCCCCATCCCTCCCTCCTCAAGAGCCTCTATCTTTTCCATCTTGGAAATCCACTCAGATTAGTGGGCTGAAGGAGGAGGTGGTATTTCTTGAAATTAGACAAGAAACCTTGCAACCTCCATTCCTTTCCCCTCAAAAGCCTATAGCCTTTCCTTCATGGAGAGCCATTCAAGAAACAAAGAATCAAGAAGAGGAGGTGAGCGTGATCCAAGCAAAACAACTTCAAGAATAAAATCAAAAACCTATGGTAGCTTCCATGAACCTTTCTCACCTTGTTGAGCATTTTTAAGAGCGTATTATGCCACTCTTTGAGAAAGATCCTCTCCTCTATGAAGAAAACCATAGAGATGCATCCAAAGAGGCTGAGGAGGAGGATATCATGAGCAACTATGAGGAAAAATTCACCATAGGTCCCCCCTTGGTCTATAAAATATCAAAGCAACCTTCTTTAATGAAGGAGAACATATTGAAGACTCTTTTGTAATAGTGCATGAATTAGACTACACTATTGAGGATGTAAAGCTACCACCTTATGTTAAGAATGAAGGGGTCAAGGCTATCAATTTCTAGGATGAGATTCCATATGATAAAAGTGATGAGGAAATGAATGAATTTGTTGATCAAATTGATGAAGTTATGGAGAAGCCAGATGTTCCCAATTAGTTGGAGGGCTCATTTGAGGACTTGTTTGAGATCTTGAGAGTTGGCTATGTTCTTCTCCAAGGCAATTATAACTTGGTTATAGCCAAGGAGGGAAACCTTGTCAAGCTGATCAAAGGGGATGGAGTGTGTAGCCTTTGAACTCTACCACCTCAAGAGTCTATTACAGACAAGGACTTGTTTCAGATCTTGAGAATGGGCTATCAACTCCTTGATGAGCTAAAAAAACATGAAAAAAGAACAAGCCCAATCCTACTGAGGACACCATTGAAATAAAAGAGGTATCCCTTGTTGAACCACTATTGGATGTTGCAATTAAGGAGCCATATGAAGAATTTGAGATTGTTTGGATTCACATAGCTAACCTATTTGGAGTTGCTTGGTTCTTATTAAGCATGATGACAAAGAAGCTGATAGTTGCAAAAAAAGAGAGGTAAGCATCAAGACCAAGGGTCAATAAGTTGCATACCTTATTCAATCTCTTATCTCATGAAGCAAGAAAGTATCAAACTTTCCTTTTGATCTAGGAGGAAAGGTACACATAGTTTTAATGTGTATATATCAGATTAGTCTTATTTTAAGCACATTTGTTTATTATCCTTGTTTTCATTTTAGTTTAGTTTCCTTTCATAAGTGCCTTGGGAACTTTTTTTTTTCCTTGTTGCTTCAAGAGGAGGTTCCAGAAAGGGTCAACCTTGTTGAACCAAAATAGAGACTCCATGCCCAATGGACTAGACAAGGCAACATGAGTTGGGTTCCCAAGCATAGCAGGCATGTTTCCCTGTGAGTCACCAAAAATGTTGGCCATTTTTGGCCTACATACCAAATTTTTCTCGAGTGTGAGAAGGTATAAATTCAAGCAAAAGTGGCAAGTTCAGACAACTTCAAATTTTTTGGAAGGAAAAGTCTTTGGGTTTCTAGAGGAGCATTCCTTAAAAACTTTATAAGAAATCAATAGTCAAAACCTTGAAGTGAGTAAGAAGGTTTAGAAAGATCAATTTGGTTTGGGTAGTGTATTTTGAGTTTTTTGGGGATGCACTACTTAATTAATTCATAAGTTGTGAGCAGCCAGAAACCCAAAATAAGTAATGAGACATCAAAATCCTGATTTGGTCTTAGAAGTGCTTCTCGGGTTTTCAAAGGGACAAGTCTTCTCCAAGGGTCATTTCTGAAAGAAGGAGATCCAGGCAAAAATATTGAAGGACTCTTTCATAAATATAAGTGGTCCTCTTCAAAAAAATCAAAGGACCTTTTGCACATTTTTGAAGGGTTAGTACCTTTCTCTGAAGAGCACTCACAATACCAAAGGCACTTTCAAGGAAAATTTGAAGGTACCAGTTCATAAGGCCAAAGGGCCTTTTCTCATATAAAAGGGGATAGTCAAAAAATTTGAAGGGCTTTACATAAACTCCAAAGGGGTCAAATGCAATAAATTTGAAGGGAACCAGTAAGAAGTCAGGGCAAAGAATAAAAGAGACCCAGGAAAATTATTTGAAAGTAAAAGTCTGAAGTAAGTTGTGAGCAATGGAAAGTTTTGAAAGGAAAATTATAAAAAATAGTCCAGGAAAAAAGAGACCAAGGAAAGTAGAAAGGCCTAAGAACATCAAGGTCAATGGTCAGTGAATCTAAAGGGCCAATTAGTCAAGGACCAGTGGCATAAATGCAAACAACAAGCTTAGTAGATCAATGGACAATAAAGACTTCTCCTTTTGACTCCAACATGTAAGTGGTCAAACAAATATTGGATGCATCCAAGTGGAGAAACTAACATATAAGGACTAATTGGGATAGTCTAAGTTGTAATAAATAACATGCCAAGCTTTAATGCAAAGATAAAAACACTTGAACGTGGCTGAGACATGTAGCTACCACTAGCATGGCTCACTCAGTTTTGAAGAGGAATACTTCAATGCATGAAGGGCTCAAAGATATTTTACAGTGATCTTGGGTGGTCCATTTCATGATCAAAGTAGTCGTAATAGCAGTGGTTGTGATCATCAATGAATTCTTTTCCCCCTTTTCCTTTCTCTCACACAAGTCCCTTTTTTATCTTGTCCCTTCTATATACGAGCTTCTAAACCATTGTAAAGGGCCCTAGTTTTTTAAAATTTTATCATATTGTTGGGAGATGATTGCTCATTGAAATGTTTACAAAAATGTACTCCTTTGACTAGGCTAAACCCTATCGAGATATTTTAAGAACTACCTCTTGAATGTAATGAGATGATTTTTTGCCTATTTCTTGTCTTCAATTAGTGCTTTAGTATGCTTGTGATTGGTGGATTCGTGAATGAGTGTATTCCTAGTCTATTAACCTTTTACTTTCCTCTTTGAAGTATTTTCAATATTTTTTAGGTCTGGATTAGTGTTCTACCTAAACCTCTTCCAGTGTGTGTTTACTTGATCTTGAGATAGTGCAAGTCCAAATTGTCTCATGATTGATCTAGTGTGGGTTCAAGAATAGATGATTGGTCATTTAGATTTGGTGCATCACCTGGTTAGCATTCTTAGGTGGCCTTATCTTTTTTCTAACCCTTTTCCCTGTGAAGCATTAGTTTAACAATAGTTTTAGGTGATCCACCAAGAGGAACTAGCCTCTTTAAAAATCCTAGAGGCTCAACCTCACCATAGGATACCCACATCCAGAGGTTATTCCCATGCTTATAGCCAAAAGTGGGTGAGCCTGAAGAACTCTCCCACAGGGGTGCAATTTTTAGCTATAAAAATACCATTTATAGTACATTGATGTCTAAAATATACACATTGTAATCAATCTATCAAAGTTTCAATCATTAGATACCCTCTACAGTCAGTGGTATCTACTCCTCCTCCCCCACCACCATCATAGTTGGTTATTACACATTTTCAAGAGCATATTAAGGAGATAGTTGTCACACCTATACAAGATCTTTATAAACAATTATTTCAAAGGAGAGTAATATGTTAGAGGAGTCTAGTTAAGCTTGATTATGGCTTGATTAAGACTAATCTTACATACACATGTTCTTAGTGCATGGTGGGCCCTTGTCATCCCTCAATGGGAAATAAATGCCTCTCCAATTAGTCCCAGTGGGAGACAATGGCCAACCTACTCAACTAGTTGGAGGGCCACCTATTTGTTCCCCACTCTCGTCTTACTCCTATATATGATGCACTTATATGTGCATTCATAAATGAGAGATGGAGATCAATTTTTGAGTCTTTACTTTGTAATTTGTTTGTGAAGTAATAAATAGGTTACTTTGTGTTTATTGTACAATGCCTTCATGTTTTATTTTGTGGTAATGTGCTCTTGGAGAGACCCTAGGTGAGTGCATTGAGCACTCTAATATAATACACCCTCTTAGACATAGTTTTCCACATCAAAAAGTATTTCAAAGTTCAAAGAGATCATCATCTTCTATAGTACATCCTATGGTAGTACCTTAGCCAATTCAATGTGTTTCACAATGAACATAGGTAGTGATACCTTCTCCTACTCTAAAACAGACTCCACTGAGTCATCCTCCTTATCAAGTAACACATCTTATAAAATATCCTATGAGCAATGATCAAAAAAATTATGTTTCAACACATGATGCCTTTTTAGATTTAGATTCATCCATATCTAGCACTTTTGATTCATGAAAAGTCACTCTCCACCTTTATGGTAAAGGCACGCACTATGAGATTCTCATTGATGATATCGTAGGGTAGTTACTTTCAATTATTTGAAATTACCCAAAAAAAACATTTCAAAAATACCAAAAAATTAAAAATATGTCAAAAATATAAAAACATTAAAAATATTTTCAAAAATTAAAATCAAAATTTGAACATCATATGAGTTGTTAGTTTACTTCTTTACATATGTTATCTATCACATATTTTGGTAGATAACATGTTATTTTTCTTACACATATGCATATTATGATGTATATGGGTGTGATGCAAGACATACATATTATACATGGATTCTTAGATGTTGGATTTTCTTATACCCAATGACCATGCCTATGCCAGGGGCATATTATTATACATGTTACACTATCATAGGTTGTATCTATTTATGACCTATCTACCAAGTTGAGTTACATATATTACAAGTGCCTTGTTAATCATGCATATATTACATTGTGCTACAAGGATATGCTACATTACTATAATGTGACATTGATACATATGGATGTTGTATGTTAGTTTTCACTTGTTCTATGATACTTCGATGTTTTTCCTTTCTTGCATGATAAGTTAGACATTGCTTAATTATTACATGTGGACATTGGCCCTTGTGTGCAATAGTTTTTGGATTATCTCTATGATATTTTTTCTTGGTATGTGTGACAATTAAACATATCCATTACTTATGGCCCTCGACACTATGTCTTCTTGTATGAGTGAAATTTTAACATGTCTCTTATTTTCAAAATTTGTAATGGCCTATATGTTTAGATTTTGGCATTGATTGATTGGCCTCATTATGTGACATTGCTTAACATTGTGTGTTCTAGTTATTGTACTTTATTAGTGGTGTCATGATACATATCATGCACTTTTATTACATAGTCTAAATTAAAATATGGTAATTTATTGCATGCCTCATTGTTATATCTATCTAAACATGACACTTGTGTGCTTTACGTTCAATATGTTACATATAGGCTTCAATGAAAATTAAATTATTGATGACATACTCTTTACATGATGACATAATTATAAATGATTATATATTTATAACATGATATAGTTAACTTTTCTTTTGATACGTGTGACTTTAGGTTACATCCCTCATCTCAAAAGGGAGGAATTATAATGAAATTTTATTAGATATATAAGCCTCCATGAATATACAAAATCAAATATAGATTTTCCAAGACTCAAAACAATGCAAAATCAAATTAGATGACAAAATATAGATTTTCAAAGATTTGAAACAATTTAAAAATTGGAGTTTTATGATAGAGTATAGGTTTCAAAGATTCAAAGTAAATTCAAGTATCATATTTTACAAAAAAATATAGGGTTAAAAGATTCAAAGTGCTAAAGATTCAAAGTTTCAAAGATTCAAAGTAATGCAAAAATTAGACACATGATACATATTAACATAGTGAAACATGTTATGAGGGCAAATGACATGTATAAGCACTCACTTTACTAAATCTCTAAGTATAAATTCATACACATTTGAATACATATGCATGGGCACATGTAGAACACTTCATTGACATAAATTATAGGTATAAAATGTAGATATAGTTGGGCATATAGATGCATAATATTCTATATCATTTTGGGAAACATTCAAGAGGCATGATACTTATTCATGCACATATATACATTTTTCTAAGTCAAAAGGCATGATACTATTTCATACACATATCAAATACAATACAATTTACATATTCAAAGACAAATGGTTGTTATTTAAATTCAAATCTATTTGCATAAAGGTCATGATGGGGGCATGAATATTCTTCATTATATTTCAATCATGTAATTTATACTCTAAACCCATCTATAGTGGTGTGTTCAACCTATTATGGCTAATGTATGTTTGAGTATAACGACACTCAATGGCCTTGTCATTATTTCTAGTGAACCCATTGTGTAGTTTTCATCTTCTTTTATACGTGATGTACATTTGACTCTAGTGACACTCAATGGCCTTGACATCACTTGTAGCAAACCCATCTTAGTTTCACCTTTTTGTGGATTGGTACATTGGGTACTTATCCTCATTCATGAGAGTTGGAGAATGTATCTTTACAACTTATTGGCTTCATTATTTATTAAAAATTAGGACTTGATCACTCTCAATTCATCAATGGTTCAACATAAAGAAACATATCTCCAAGTGATCCAACAAGGGGGCACATTTATCCAATGTTATAGGGAAATATGGTTTCATATACTTACAGGTGTACTTGTTCCTTGCTCTCCTCTCAATTTTTAGATTTCAAAAGTTTATATTTTTATAATTTCAAATATGGATAAATGACTACTTCAAGTGTTGTTGTAGGGTTTTTAAAAATGAGTGCCCTATATAATTAGAGTATCCTATCAAATACAAAGTGTGTTGTATACATGTAAGTTTAATTATTTCTCTTTTAATCTATAAAATTTGTTACTAGAATTAGGGGGGATGTGTATACCTAAATCTAGTCACAAGTACTTGACAATGTTAATTCTTGACACACCTAAACCATTCAACTTGTGCCCAAATACATGACTCTTAATTTAAATTCCTCTAATCCATTTATCTATATGTAGGCTTGACCTTTTGTTTGATGTCACTTATACATAGAAATTTATAAGTTAATACTCAAATCTCTTTGTATCATCCTCAAACCATTTCTATTCTCAATACAATTGTCCCTAATTTTGTCCTAGGCAGACAGGTATGTTGTCGTGAACCTATCCACCTGGAGCAACCTTATCCATGTGCCAAATAATGGATAGTTTCTATAGACTTATCCACCTAGGGAAGCCTTATTCTCATGACAAATAAAGACTAGTTTCCAAAATTGAAATATTCAATGGGGTCTTCCCATAACTTTTTCAAGGTTTGTTAAAGTAAATTGTCAAAAGGTTTCACAATATAAACAAATCAAGATGTCATTTAAAAATAATTGGATCTCTAATTGGCATCTATCTTATACAATATTAAACATTTAACAACGCTACTCTAATATTCCCAAATTAAATATCAAGTGAGCAGACTTAAATCAAGTTTAAAGCACCTCAAATCAAGTCAAAATCTATTATTTTGAAGTCTCAAAACCAAATTTTTAGTTGCATACATATAGTTGAAAAACAAAATTTCACAATAACTTTATGTGGGATAACTACATGTGGCTTGATTCCCTCTTTAGAGTATCAAGATATATAGGTAGTAGTCTATCATTAAGAGGGTGACTTGGGTTAGCTCAGCCCATTACACTCTTTCTCTATTTTTGCAAGTTTATAGATATCACAAATACCCCTAGGATTTTAAAATCAAAGAGGATGAAAACAATGGCTTCCACATAGAACAAACATAATATAAGCATCTCAACGCACTTAGTAGATATAAGCATAGAATGTATAACAATCACATTTTTGTTACTATAAATGCAGACACATCCGTAGTTGATAGACAAAAATAGTCTATGTTTGTCCAAGGAATGTGATCCTATCTAGAAGTATTTAAATTTTTTAATCCGATCATCCACAGTCATAGTCCTATCTTTTTCTATTTTCCAATATTAGACATTACAAGCAGTCAACTAGGAGCCAAGATCTAAGCTAAGTTAATTTATTTCTATTATTTTCCAAAAATAGCATATTTACATATTTATCAAGTTGTAATCATAATTTTTAATAAGTGTATACCATTGGCATTTTAATCTCTCTTAAGTTTTAAACTTATTATACAACATTAACATTGTTAAATAAAAAATAAGGTAAAATACAATACTACATCATAAAAAATAGGTAAGAAATTTTATTTGTTTTCAATAAAGTGTCTTATGAACAAATTCTAAGCTTAATCATATTCCTCAAGTTAAATAAGATATTTTATGGAGTTACGGTGTTCATGATTACACAAGAGATTATATGGTCACAATTGTTATCACAACTCATAGTTATTTTTAGATGGTCATGCATATTCTATTCGTAACATAAATTTTAATGCTCATGAGGCCACTTCAATATTCCCTAAGTCTCTAGTAGAAGAGACATCCATATATTCCATGATGACTGTATCATAGTTTCAAAACTTGGTGAAGGTCATATTCAATGTTCCTAAGTCGAATGGCAACCACAGTGTCCATGTTCCTTGGAGACCCATACACATGTTTATAGTGGCCATATTATGTAATTTTAAAAGTTTTTGTGACTATGCCTTTGTCATGGATTGATATGTAGTGGCAAACATCAAATTTAAGATAGTGTGAATAGGGCATATTTAACATACACATGGTAGCATCACATAGATATTGGTTCACATGATGACTATTTCATGGGTTGTGATAACCATCAAATTAATCACCAAATTCATGAGGTACATAGCCTCAATTTCCTCCCATGGAGTCAAAAAGAGGTTATGTGAGTCAAAGAGCCCATGATTATGATGTGTGTCACAATAACATGGGGTCATGATATTTAAAGTGGTCACAGTTTTAGATGGATACATTTCAACTGTTAAGAAGATTGAGTTAGAGTCACAGGTGTAGACATATGCATAAAAAATCACAAGTGGATTTATTAAATCCATGGGTATAAAAAGACAATGGAGATCATGGATAACATTTAATCCCATTAAAAATAGGCCCCAAGATCATGACATTTGTCATTATCATGTGAACTGGTGGTCATAATTTAAAACTAGTCACAATACAGTGCCTTGACATAATGGATTTAAAGAGGCCATAACTTCCATTTAGGATCACCATTTGTGACATTTTTTGTCTTGTTGGAATTCTAGGAATGAGATATTTTAAAGTGGCCACATGTCATAAAATATCTTATGAATAAAATTATTCATAGGGGAATGATCAAGAGGCCACATGGGTGATCATTCAACTATATTTTAATTTGATGAGAGAGGTAATGAAGTTGGAGAGTTGGGGACTAGAGAGATAAAGGGGATCACAACCTATGATGAGGATCCCCACTAGTAAGAGGAAGGTTCCCAAATAACAGAGGGATAAAACACAAATAAATAATGGGGCCATAGATCAAAATGGGAACATAAGATAGATCGAAAAGAGGTCTAAAAAACAAGGTTGTAGAATTTGCAGTAGATAGTGGGATTGTAAAGCTCAAGAGGCTTAGAGACATAGGGGATAAAATAGTTAATAAAGAGTCATTGTGAATGTAGATGTAGTTAAGGTTGATTTTATTAATAAAGAAGAATATTTTCCACTATGTGACACTAGCTACATGGAAAATGGTATCGATTTACTAGGACCCCTTACCATGACTTCACCAATTGGTGTCATAGCAAGTTAAAGTTTAAATCTTATTATGAAAATAATATTGCATTTGTTGCAAGTAAGATAAAATTCCTACAAGGGCAAAGAGTTATTTGAAAGAGAGAGATTGTTATTTGAGTCTAATGTGGGTTGTGGAAAAGAATCCTACTTATGTCAGTTACAAGTTATGGAAGAGAAGATTGCATGTGAGAGAGGATAAGTTTGGTATAGGTATGTGAGAAGTCTTGCAAGTGTACATAAAGTGAGAGAGACTTTTGTACGAGTCAATTGCATGTTGTGAAAGAGAATCCTACTTGAATCAATAATAGTTTGTGAAATATAAGCTTGTTTGTGGATAAAAATGGTACATAAAAGGGAAGGATCACCAAGAGTGGAATACCTTTTAGAAATGTTGACAAGCATCCAAGTGAGATTAGATATGATGGAGAAAGGTCAAGAAAATAACACTCAACAAAGAGTCTAAAAGAGTGGCTTGAAGTTACCCAACATAGAGATAAAATAAATAATGATGAAGATGGTGTCAAGGATGGATGGCATAGAGAAAAGAATTCCCAATAGAGGACAAATATCTATAGAGGTCAAAATGGAAGAAAGAGGTAATTCTATTGATCATACGTTTGTATTTTTAGGTACATAAAATCCTAAACAATTTTTGAATTGGATACTACATTAAAAATACATGAAAAAGAGAATATTGAGCATCCCAAAAGGGTGAAGGTTGCACATAATAAAATGTGTGGTAATGCAACTAAGTTTTGGAGATTTATCCAAGAGAGGAGACTAGAATATGGGAAGAAGAAATTGAGAGATTGGGAACACATGGTTTCTAAATTTTTAAAGAAATTTATGATATAGGATGGTGGGAAGAGCTTTAAAATATGAGACTTAAAAAAAAAAAAGAGAAGATTATCATAAGAGATAATAAGGAAGCAGAGTTGCCTAATGAGCAAAATTTTTTTTTTTAAAGAAATAATAAGAGGCAGGATAAAACAAAAGAAGTTATTTGAGATGAAGGTATGGTGAAAATGTCTACACAAGGAGATAATGAAGCAGATTTTTTTGTAAGCTAACTTGAGATTGTTCTAGTGAACAAAGAGAGTGCAAGAGGTTGAGAGTAGCCCATGTAAATAAGGATAGGCCATCTTTAGCTTATAGATCATGACATATTCTTGAATAATAATGAAAAATAAGAAATTAAAGTGACATAGTTACAAAGAGTAGAAGATACATGAGCCAAAGAGGAAAAGAATGAGAAGGGTAATGTTGAAAATCATGTTTTGTATAACATTTATTTGTGTGCAAATTTGGAAGCATATAGAAAATGTGAGGGAGAAAAAATAGGTGAAGTTGTTTCCATAATTAAAAAATATGATTTTATCCATGTATTAGACATGGGCAAAGAAATAAGAGAAGAAGAGGAAAACATTATCCATCGTGAAAGATGGGTAGAAAATGATAAAACAATAGGACAATTCCATAACTTGTTAATTATAAATGATACATAGACTCTTTGGATAATAAAAAATTTAATATGTCACCCAAGTGACATAGATGCAAAGGATATAAGAGTTAAATTTGTTTCAGAAAAGGCAACAAGAGAAGAGAAGATTGTGGCGTTCCACAACCACATGAACAATGAATATGTGAAGTGTGAAGTGAAAAATTATGCACTGAAGGAAGAATGTGAAAAGGATAATTTTATTCATACATCAACACAAAAGTAAAGAGAATGGAATCAACTTGGATCTAGTGCAAGAAGATGAGGAGTATAGAAGTGGAAGAGAAGTTGTCGTAAGAACAACTAAACACTATTATGAGGAGCATGCCAAATGATAGAGACCTTGAGAAACACAAACTGTATGGAAATACATATTATAACATGAAAATGGAAAAATCACCTACGGATAATGTTAAGTCTCATGTTTTAAAAGTAATTTTTGATTGCATTTTGTCTACAAGTGCAAATATGGAGAGGAAGGACACATTCAAAGAGGCCTTCCAACATGAAGAAAGTAAGTTGATTGAGTTTAAAAGTTATGGAGAAGCATAAGAACATGATTATTTTAAAACTTTCATTAATTAATGACCCATAAGTAGAATGGTGGTGGCACATAAAATTAGAAGAAGAGGTGACAACTATGAGGAAATATGAACTACAAATTGAAAAAAGTGATAGGATGAAAAATCTAATAGCAAGTTGGATAGTGATTAACCAAATTGAAGAAGGATTTTTTCGATGAGGATGAAATAAAGTAGTGGTTATTATCTCACAAGATAAATTAATAAGCATGATGAAGCATCTCAATGGAGTAGGTAAGACAAAGGTGGATTTAAATCCACATGAAGATGGAATAAGAAGAAAACTAATTGGTGGAGGTGAACAGACTATGCCCAAAAAATATGTAAAAATAAGTGAAGCCTTTGGTAGAAGACGATGGAATATGGTGGGTTTGATCCTAAAAAATAGGAAAGAGTTAAAAAATATGAGTAGGAGAGAGTGGATTTGAAGCTAGCAAGAAGCTATAAGTGGAAGAGTAAAAAGATAAAACCAGCTGAAATATTTGATTTTTAGAAAGGAACACAATAGTCATTAGCCTCAATGATCAAAAGAGTGGTTTTACCACTTATTCCATCTATTCGAGTAGGATATAAATTTTAATTACCTCAAGTGTCATATGCAAGAGCATCTAAGGTGTATGGGCAATCTTACATTTAAAAAAATAGATAGGCAGTTTGATTGGTTTTCAATAAAGAGTCTTAGGTATAATTTCTTGGCTTAATTGAAGTCCTTGAGTTACATCAAATATTTCATGGAGCCATAGCAGTTCACATGCTCAAAATGGATCACATGGTATATTTTTAATCACAACACTATGCTTCTTTTAAATGGTCATGCATATTCTATTCACAACATAAGCTGCAATGCTCATAAGGCCACATCAATATTCCTTGAGTCTCTATGGGAAGTGGTGGTTGTAAATTAAATACTCCTAAGTCATGATGACCACATCATAGTTTAAAATATTGGTGGAGATCACATTTTATGTCCCTAAGTCTAATGATAGCCATAGTTTCCATGTTCCTTGGAGACCCATACACATATGTTTACGATGGACACATTATGTAAGTTATAAAGTGTTCACAACTAAGTCTTCATCATAGGTTGATGTGTATTGGTAGGCATAAAGTTTAGAAAATGTGAATAGGGAATATCTAGCATACATATATTAGCATCATATAGAGCTTGATTCACAATATGATGGTTTGATGAGCAATGACAACCATCAAATTAATACTCAAGTTCACAGGGTCCACAACTTTGGTTTCTGCCCATGCACTCAAAAATAGGTTATGTGAGTCTATGAGCCCAATATTGTGATGCATGTCTCAATCATGAGGTATCATGAGATATAAAGTGATCATGGATTTAGATGAATGTATTTCAAATGTAAAGTGGATTTAGTTGGAGTCATGGGTCTAGTTGGGCACGAAAGTGGTATGGATTTAATAAATCCATGAATCCATGGAGTCCAAGGGGGGCATTCGATCCCATTAAGTAGACGCCCCATGATTATGCCACATGGAAAGATCATGTATGCTAGTGGTCACAATCTCAACTTAGTCATAACATAGTGCCATGACATAATGGATTTAAAAAGGTCATATCTTCCATTTGGGATCACCATTTATGACATTTTTGGTCTTGTTGGAAAGCTAGGAATGAGAGTTTTAAATCAACAATGGCCACATGTCATAATATATCTTATGAAGAAATTTTTTCATGGTGTAAAAATCAAGAATCCATTTGTGTGGTGGTTTAAGTATCTTTTGATTTGATGAGACAATAACAAGGAAGTTGGAGAGTTGGGGACCACAGAGATAAAAGGGATCAAAACCACACAGAAGAGGTTCCCCACTAGTAAGAGGAAGGTTCCTCACTAGTAAGAAGAAGGTTACA
The DNA here is from genome assembly GCA_037957365.1 of Torreya grandis. NCBI lineage: Eukaryota > Viridiplantae > Streptophyta > Pinopsida > Cupressales > Taxaceae > Torreya > Torreya grandis. The sequence continues at coordinate 41,057 of JARHVA010000330.1, forward strand.
AAATAGAGGAGGGATACAATATGAGTAAGTAAAGGATCCATTGATCATAAAGGGGCCATAATAAAGATCAAATAGAGATATCGAGAGAAGGTTCAGAGTCTACAACAAAGAGTTTAATTTTGAAGCTTGAGAGGTTTAGAGAGATTGAGGATAGAGGCCCCAGTAAAGAGTCACTATGAATGTAGGTGTTGTAAATGATTTTTTTAATAAATTAAAGAATAATATTTATTTTTTTCTCATTTCAAAACTTTGGTTGCACGATCAAAAGCATCCCTTCATAAAAAAACCCCACTGTGACTACATCAATTTTTTATAGCATGCTTCCACACTTTGTGTACATGTTTATTAATATAATCACAACTATAAGATCAAACAAAACCCACTTTTAAATTATATTTTGATGGATTTATTTATTATTGAATGTGCTAGAAAAGGTTTTATAAATTTAGATTTAGACACCAATGCACTTGCTTAAAATATCAAAGCATTTATCAACAAACCTATTTTGTGTATATTTTTAAATAATAGAATGCAACATTTATTTGAAGTATTTTTTCACATTTAATTTCCTTGCAACATGTTTCAACACTTTTTTTACACGATTATCACTACAGCCACAAGTACAATTTCAAACAAAAAATTACTTTCAATTGTATTTTGATGGGTCTTCATATCATGTAACAAAGCTTATGTTCTATAAAATTCTAGAGGATGCTTGGTTGAACAATATTTTTGGGAAATAATGTATAATATACTTTCAATTTAATTTACCCACAAGTATAATTAAAACAATTATTATAAATTACATAAAAAATGGAAGTGGAAGCTAAGTATTCAATTCATAAAATGTCGATGCAACTAATATTTCATATAAAATTTATTGAATTCTAGCATTAGAAATTATATTATATTACCATTAAATTGTTACAAAATATTGAAAGCCTATGTGAAATGCCAAAGAAAACTTGTTTAACTAAAAAAATACAATAATGTTAAAGCTCAAGAAAAATGCACAATTATTTATATAAATAAAAAAATAATTCACATATTTTTAAGAGAGAGGAGATAATGGATATGCATGGGAAGTTAATTGTGAAGTAAAGTACCATTAATTATTTAAACATCATTAATTAGATGCCACTTTCATAACAAAAAATTGAAGAAAAAGTTGCCATCATAACAAGTCAAATCAAACAACTAACTAATTAAATGATGATATATAAGTGAATGTGAACACTAAATACATTACTTAATCCTTAAGTAACAGTCCACCTTAATTTTATTTATATTTAAAATCACCTCATTTAAATACCTTCAAAATTTACCTTCCATATAATTTAAATACCCAAAACAAAATTGGTGAAATAAAAATAATAATAATAATGTATTAAAGTTTTTTTAATAATAATATAAAGCCTATGTAGTTGTAGACACCCCTTGACTTGGGATGCACAACTACTAGCTCCTTTCCCCTATACAATATAAATATATATTGCATTAACTAAAAATTAAAAACTTGTGTGTGTGTGTGTGTGTGTTGTAGTGTGTTGTTTACATGGGTTATAGCTCGACCTTGCTAGGATTGTATTGGTAGGTTGTTTGTATCGGGGTTTGTCCCCCATTTGGCTGTTGATAATATGTAGGTTTTTCCCTTTATGGGTGGAGAAGTGTGGAGTCCACCTTCTTCCTATCAACTTTTGTTATTCTCATTTTTTATCATTGTATGAATTAGGGTCCTTTCAACCCTATATGTGTGTGTGTGTGTGTGTGTGGATTCCACCTTCTTCCTATCAACTTTTGTTATTATCATTTTTTATCATTGTATGAATGAGGGTCCCTTCAACCCTATATAGGGTTGAAGGGACCCTCATTCATACAATGATAAAAAATGAGAATAACAAAAGTTGATAGGAAGAAGGTGGACTCCACACTTCTCCACCCATAAAGGGAAAAACCTACAACTTATCAAAACCCAAATGAGGGACAAAACCTGATACAAACAACCTACCAATACAATCCTAGCAAGGTCGAGCTATAACCCATGTAAACAACACACTAAAACCTCAAAAAATAAGAGAGAAAAATTCAGAGATAAATAAGACCAACTAATAGTCCAACAAAACCAACACATATCCCAATGATACTTTTGATTTCTTATAAGAATAAAGTTACATATGACAAAAAATCATTTTATTAGAATAAATTTTCCTATTTGAGATTGATGTCCAACCAAAATCATATGGATCAGATCTATTTAGAGGATAGTCAAGATTCGAGCAAGAGATGCCTTCCACAAGATGATCTCAAAAAATGAGGGGAACACATATTTTGTAAATAAATTTCTAATAGAACTCGAGGAGATCCCAGAGCAAAGTCATCCAAAATAGTGCCCTTGTTACCTATCGAAACAACATATTTGATAGAAGAAGAAGAAAATAATGTAACAAAAGATGTTGAAGGAGATGCAATTGGTGAAGCTTTATCCTTGTCCTTTCTTGAATTTATATCCAATGGAACATTATCCTTTACCTTACCAAAGATAATCAAATGATCAAACTCAACGTCTTTTCACCAAGTTACAAATTTGTCATGCTTTAACTTGATATTAGCTTGATCACCCAATTTATTTGGGCAATCATTGCCACATTCCAATGGGTAAAGCACCTTCTACATCTAAAATTAATTCTTTCATAATCTAGAGGTTGAGTCCAAATTATTTTACCAAACTTGATCTTAATTACTTCTATTAAACCTTTTGAGAGATCTATAACAATACACGTGTGAGTAAAGGTAGTCCGTAGGCTATCACTAGTCTTCAAAGCAAGTGAAATGAATTACCAAAAAGAGATACCAATGGCTTGGAGAGAATAATCATTCTAAAATTGAGGAGGTATATGAGGTAGCCTGATCCATACTAGAGCAACATCAAAAGATTTAGTAATAGGATTGAAAACAAGGTACCATAGTTTCATGCAAAAAAATGCTTTGTCCCATATCTATGGGCCTGAATACAAAAATTGATCCTTATTTTCAAATAATGAGAACACAATAATGAAGAATCCTTTAGCACATAGAAGGATGATAAAGGTGATGGCAAGAAGGTGTTTCCAATGCTTGGAGATTCAGGCATGTAGGTTAACCAAGCTTAACCAAAATTTGTGAAAATAATAAATCATAGCAACTGAAAAAAACTAGGCTTCATCTTTCAACAACTCACCTCCCAGCTCAACTAGAGGGCCATCAGAAGAGGGATAAACCATTCCATAAATACCCTTCCAAGTGATTCAATTGCGTCATAAGATGAAAATGAAACCTCCAAATAAAAAGAGGGCAAGACAAAACCCATAGTAGATAACATTTACATGCACTCAATAATCAAAAAATATACCCACATAGATGTGAAATCTTTACTGTAGAGTCATAGGGTGGCCAAGATATAGAAGAAGTATAGGAGAACAAATAAAAACTCCACAAAGACTACAAAAATCTTGTTTAGCTTAGGACACAACCAAACAAGGCAGAAAAACCTCTAGGATGATGCCATGGCTACATGCAGTCAAAGGGAGAGCCTGAAGACGTAGGGCAAGAATCCCTAAATCATTATAATGATCACATCTCCTCTAATCAATTAAGAACCAATGATAATTATATTTTAAGCATAAATGAAAGCTAGAGATAATATTATGAGAAGTGAAAATGGTAAGTTGGGTGGTACCCCTTCTCAATAATTTGAAATGTAAAAAATATTACCACCTAATTAAGGTGAAACTATGCATTGTAGGACTACCCAATCTAAATTATTTGATTTGTTGAATTACAACTTAATTTGTCCATATTGTTGTGAGAATATAAAACCCTTTTATAGTAGGCTACTTATAGTCTCATAACTTCCTCATCTACACACAACATTATTGCTACCACTATGATAGATGGCTTCACTCCACCAAGTCTTCTTCTAAAAACACATTGAAGGCAATGGTATGAGATCAATTTTTACCTCAAATTTAACCTAAATGTTCCATCTTTATAAAACCTTTCAAAGTATATCTACCATGATTATATTATGCCTTTATTTGATTCAACTTTTGTTTGATTGTATTTGCATAAAACTTTAATGTATATATTAATATAAATGGTGGATGAATAAAAATGTCTCATAAACTAGATGGGATTTATGTTTGTTACTATATTTATAAATACTACTACATGAATTACAATTTGCCAAAATTAGATCATATTCATGTCGGAAATGGATTATTTATTATGTTTTCCATGGTGAAACTATTAAGCACAGGATATACTGAGAGGGGGGTGAATCAGTATATCATATATCTTATAAACTTTCATTTAATCAAATTACACTTAACCATAATTCAAGATATGCAATAAAACTGAAACAATAAACACCACATGAGAATGAGAGAGAGAGAGAGAGAGAGAGAGAGAGAGAGAGAGAGAGAGAGAGAGAGAGAGAGAGAGAGAGAGAGAGAGAGAGAGAGAGTAGATTTTAATGTGGAAACCTAATGTGGGAAAAACCATGGAGAAAAATCTCAAGTATATGACTGAGCACCAACTCAAACTACAATATTTGCAAGCACCAACTTGTAGGAGAACTAACCTCTTTGCTGAGCACCAACACAAAAACTAATTCATGAGCACCAACCCATAGGAGCACCAACCCCTATTATGTATACCATACAACTATCTCTCAATATTGTTTTCTCAAAAAATGATAGCACATTACAATATCTCTTTCTTTTCTCTCATTTACTCTTCTAAGCTAGATATAACAATTACAAACCATGCTCTCTTCCACATTTTACAAATGGCTTCCCAAACCTTTATTTACAGCTTTCCAAATGACCTTTAGCATTCACCCTTTGTGACCCTTCAATCCTCATAGAAAATGGCACCAAACTTGCATGACCCTTCGTATCCTTTCATTTGAAAATTCACATGGTGATCCTTCATGAGAAAATTCATCCTTTCCCCTTTTGTCTTTATCTTGGTGACCTTTAAAATTCCTCAAGATGACTCTTCATGGGAAAATGCATCCCATTCCTCTTTTGTTTTTACCCCACAACTCTTTGACTTCTTCATGGGCCCTATTTTGACTTTTATGCAACTAAAAATATATTTGTTAATATTAAATAAATATTAACACACATTAGCCAAGATATGAACATTAAGATCAGCATTAAATTATATGGGGACTTTATCACCAATAATGATAGACCTTTGACATCAATGATAATATTTCCAACAATATCCCCCTTTGTCATTGATGGCAACCTCAAACTAAAACTACCAAATCATAAAACCTATACTGCACATGCCAACCTACATATATATCCAAATTGAAAAACATACATTAACTCTCCCTTACTGTATCATCCTATGCATGTTTCCTATACATGTTCTTGTACCTATACTTACACTTGTTTCTACACTTCTCCCCCTTTGACATCAATGGCAAAGGGCCTATCCTGGAGCTAACACTTAGTTCCCCCTCAACTGATGTTGATCCTCAATGGCAAGAAGTAAAATAAATTACTCCCAACTCCTCTCATAGATCTTTGAACGTGTTTTTTGATCATGTCTTTGTAAAGATATCTGATAACACATATAAATTACTGCCTACCCTCTAAGCATCTGCAATCAACTCATCTAAATATTTTCTTCTAATCTCACAACCTTCTACATAAAATTTTAACATGTATCCCTGATCACATATTTGACTTACATATAATAGATGAGGCTCAAGACCTTCTACATACAATACATTCTTTGTCTTGGTTCTACCATTATTCAAACTCAAAGAACCTTTTCCAACTATCTTGTTAGTGTTTTTGCCTCCGAGTTTCATTATGCCACCATTGATCTTGTTTAGAGTTATGAACTTGCTTTTGTCTCTGTCATGTGCCTTGAACACCCACTATCAATGAACCATGGTTGTTCTTAATTTCTTGCATGCAAAGCTATCTGGACTAACATAGAATCTTTAGGTTGTTTCTTCTGCCATGAAATTTTTTGGCCTTTCTTCTTAATGAATGGATCCTTAAAACTTTGATCCTTATTGATTGATTCAAACACGCTTCTACAATGCCAAGATATGTGTCAAAAATTATTGCACTTGTAACATATTAGGGCATCTTCATCAAACTCTGATAGAGGAGAAAAAGATTTATAGATTATGCTAGACTCTGCATGAGTTTCCGTCTCCTTATTTCTAAAATTGTTAGTTCCTTTCTGAGATTCTATTTTGTTATGACCATATCTATTACAATAAAAATAATAACCATGAAAATAGAACCTATTTGTGTATCTCTATCCTGATTGTATTTTGTAGCTCTATTCCTTCCAACCTTCTTTGTTTGAGATGTCCTCTGTGTTCTTCACTTCTTTCCTTTTTGTTTCCTCTTTTGTAAGAACTTTAGCATAGCTCTTTTTCTTTTAAAATCTGATACATGTCTTATCTAATATTATCTTTTGGATTTCCAATATCTTATTCAACATGTTAGTGATATCTTTAAATTTTGAATCACTGACTGCTTGATCATTGACTGCTTTCTCAATATCTTCTTTTAAAGAGGCAATTTCAATAACATACCTTTGACATTCTTTACTTATTTTTTGCAATTATGTTGTTAGATATTTTTCATTCTTCTCGATCTGGTGCTTCAATCTTTGATTTTTATTCTCAACAGCTTTTAATTCTTCTAAGGCACAAATGAGTTCTCCTTCCAGATTCACCTCGGCTTCATCCTCACTTTCATCATGTTCTTATTCTTGATCATCTGTACTTTTTCTTGTAGAGGCATCTTCATGTATGGTCATGAATAGATTCTCTTCTTCATCTGAGTCACTGACTTCACTATCTTTGATTGAGCTAAGATCTTTAGAATATAAAATCTTCTTCTTGAATCTCTTCTTGTATTTGCCTTTGAAGTTTTTATTGTATGTAGACTTTCCTTCTTCATTGTCACCATTATTATTATCTAGGCATCTATCTATAAAATTTCCAATCTTACCACATTTAAAATATTTAAATGATAATTTTTCTTGATATTTACATGTGCCCTTTTTAGTTTACGGATGAATAGAGCTCCGTTGTCATCTTCCTCATCATTGGAGCTGTCACTTGATTCTTGAATCTTGGCTATCTCTTTCTTTGATATCTTAAAAGTAGCTTCCCTCTTTGAGGGTTTCTCTTGTTTGCTCTACATCTAATATGTCATAAAAATACCATGTAGCTCATCCATCTTTAGCTTGGCTAGATCCTTCATCTCCTCGATTGCCAAAACCTTTGCATCATATCTCAATGGTAGAGATCTCAAAACTTTTTTGACCACCGTTGACTCTTTCAATTTTTCTCTAAGGCCTTGAATTTTATTAACTATTTGATCAACCCATAAAAGATAACTTGCTATATTTTCTTCCTCTTCCATCTTCAAACTCCAAACTGTCTTCTAAAAGTCTGAAGCTTAGCCTGCTGAACCTTTTCATCACCTTTATAAATATTCTCAAGCTTTACCCAAGTGTCACGAGCATATTTACATTGCATAAATTTAAAAAATTATGATTCACATATACCACATAAAATAGCATTTAAATCTTTATCATTATTTTAACTTGCCTTCTTTTTCGTCAGAGTAGTTACAAGTGTCTGTGGCTCTTCATATTCCTCCAACACTACTTACCAAATGTTGAATCCAAAGGCCATCAAGTAAGTCCTCATCCTTCTGCTTCAAAAGGTATAATTTGACCCATAAAACAAAGGTACCTTAGTCATAGAAAAATATCCATATGATCCAGCCATCATGCTTTTTCTGATCTACCTTCAAGTTGTTAAACTATTTCCAAAGGAAACTACTCTAATACCAATTGTTAAGCATATGATATACTGAGAGGGGGGTTGAATCAGTATATCATATACATTATAAACTTTCACTTAACAAAATTCTACTTAATCATACATTAAATAAATGCAATAAAATTGAAACAATAAACACCACACAAGAGAGAGAGAGAGAGAAACACCAAATTTTAACGTGGAAACCCAATGTGGGAAAAACCACAAAGAATAATCTCAAATATATGAATGAACAATAACTCAAACTATAATATTTTCAAGCACCAACTTGTAGGAGCACCAACCCCTTTGTTGAGCACGAACACAACAACTAATTTGTGAGCACCAACCCACAGGAGCACTAACCCCTATTGTGTATACCACATAACTATCTCTCAATGTTGCTTTCTCAACAAATGATAGCATATTGCAATATCTCTTTCTTTTCTCTCCTTTAATCTTTTAAGCTAGATATAATAATTACAAACCATGCTCTCTTCCACATTTTAAAAATGGCTTCCCAAGCATTATTTATAGCTTTTCAAATGATCTTTGGTGTTCACCCTTTGTGACCTTTCAATCCTCATGGAAAATGGTGTCAAACTTGCATGAACCTTCGTATCCTTTCATTTGAAAAGTCACATGGTGACCCTTCATGAGTAAATTCATCCTTTCCCCTTTTGTCTTTATCTTGGTGACCTTTTGAATTCCTCAAGATGACTTTTCATGGGGAAAATGCATCCCATTCCTCTTTTATCTTTACCCTGTGACTCTTTGACTTCTCCATGGGCCCTCTTTTGAATTTTATGCAACCAAAAATATATTCATTAATATTAAATAAATATTAACACACATTAGCCAAGATATGAACATTAAAGACACCATTAAATGCTATGGGGCCTTTATCACCAATAATGCTAGGCTTTTGACATCAGTGACAATATTTCCAATTAAAAATTTTAAGAGTTTCAATTATTTATAGTGGCATAGATGTGGCATAAAATTGAATCAACTAAACACATTTAATTACACCATATTTGAGCCAAAATTTCACCAACTTTACGTTAGTTTTGTACTAGATTTATGCCATAATTCAAAGCCACTATCACTCCACCTTTACACCACTTGAAAATGAAAAAAATTAAAAAAAGAAGTATAATTATTTTGAAAATCAAATAATTATATTACATTTGTTTTTTAATTTTATACACACACACATATACATTTCATATTTATGATTATTTTATATGAGATACAATAACATATTTTAAAATATAAATAAGTAATTTTTAAACATGGATGAAATTTCTATTAAGACTAGAGCCTATAAAATTAAATTTACCTAATGCAATAAAATAGTTAGTTCCTAGTTGTACTTGAAGAATTTGGGATTGAGAAGAGATGGGAAAATTTTCGAGAGTAAAAGTTAAGGATGCATGCAAGAGTTTTAGAGAGATTTCTTCCCTTTTAAAAGAGGATCCACTGATTTTAAGCCCTAGGCCTATCCCTGAGAATGTGTGCAAGAGCAAAGGAATCCCAAATATTTTATGGGAGGATCACCTAGAAGAAGAACCCAAGCTGACCTCCAAGAGTGCAAGTAGAAGATCCGGGGAAAAAAATACTCATGGGAAAGCCTCACTCAATGAAGTTATTTTGAATCCTTCTCATATGACTAACATAAGGAATAAATATCTACAAAAAGAAGGACATATGACAACTAAAAATAAATATTATGGTCTAGGTAATGTTTCCTTTCCTTCTCTTAAGCAAGGTTTTATTATTGATAAATCATCTGCTCCCCTCACAATTTGTTGAGATAATGCGAAGACATCTAATTTTGTAAATATTCTTAGTGAAAGGGGGTTAATATATAGATTTAATAGATTTTGGCCTACTCTTCCCAATCTTCATGAATGGATAAGCCAACACTGGGCTCTTATCCTTATAGAAGAGGTGGAAATCTTCCCTTGTGCACAAAGTTTCTTCATTGCATTGTTTTTAGATTAGTTGGAATGAGATGATATTTTCAAAAAGGGGTCATGGTTTCATAAAGGGGTAGGATTGTTCATGAAGCCTTGGTTTCCCAACTTTAACCCCATGACTGAAAACCTCTCCCATGTTCCAGTTTGGGTGAGGCTATCAAATTTGTCTCTGCACTTTTTGACCCTACCAACCCTAAAATAGATCAAAAATGCTATAAGTGTTTTTTATAGCCAAGACTCCTCAATAAAGGAAATATTCAAATCAATGTGTGCCCATATTTGTGTGTTTGTGGACTTGAGCAAAGGGCTCCCCATTAAATTTTCATTAGTTTAGGGTGGTTCATCAAGAACCCAAAAGGTATATTATGAAAATATTACTTTCAAATGCAGGCAATGTCTTAAATATGGCCATTTGACTATTGTATGTCCACATCTATAGGATTCAAGTCAAAACTCATTAGATAAGAACATTATCTCTAGTGACAATGGTTTTACAGTGGTTTAAAAAAAGAGAAAATAGAAAGCTACTTGGTAGAAATGAGCCACAATGGACCACACATTAGTTGATTCTATTGATTCAAATAAGGAACATGAGGAAGGAGTGTTACTAGAAATTCCTTTGGAAAAAGCAAACTAATCACAAAGACTACATAAAATGGAGATCACTATGAATAACATGGATGGGAAAATAGATTTTTTCCTAAAAGAAAGTCAAAAATCAAAAATAAAGAGGAAAAGGATCAAATAAGTCCTTCTCTGAATGAAACTAATCAAGCCTCAAAACCAAAAGAGAGACAGATTCAAATCATCCCAACAAATTTAGAGGGAAAAAATAAATTTTGTTATTAATGTTTAATTCAGTAATTTGCCTATTTTTGGTTTAATGGTGATGAACATACATGCATGTTTTGTTAATACATGCATGTATAAAACAAGCATGCATGTAATCTCTTTGAGTTTCATGCATGCAAATGTTCTTGTGTATCTTTGCATGCATTCATTTAGGGAAACTTTTTATGATAGAAATAAACAACGGCTTGATTGGTGAAAAGAGGATTTTGCGACTCTAAGAAGGAAAGTAATGTTGTTATTCTGGAAAATAGTATGGTAAATAGCGGGGTTGGCATGCACCATGCATGCAAATCCAAATTATAAATTTTCCTAAAGGATTGACTTGCATGCATATTCATTAAACTTGCTAAAGGAACACTTGATCTTTTTAGAAAGTTTGTCTTAGCTAGATTCTCAAGGAGGGATTTAGCAAGTTAGTTTTTTAACTAAAACTAACTTTTTGTTGTACTTGTAATTTGCCTTCTTAATTTTTTTATTTAAATAAAATTTTAATTATAAAAATAATAATAATAATAATCTAAAATATAATATTAGAATATATTTTCAGATCCAATCTAGATACAAAATAAAATTTCACAAATTTTTTTATTAAAATATTATATTCACAATATAAAAAAATGAAATTTCAATGAAAATAATATATTTTAAAATATAAATAAAAATTCAAAAATAATTTAAAACAATTTGAAAAAAATAATATAATTTCAAATATTAATAACAATGCTAAACTAACATATGAAAATTCCACACAAAAATTAATGTCATAGGTAAGCTAATAACTATTTTTATTTATTTATTGATTAAATACAACCTAAATAAGATAAAACATTGAAATTTAAATTATGCAAGTTAGGGATTTAACTATACAAATTTGAATGTGAAAGAGAGATTAATATAACACTTACTATTTTTTTAATCAATAAGACAAGGGAAAGAGATGTTACATCCCGATTCCTCGTTAAAAAAATTTATTTGATTATTCATGGATATTTATTGTTAATAATTTAATTTGGTTATTTTTTACTAAGCTTTGAGATATATGTTATTATGAAACTATGGGATATTTCTTAGCTTACATGATTACATTGCTATGAGTTAGCTGTAGCATATATGTTTACATTATAATCATGTTGATTTTTTATTTCAATTATATCTTATGATATATAAATATCATGATGTTATGGTCTAACTACCTACTTGTTATAGTTTGACGTAGGAGAACTCATACCTTAGAGCATGACGGAGGGAGAGCATCAACAGAGAGGGTGACGTAGATGGAATTGCTAGGAGATGACAGAGAAACTATCTAGAACCCTACACACACCACATTTGTAACACATGTTAGATGCATAGTGGAATGGTTAACATAATGTGTTTTGATGTTGTTTGCATTAGATAGTTGTTTACACATGGTTGATAGCATAGTTTAATGGTTTTAAGGAATTCATCTTGCATGATTTGCATAATTAGATTAAATTTGAGTTTATTGAGTAATGAATTAATCATTAAGCAATAATGATATTAGGGGTGCTAATTTAATAAGCAAATATATTGACCCTTGTAAATGAAAAAAGAAATAAAATATGATAATTAATATTTTGGAGGCAAAAACAAAAAAGAAAATAAAATAAAAAATAAACAAATAAATAAATAAAGAGTAAATAGAAAGGTTTAAATTTACAAAAAATAAAAAAAGAAAAATATTGATAAAAATAAAAATAAAAATAAAAACAAAAATAAAAATAAAGGGGAAAATCTTAAAAGAGAGAGATACACCCTATTTCATAAGAGGAGAATAGAAAAGAGAAAAGGGAGAGGTGCAAAATAGAGGAGAAGAAGGCAGAGAGAGCAACATGGAAGGGAAGAGAAGCCAAGCAAGCTTGAATAACTGTGCAGTTCTAGGTAGACAATGCAATTAGTTTTATTGTGTGTGTTCATTTTTGTTGAAATTTAGAAAATTGCAATGAATTATGATATAGGGTGATCCTACCTTATTATACAAATTTTTATAGAATGATTTACATATAAAAACAATATTTATTGAACTATATTATAAATATAGCTGACTGAATAAACCATTACACAAACATATTTTTGAAATTGCTTATATACATGTATGGGGTGATTCCACCATAGAGATTGAGATTGTATCTAGTGTAGTGGCTTGAAAATAATATTATAGAAACATAAATAAGATGATCAGTTATTTGCTTATGAATAGTGACTTCCAAAATGAACATAGATACATTTATTTGGATAATCACACTTCTAAGTATCCTTGCTTATAAAAACTAAGATGTATAGGTATACTAAGTAAATTGTTGGGAAAATATGGTATATTTACTATGGTGTACATATATGGCATGCCATATAAATGTCCTTTTGGTCTTTGGTTGAAGCGTAGCTAGTACATGAAACCACTTACATAAACTATATATTATTATACAGTGCAATATATATGTGTGTGTGTGTGGGTGTGTGTGTGTGTGTGTTTGTGGGTGTGTGTGTAGAAGAATTTATCATGTAGTTATTCTATGTGATATAACCATTTCCATTTAGGTGTATATAGCTCATATAACTGATGATTAGGTATGTGCATATATTTGATTTATAGTTATGATATATTTAAAACTAGTGATTCGTCCATATCCTCTAGTAAAACTTAAGAGCGAATGAATCTATTTCCAGGCATAGGATTTAAAAGTGAGTGAATGTGTTTCTAAGTGAAATTAATGAATATATCAAAACCAATGATTAAGTTTATTAGAGATTTGGTATGGATATAAAAATCATCACTTAAATACCAATCACATCCTTGTATATAGCAAATTATATTATAGAACTGAGTGTAATAAAAATACTGGTGATAGTTCTGTCTATATATGGCTATAACTATATAGGTAAATCTTATAATTTCATAGTGGACCTTTCCTTATATTTAACTATGTACGGTGATTCCTTTAATAAAAATAAATAAATAATGATCTTATCTTATTTAAAGCCATTAGGTGCCTAACATGTAAGATAGATTACCTTTAATCAAGTTATTGGTTCATTAGTTATTATTGCACTAGCTTGTGTAAGTGAATTAGTACATGTTGATTGAATTAAAGATCAACTTATAAAACCTTTTGCCTCACAGAAGAACTAGTTCGGTGAAATTAGAAATAATTAGCAAATTATCTAAACTTATTGTATATGTGTATGAATCATGGTTTGTAGATTTAATAATGAATTGTAAATAAAATTTTCCTAGAGCCAGTGAATCATGTGAATAAATCATGTAATGAATATTTTATTGAAATATTATCATGATGAGCTATAATTACTTATTTGCAATACACTGACAACAGTGGTTGTATGCTTGTACTAGTCATGGCTAGATATTTATCATTACTTTCTGTAATAAATTATGATGTGTTTTTTATGATGATAGTGATCAATGATGTATGATGTAATATGATTCATTTATAGTGATCACACTTAGATTATTTTATATGATCACTGATTAGATTCTTCTGGTGTAATTTATTTAAAATATATGTTGTAAAAATTTATTAAAAAACATGTATTTCTAGGTAGATCTCAGTGGGGATGTTACATGTGGTATTAGAGGTACGGCTCAAAATTTAGGACCTAATGAGTCCACTAATATTGTTATGCCCTTTGTTTACAAAAAGGAGAATGGTGAAAGCTATAATATCTGGAGAGGGTCCATTGAACGTTAATTGCAATAACCCTCTGTTTGATCCTAACTGATTTACCATTGAGCAATCAAAAAATATGGATAAGATTTTCACAGCCATGAATGAGACCAGGGATAGGATTATAGCCTTGGAGTAGGTGGTTCTTATCCATTTTGAGGAATAACGTAAAGATGTACCTAGAGACTATCTTGCTAAATAGGTAAACCCTTAGGATGTAAGAGTTCAAGTAGCTATAGTGTTTGCTAGAGATATGAAAAAGGTGAACCCACCTAAGTTTGATGGAACTATTCTAGGTGATGAAAATGAAGCATGGTTGACTAAGATGGATAAGTATTTAAAAATTCAAAACTACTCTAAAGTCACTAAATCAGTATGGGGAGCATACCAGTTAGTTGGTGAAGCAGCTACATGGTGGGCCAATAAGAGGTTTCAAATGAATCTTAAAGCAACCGCCACTAATTAGGAGCAATTTGTGACTTTATTTAAATCATAGTGGCTTCCACAACTTTATTTTGATTATAATCTCATAGTTTCTAAAATCTGAAGCAGGAAGACTTATCAGTGAATGAGTATTGAGAGCAGTTCACCAAACTTATGAAGTATGTACCTCAGTACTAGCAATATGAGAGGTTCAGGATCAAAAAATTTATCATGGGATTGAGACCCCAAATCAATGGATAGGTGGACATCCATGGACCTTCTACCATGGACTAGGTATTTGAGAAGGCAGTCAAATAGGAATAAAAGTTGAAGTCTCTTTCATAGGCTAGAGGCAAGTTCAAGAAAAAGTTTAGAAATTCTAAGTCAATATTCAAAAATAAAAAATGGAAATAAAGGAGTGGAGACTCCAAGAAGTAGTTTAACATTTAAAATTCTAAATTTAACAATAGTTCAGGTAATAAAAAATTGGGTAATGGTTCCAAAGATAGTTTCAAGGGAAACCAACAGACTGATAGGAAAGCACCGCCTGGAGGTTATTTCATTTGTAAAGATGACCATTGTGTTTGTGACTATACTCCAGATAAGTCAAAGATCAAATGTCCTATTCCTTAGTAGGATATTTTTTAGTAGCGTATTCATGCATCAACTGATAATCAAAAAACCAAATTTCAAGCATTACCCATAAAACTTTTATGAACTTTGTTTGAACATCCAATTTCTATTTTGATTGATAAAGGGGCTACAAAATGTTTTATAGCTTCTAGAATGCTTAGTAAGTTAACTAGAAGAGTTGGAGTAATGAAAAATGCATGGTCAATATAATATGGGAATGACTCAAAAGTCATGGTTGACAAGTGTTTGGTTGAAGTAGAGATTAGGTTGCCTAAATTCACAATAGTAGTGGATCTATATGTAGCATCACTAGGGTCATATGATGTGATCCTAAGAGTCAACTAGATTGTGAAATATAATGCCAAAGTTGATTGCTATTTGAATAAGGTTGAGTGTTTATATGAATTTGGAAATCAAATACAAATTTAAGGTGAGAAAAGAGAGTTGAAACTTAGGCATATTTCTGAAATGCAACTCAAGAGGGCTCAAGGAAAAGGGTGCCAAACATTTATCATCAAGATAAATGAAATAGATGAACCTAAGGAACCATCTCTCAAATATTATATATTCCTTAAGAATTTTCATAATGTGTTTCTAGAAGAATTTCTAGGATTGCCTCCTAGACGTGAGTTTAATATATCTATGGACATTATACTTAGTTTAGAACCACAGTTTAAGGCACCATACATGATGACAACCACTGAGTTGGTTGAATTAAAGGCTCAACTCTAGGAATTGTTGTTGAAGGGGTTGATTAGGATAAGTGTGTCACCATGGGGTGCACTAGTTATTTTTGTCAAGAATAAGGATGGTACTCTTCAAATTTAAATTGATTATAAAATATTAATCATGACAACTATTAAAAATATATATCCATTACCTCATATAGATGATATTTTTGATCAAATTCGAGGAGCAACAATATTTTTAAAGATTGATCTTAGAGTAGGATACCATCAGTTGAGGATAAGGGAAGAGGATATTTTGAAGACATCATTCAAAACTCATTATGAGCACTTTGAGTTCACAGTGTTACCTTTTAGGTTGACTAATGCTCTAACAACATTCATGAATGTCGTGAATAGTGCGTTTAAATATTATCTAGATCACTTTATTTTGATTTTTATTGATGAAATTGTTATATACTTTAAGAATGAAAAGGAGCACCTTTAACATTTGAAACTAGTTCTGTAATGGTTGCAAAAGCACATGCTATATGGTAAGTTATCTAAATGCACATTTTTTTAGGAGAGAGTGCAATATCTGAGACATGTTTTTTATGTGGATGGTATCTCAATAGATTCGGCAAAGATTAGAGACATTATGAAATGGCTGATGCCAAAGAATGTGCACAAGGTAAGAAGTTTCATGGGATTAGTAAGCTATTACAGGAAGTTCATTATGAATTTTTCCAAGATAACTAATCCAATTACCTCTTTGCAATGTAAGAACCAAAGTTTTATCTAGTCAGAGAAGAGTGAAGTAGCTTTTTAAGAATTCAAAAGAAGGATTATTTTATCACCAATGTTAAGAGTTCCTAACCCCAATGGTCAATTTTTTGTGATCACAGATGCATCAGGGGATGGACTTTGAGGAGTGCTTATGTAGGATGGTACAGTGGTAGCTTATGAATCAAGGAAGCTAAAGCCTTATGAGGTGAATTATGCCCCTCATGACCCAAAACTTGTGGTAATTATGCATACTTTACAAGTATGGTAACATTACTTGTTGGGAAAATCATTTGAGCTCAAAATGGATAACTTCTGACTCAAATACATCTTCATCCAACCAAATTTAAATGCTTATCAGGGATGCTAGCTTGAGTTCTTATCTGATTATGATTTTGATATCAACTATATCAAGGGTAAGGAAAATAGAGTAGCTGATGCCCTAAGTTGTAGAAGGTACTTAACATCTATGGATTCTATCAAGAGTAATTTTAGGGATTGAGTGATTAAATTCTTTCTAAGAGATGAATTTTATGATCAAGTAAGAAAAACATTATCTGAGAATAATTAGAATCCTCGATATAAAAGAATTCAGATTAGAGAATTATGGTTTATTATGTTACAATAAAAGGATGTATGTGCCAGATCGAGATAATATATAGAGCATAATACTAAAATTAATACAAAATGCCTCATATTCAAGACATCTAAGAGTAAAGAAGCTCATGGCAAAGCTTATACCATTATATTTTTGGAAGAGAATCAAGAAAGATGTAGTAGACTAGTGTCACATTATCTAGAATGTCAGTGAATGAAAATTGAGCATGTCCATCTGACTGGGTTGTTATATTTACATGATATACTAGAATGGAAGTGGCAGGTGATCAGTATGGACTTTGTCCAAGGTTTATCAATGTCACAAAACAAACTTGATATGATCCTAGTAGTAGTTGACAAACTAACTAAGGTGGCTCATTTTATACTAGGCAATTTGTTAGATGATGTACCTACCTTTATGAAGAGGTTCATAAAGGAAGTGTATAGGTTGCATGGATTTATTCATAAGATCATTTTAGATCTTGATCTAAAGATGACTTCTAAATTTTAGGTAACTCTGAATTCAGCTTTGGATATGCAACTAAATTTTAGCATTGCATATCACCCATAGATCAATGGTTAGATTGAGCAATCTAATCAGGTGCTAGAGGATATTATTCATATGTATTACATGGATTAGCAATATGAGTGAGAATATTATCTTCTATTGGTTAATTTTGATTACAACAACTCATACCAATTAGCCTTAAAGATGACACCTTTTGAAGCATTATATGGAAGAAGGTTTAGGACACCAATCAGTTGGGATAAGTTGGAAGATAGGGTAGTCTTTGGACTTAAGATGCTTTAAGAAATGGAAGAATAAGTTAGATTAATTAGGTAAATATTGGCCAAGTCTAATGATATACAAAAGAGGTATGTTGATCTAAAGAGGACATATATGTAGTTTTTAGTAGGTGATAAAGTGTTCTTTCAAGTTAAGTCATAGAAGAGCTCAATTAAATTTGAGAAGTTAATGAAAATATCACCAAGATATGTGAGACCCTTTGAGGTGTTAGAAGTGGTTAATCCTATAGCATATAGGCTTGCATTGCCACCAACCCTAGCTCTATTACATAATGTGTTTCATGTTTCTTATCTTAAAATGTATATAGTTGATCTTATGTATGTGTTGGATTGGAATGCTTTGTAAGTTATGGATCCCTGGGTGGTCAAGGTAGAACCAATCAGAGTAATTGACACTTATAAATTTTGTTTGTGTAATAGAGAGATGTCATAGTGCAAGATCCTGTGAGACCAATCTCTAAGGATAGTGCTACTTTGGAAGACTGTGATGAGTTCTACAGATAATTTCCATATTTATTTACTTGATTTGATATTTTATATTATGTTATTTTTATACTAAACAATGTTTTTAATTCAAAACTTATGTTTGAATAAGAGTCACCCAGGATGATGACTAGCTTTAGGGGAAATGATGTTACATATCGATTCCTCGTTAAGTAAACATACTTGATTATCCATGGATATTTATAGTTAACAATTTAATTTGGTTTTTTTTTACAAAGCTTTGAAATATATGTTGTTATGGGATAGTGAGATATTACCTATGTTACATGATTACATTTCTATGAGTTACCTGTAGCATATATATTTACATTATGATCATGCTAATTTTTTATTTCAATTATATTTTATGATGTATGTATATCATGATGTTATGGTCTATCTACTTATTATAAGTTTAACGTAGAACTCATCTCTTAGAACATGACAGAGGGACAACATCATTAGAGAGGGTGATGTAAATGGAGTTGTTGAGGGACGATAGAGAAATCAGATACAACTCTACACACACCAGAATAGTAATACATTATAGATGCATAGTGGAATGGTTAGTATAATGTGTTTTGATATTGTTTGTATTAGATAATTATTTATGCATGGTTGATAGCATAATTTAATGGTTTTATTGAATCTAGATTGCATGATTTACATGTGTGACCATTAAATACTTTTAGAAATATGATTTGAATAATTAGATTAAATTCAAGTTTATTCAGTGATGAATTAATCATTAAGTAATAATGATATTAGGGGTGCTAATTTAATTAGCAAATATATTGACCCTTGTAAATTAAAAAAAAGAAATAAAATATGATAATTATTATTTTGGAGGAAAAAACAAAAAAAGAAAGATATTAATAAAAATAACAAAAAGACAAAGAAAAACAAAAATAAAGGGAAAAATCTCAAAGGAGAAAGCTACACCCTTTTTCATGAGATGAGAATAAAAAAAGAGAAAGGAAGAGGTGCAGAACAAAGGAGAAGAAGACAAAGAGAGTAGCATGGAAGGGAAGAGAAGCCAAGCAAGCTTGAACAACCATGCAGTTCTAGGTAGGCAATGCAATTAGTTTTATTGTGTGTGTTCATTTTTGTTGAAATTTAAAAAATTACAATGAGTTGTGATATAGGGTGATCCTACCTTATTATACAAATTGTTATGGAATGATTTACATATAAAAATAATATTTATTGAACTATATTATAAATATAGCAGATTGAATAAACCATTACATAAACATATCTATGAAACTACTTATATACATGTACGGGGCTATGCCACCATAGAGATTGAGACTGCATCTAGTGTGGTGGTTTGTTTTAATGAAAATAATATTATAGAAACAAAAATAAAGTGATATGTTATTTGTTTATGAACAGTGACTTCCAAAATAAACATAGATATAGTTATTTGGATAATTGTGCCTTTAAGTATCCTTGCTTACAGAAACTAAGATGTATAAGTATACTAAGCGAACTGCTAGGTGAATTGGGTATGTTTACTCTTGTGTACATATATGGCATGCCAAATAAATGTCCTTTTGGTCTTTGGTTGAAGCACAACTAGTACATGAAACCACTTACATAAACTATATTTTATCATACAGTGCAATATATATATATATATATATATATATATGTATTTATTTGTTTATACAAACATAAGAATTTTATCATGTAGTTATACTATGTGATATAACCGTTGTCATTTAGGTTTATACAACTTATATAATCGATGATTAGGTATGTGTATATATTTGATTTGTAGTTATGATATATTTAAAACCAACAATTCATCCATATCCTCTGTTAAAACTTGAGAGTGAACAAATTTATTTCTAGGCACAAGATTTAAAATTGAATGAATGTATTTTGGAGTGAAATCAATGAATATATCAAAACTAGTGATTAAGTTTAGCAGTGATTTTTTATGGACATAAAAATAATCACTTAAATACTAGTCACATCTTATGTATATGGCAAATTATATTATAGAATTGAGTGTAATAAAAATACTGGTGATAGTTTTGTCTGTATATGGCTATAACGGTATTTTTATCTATATAGGTAAATCTTCTAATTTCACAGTGGGCCTTGCCTTATATTTAACTATGTGAGTCAATTCCTTTAAGGAAAAAAAAGAAACAATGATCTTATCTTCTTTAAAGCCATTAGGTGCCTAATGTCAAAGATCGCTTATCTTTAATAAAGTTTTTGTTTCATTAGTTATTATCTCACTAGCTTATGTAAGTGAATTAGTAAGTGCTGATTAAATGAAAGATCAACCTACAAAACCTTTTAGCTTGCAAGAGAACTAGTTTGGCTAAATCAACAATAATTAGCAAATTATCTAAACTTATTGTATGTGTGTATGAACCATGGTTTGTAGATTTAATAATGAATTGTAAATATCATTTTCATATAGCCATTGAATCATGTGAATAAATCATGTAATGACTATTTTATTGAAACATTATCGTGATGAGCTGTAATTACTTATTTACATACATTGATAGTAGTGGTTGTATGCTTGTACCAACCATGGCTGGATATCAGTAATTAATTTATTTAATCAATTATGATGTTTTTCTTATGATGATAGTGATCAATGATGTATGATGTAGTATGATTTATTTACAATTATCACACTTAGATTATTTTATATGATCATTGATTAGATTCCCATGGTATAATCTATTTAAAGTACATGTTGTTTAGGTTATAAAAAATTCATTTATTTCTAGGTAGATCCAGAGAGACATAGTTACCTTATTTTATGTTTTATTTTGCTCACTTCCTACATCATAATCTTTCAAAATATTTTGTAATAGCTTTGTAACTATTCAAATTAGGAGACAAGACCTGAAAACTTGTGCAGGTGATGTCAATGAAATTTAGACCCCTACATTGACCAATATTATCTAGTGTTTGTCGATATCATCCTTATGATTATATAAGTTTGTGTCACCTTATATACTTTACCCTACACCTATAGATTATTTTTCCTATGTATTTATCCTTGATTTTTTTCCTTACCTTAAATCCTAGTTAAACTTTTGATAAAACATTGACATAGAAAAAGGGGTTAGAAAGATGGGTTGGACAACACCAACCACTCCTCTCTGAGTCATTTAGTGTTGCCTACTTTCCAATACTCCAACAAGGGCTCAAACCACATGTTTATCCCACCTAGGTGTGTGTGTGTGTGTGTGTGTGTGTGTGTGTGTGTGTGTGTGTGTGTGTGTGTGTGTGTGTGTGTGTGTGTGTGCGCGCGTGCGCGCACGCACACCATTGCGATCATGTTAGAATGTGATGCAATGCATGGATTTTGACACTTGACAACATATAACTTTGACTTATGTTTTGTATTCAGAATTGGATCTAGGGCTACTCATTTGATAAGTTTTGGATCTGTATTCATTTAGTGTTAATGTCTCTTGAAATCGATAATGGGGTTTTTCAAGATTGATAGGATTTTATAAGATGAGTGTTAGATAGGTGTCACTTGAGGATTGATGTATATTTTTAGATGACTCTTTGATATTTATCCCCATGATCAATAGATGAAACATGTCAAGGCCAATTCTAAAAAATACATTTCAATTTGAAAAATAGCCATGGGAGGTTCCTAGATGCTATCGACAAAGGTAGACACCTGAGACAAATTGTAACTTTTTGAATATGGCTAGTAGTGTCCTGATAGGAAAAATTGGTAATATGGAATATAGAGATAATTTACCTAGGATTGTAGAACATTATTGCATAAACTAGGTGATCATGAATATGTATATTGATAAAGTGGATTAGTGAAGACAATAAATGAGTAAATGGATAGGTAAGATGTACATAAGAGTTAAATATGTATGCACAAGTCTAAGTATATCAACATATGCCAAAATTTATATCTTGACATATCTATATTTCCAAGTCTTTAATAGCAAAATTATGTGTCTAAAACTGCCCCCTTTTTAGTCTTGTGTAAAAAATGATAGATTAAAAGGATAAAAGAAATAAATTAAGGACCTTTCATAACCACACTTGGTATTGACTGTTATGTCCCAAATGTCTTGATTGTTCCATGTAAAACTTACAAGGAAGCATGTTTAGATGATTCCATATCCCTTTCAATAAGACTTTATTATTTGTTGTACTAAGTGTGAAAAAACATGAGGCTTGCATTAAGACTAATGACTTAGGAATGTTATGTGTTTGGTTCATTGTTACATTTGGATGCAGGTTACATAGTAGTGATTTCATGTGTTATATTATTCTTATTTCATTCAATTGAAACAATATGATGAGACATTAATCGTATATGGTTTAGTATATTTATTGTATCACATTGTTATTAGTATTTCATGTATTAATAAATATTCATTAGTCATTTTTTTAGTAGTTTTATCATTATGTAGCTGGTTTTTATGTATTATATTTTGATGGGCCAAAACTGCTAATGTTTGGTGTGCCTATTTTACAAGTGTCATATTGGCCACTAGAGCTAACCTTGGATACTATAAAACATGAAGAAATAAGGTAAGTAAACTATGAAAAAGATATAAATAGAGTAAATACATAAATGTCCATAGGTTTCAGTCATTGTATACCCTGATTGAGTTATTACTTTGTTCTTAGTCTACATAACAAGTTGCTCTTGAAGGGCCAACTAACATCATTGCTTTAATTGGATGAGGATATTTTTTTTGGGTTCCAAATGTCTTAAGTAAATTTGTGTTGTATAAATAACATAGGTAAGCGTAATTGAATTTAAAATTATAAAAAAAAAATATTTTACTCTGTGTCATTAATTGTGGGAATGTGTCTACGTATATATCCCTACAACAAAGACTATAAAGTGAGTCACCTTAATATTAGAGTTAATTCCATTAGTGTGTCTTGTAAACACAATTAGATTTTATTAACACCCCCAAGGGTAAAATAAATATACCTATGTCTTTAGAGGTATATACTAGCCATACCCTAAAAAATGGTGATGGTATAATGAAATAATTTTTAAAAAATGATATAGATTAAAGAGTTAGGTGGGAAACCCCCCGAACCCAACTCTAACCTTAAGTAGTGCTTTAACTCATGAGGGAGGTTAAAGGAGTCAATGCCTAGTTACATTTTAGATTGTGATGCCACATTCACTATAGTGGTAGAAAAAATATGCTCAGGCTAGTATGGAAGGAAGGTGTCAAGTGAGTTATTTACTCAAACTATAAGTTCTCCCTACAAACTAATACCATGAAAAGGATGATAATTAATCTATGTCATGGTTAAGCATTGTAAAATAAATAATGTGGTAGTTATAGACCTTGTAGACTGGAGTGAACTATTTGTTATAGTAATTAATGACTATTTTGTACTATTATAACTCCAAGATCCAGGGCATGGTGAGGAAACGGTTAATAATAAAAGAGAGGAGATGGGTTTTTATAGGGATGTCTTGAAATTTTCATGGTAGGGGTGAGAAATAAAATTGGAAAGGAGGTTACAAGAGGATACAAGAAAGTCTAGTGGTGAAGATTTTTGAACTTGGGAAATAAGTAATTATAGACCTTCAAATGAATACATTTATATATGACTAGTTTATCTTTATATAAGGTCAATATTGATGTTTTAAATCAGAAATGTAAAGTATTTTTTTATATGGAATGAATATCTATTTCGAATGTAAACATACCATTTTTCCTTAGAAACCCTAATTATGAAATACTACTGTTAAAAATTAGAGGAGGAATATATCTTATAATAGGTTAAAAAAACTATCCATCTAAGTCAATGAATGTAAAAATAAATAGTTTTAACCCTAATTTTGATATTTAACTAATAAAATAAGAGTTATAATGGGTTTTAGTCCAGAATGAAGAAAGTATGATTTTAAGTCATTATACCTTGAATAATTAATTAACTTGCCAAGTATGAGCAGGTAAAATTGTAGATATTGAAGGGCTTATATTTCAACCTCTAATAAAAATAATGACTTCTCTTAAACATGATTGTAAACAAATTTAAAATAAGTATAGCCATGAGGTGGATAAAAGCATTAGAGGTTGCATACAACCTAGTTAATACTATTGAGTTCTTTGTAAGTCACATGGTAAAAAGGTCTAGGTTAATGGGTCAGTCATAGTTCAAGCATGAAAAAATAATAAATTAATATGGTTTTCTTAAAAACTTCTAATAAATACATAAGGCCCTATTTGGTATGATTTTATATACCACTAGGAAAATAATTAGACTCGCTAAGTGAAAGCATTCTGTCAAAAAATGTCTAGTTTGTATATAACTTGTAATCATGAGATCCTTGTGGCAAACAACAATGCATTTTGTGGTTTAACAAATCTTGATTTAGAGTTAATAGACGGTTAAAAACCTTGCCGAGTTTTAGTCCAAGCTTGTAATTTATAAACATCTATATCTTGTAATTGTCTATTATTACCTATTATGAGTGTTTTCCTGCACCCAAGCTAATGGTTAGCATGGGTAAGACCAAGAGCTTGTCCAATGATGGTTGGGATTAATTTTCCTAGCATAGATAAAATAAATATGTAAATTTATTCAATAAAAATGGACTTTGATCAAGATCTCTTACTAGCAATCATTCTTGTTAAAATGAATAAGATGTGTTTGTGTTTATTTAACTGATTATAAAGTTTAGAAACAATGTTATAATAATTTCTTGAATGAATCGTTGTATTTGTATATAGGGGTAAGTACACCAAACTGGGGGACAAAAAAGGGCCTACCCATGGACATGATTTTTCTGAAATTTCAGAAATTTGAACTTTTATAGATAATTTGAGATGGCTACACTCAAAATTTGAAGATGGTATAAAAATATGAATTGTAGAATTTCAAGTCTAGTTTCCAAAATAAAAAATTGAAAAATGGTTAAGTATATGTAGGTCAAACATCTAAAATTTGAAGAGGACCTCCTATTTTTTTAAAAGAAAACATATTAGATAGATGTATTTGTGGCCCACCATTTTTTTAGCATCCCTAAATATTATTTGAAACCCTTTGGTGAATATTTAGATAAAATCTTCTAGTGCATTACAAACTTTTTTTATATTTTTTTAGTGAATATATATTTTTTATTAATTTTTCAATTAAGTAGATCCTGAAAACTAACAGAAAAATAGATAGCCGATCATGTGGGCCACCCTAAATACATCAAAAAAAATTGATTTTTTTTTGAATGTGTGTAGAGTTAGGCCTAGTTTGTTACCATGTTATTTGTTTTGAAATTGGATCAATGAAAAAAAATTAGATAAACATGAATAGGCATGTATAAGTGTGGCATGTAGTGGTCTAAAAAAGGTGTAGTTAGAAATAAAGATAGTTTGAACCCTTAAAATAGCCCAAAAATTATAAAAATCATATATTTAGAAAGAGGACAGCATGCTCACCATGATAGTAATATTTTTTTGAATTTTGATGTTGGAATCCATAGTGTATTTGGTGATTGAAGTTTAAATTTGTTGGTTTTTCTCAAAACTCTCAATCTCAGCTGTAGATGCATAATCACAAGCCTTTGGCTTGAAAATCCAAGCCATTTCTGAGCCTAAAGGCTTGATTTTTAATTCAAATTCAAATAACATGTACATGTTATAAAATGCATACACATTACATTTTTATAAGATAAAAACCATCTCCATGAGCATGTGGGAGTTGCACGTGAAGCCAACTTTCACCATAAGCTTATATTTACTACTCTAAATAAGTATAAGTTTACATTTATATTATTACATTTATTTTCTTATACTTTAAATTTATTTTAGTAAATATAATAAATTAGGGTCACTCAACATCTAATAGAGTTGGACTCATAGTTAAATGATTTACGATGTGGAAAATAGTTTTTCAAAATCTAATCAGGTCAGTACCTAGGCATTTTCAAGGTCTAAGTATTAAACCTAGGGATTTTAGGACATAAATTTTGTAATTAATATCCATTTTTGGTAAACATATAGTCATTTCTTAGGTTTTTTTGCCTTTCAGATTGATTCCTAGAATTTTTACGAGTTTTAGGTTTTTTAAAATTAAAGTTTTCAAACCACTCACTTTGAAATTGATGCAAAGTGGTGTTTTTGGGGTAGCATAGGTCACATTGATGACCTGTATACATCAAACAACCACTTTACATGTTAATTTCACTTGATCATCATCCCCCCCTCATCCTTGATCACTTCCTACTCTTACCTCATTACCCCTAATTACTCCTTGATCAATCCTCATTATCCCTAATCACTCCCTCATTAACTCTCATTATCCTTAGTCATCTCTAATCACTCCCTTATCATCCATAATCACTTCTCAATTGACCCTCACTATCCCTCATCATCCTTAATCACTCCCTCTCCATCCTTCATCATCCTTAATCACTCTTTCTTCATCCCTCACCATACCTAATCACTTCCTCATCCCTATTCACTCCCTCCTCATTCCTCATGCCTAATCACTCATTCATTGATCTTATTTGTCTCTCATCATCTCTAATCAATCAAACTTATCATCCCTAATCACTCCATTGATTATTACCATCCCTCATCATCCCTAATCACTCACTTCTCGTCCCTCATAATACCTAATCAATCTTTATTCATCCCTCATCATCACTAATCACTCCCTCACTGACCCTCACCATCCCTCAACATCCTTCATCACTCCATCATTGACCCTCACCATCCCTTACCATCCCTAATAGCTCCCTCATCATCTAGCATAAGTATATACTCTAAAGATATGTTTGATTCCAATCATATGTTGTTTAATCCATTATAATATAAATTAACTCTTTTCTAAGACTTATGTTGTCAATACCCATTTGTGATAGTCAATTTTATTACTAAATGAATTGGATTATCTTCCAGATTTATAGTCAAATAACATAAGTATTAACATAAAATAGAGTCTAAATTTTATCTAATCGAATTATCTTTGTTGTGAAGCTAACTAAATGAAACTTTATTCTGTTCCACCTTTGGTAGTTTGATTCAAAAGATAAAAATTAAACACAAAACTCTTGTATAATTTTATAATTTTGAGAAGATTTGAATTAGATGCAAGTTATTTAGTGTTTCCCATTCCTGTATAACTTAAATCTTGGTTAGTTTCACACATGCACTCCTTATGTGTGTAATGTGTCCCAAAATTTTATCTCTTGCATGAAAAATGAACATTTATTCATGTTATCACAAAAATATGTTTATGAAAAATGTGAAACACTAGTTTAACATGGTGTAGATGTTCTTCCCATGTTTTCTAAAGATTAAGATGTCATTGAAAGGTAGATTTAAAAAATGACATAGGTAAAGGCCCTACAGATGTCATTCAACATATTGAAATGAATGATTTCATTATATGAGTTAAACTAAAAAGCATAACCAACTAGTCAATCAATCCTTCCTTTATTTTTAAGATTATATTCCAAATGTCTAGAGGTTTAACATGAATATGATGATACCTAAACTTAAGATCAATTTTGGAAAAGACTTCTACACCATGGATATGGAAGAAAAATCCCTTAATATTTAAATGAGGATAATAGTTCTTCACATTAATCTTGTTAATATTTTTTTAATTGATTCACAACTTTGGCACAAACACAATTGGGTTTCTGCAAGGCAATGATTTGTGCATGATGTGTCCATTATCCATGATTTCATGTATCTACAACTTGATCTATTCATTCTCTAGAAATGATATGTTGTATAAATAGGTTTGAGATGGATTTAGTTAAGGGATCAAATCTATAGTATTATTTAGTGTATAATATGCAAGAACTTATTTAGGTGACTAAAAGATATCCTTGTATTCATCTAGTTTATGGTTCAATTATTTTTTCTTTGTTATTGTTGGATAACCACACTATGATATGGTGACATAAGGATGTCATTATACATTTAATTCTTACCATTAAGAGTATAATTCTTACTAAAACTGATAATATTATTTCACTTCTTGGCAATAATGACTAAAAGCTTATGAACTAACTACGATATATGGTATTTTAGATCATGACAATCTATCACAAAATTTCAAGGATTTACTTAATAGACTACATGTAAATGGTAAATACATGGTTGAACACATGTAAAATATCACACACCTATAATGGTGACATGTCACAAAGGATTGCATCTTTAAAAAGTTTGCTTTTGTACACCAAGGGACACTACTAGGTGATGCATTTCTCAAGAACTACACTAGACCATACACTAGTGTATCATTATGGATGATGTATAAATTTCAAGTTCAGTTTTTCAAAATATGATTTAGGAGAAATTAAATTCTTTTGAATTCCATTAGAAATGA
The DNA here is from genome assembly GCA_037957365.1 of Torreya grandis. Lineage (NCBI taxonomy): Eukaryota > Viridiplantae > Streptophyta > Pinopsida > Cupressales > Taxaceae > Torreya > Torreya grandis. The sequence continues at coordinate 70,173 of JARHVA010000330.1, forward strand.
TGAAGTGTATTGTCTCACCATTGATCTACATTTGTTAATGAAACAATAATTTTAATTCATATAATTTCTTGTTGGGGGAAGTAGAGATATTTTTAGTACCGACCATATCATTGGGTTCATAATCTATTATTTACTTAACTTTTTATAGTGATAGATAACTTATACCCACTTCTCAAGATGTGCAAATAGAGAGCTCATAATGTGACACTCTTCATTGGATTCAATATTGAAGCCATGAATTAAGCACCACTTTCCAATCTTGGACTACTTGTTCTAATCATTTGAAAATTATTTTCCACTGTCTGGTATGATGACTCAATTAATATACATACAAATAGAAGGCCTTATATATAATTATTTGGATCATAAAATGTCCTCGTATGAAAGACAATTGATTAGTTTCAGGAAATCACATAACTTAGTGATCCTCATGTATTTACTACCCATTTTTGGTGTTATGGTGCCTTTACTTGATTATCTTTTTTTGACAGATTTTCAATTATGAATTACATCATTTCTAATATAGGCCCATATATTTTTTGTAGGTTTTAAATATTTGTGTTTAAAATTTGCCTCCACATAATTTTGATCACTCTGTCTTATATTTTATGCTAGAACTCAACTCTCCACTTGTAGATCCTAACATTCTTAAACCCCAACAAAATACCACCATCAAGGTATTGGATGGAGTGATTAAGGATGAGGAGGGATGAGGAGGAATTGAGTAGAGATGATGAGGGAGTAAATAGAGATGGTGAGGGTCAACAAGGGAGTGATTAGGGAGGATGAGAGAGAGATTAGGGATGATAAGTGATGGTGAGGATTAATGAGGGAGTGATTAGGGGAGATTAAGGATGAGTAATGAGAGCTTAGAGATGATGAGGTATGATGAAGCAATGATTAGAGATGATGAGGTGATGTAAGAGAATCACTACCCAATATAAATAGTGATCTAGTTTGCATATTTTGAGTCTTTAGAAGGTGGTCAAGGTCATAAAAAGTCTGTATGAGTCTTTATAAGTTTCTATTTTTGTGTTAATTTTGAATTAGAGTTGTATTGGACTTTCCTACCAAATCTTTCATTTGAATTTTTGAACTTTCATAGAGACTTCAGTCTTGTTTCAAGAAGTCCAACATTGAATTTGGTGTGGTTATACTTTAACAAGGATTTTAGGATGTTAAAACACATATACCTAAACTCATATTTTATAAATATGTTAGTAGTTGAGTTAGTTGAGGACACTCTCAACATACAAAAGAAATTAGAATTTAGTTGATGGTTATTTGGTAATAAGAGTCTTGTCCATGTCTTATTTTGTATTCAGATTCAGATTCAAGAGAGTTAGAGGGGGTAAGATTTGAAATTATGAATGTAAATAACCCCAAAAAATTGAATAAAGACAAGTTTTGATTATTTATAGACAAGAAAGCAAACAGACCCTACATCTTCTTGAATATGCGCAAAGATAGTTGATAGTGTGCATGATCATGAAATATGATTAGTAATAAGTTCTTTGTGATATTTGTGTGAATGGTAATTTGAAAATACCTTTATTTTATGGTGATTATAACATTTGTCATTTAAGTTTCAAATCTTTTGAATGTTCAAATTACAAACTATATACCCTATGTTTTTACAAATTGTGCCTTGAAATCTAAGTGAAGGGCAGAGTCTTGTGGAAGAGGAGATTATATCTGGTGGGATTTTGGAATGTATTAATAATTAGTAAATTGAAATAAAAAATCCTTAATATTCTTTAAACATTGTATGTTTTTATTATGTTAAGGACATTCTATGTTAAACAACACAACCCTATCTTTTATGAACAAAAGTTCTAAGTATACATCTATGCGAAAAGGTATATGCATGTATTAGAGTGAAAATTCAAATGTATATGTTGGTGAGTTGATTATCATATGATAATTAAGTATTATATTCTATTAAGTATATTTCATATATCTATATGAGCAAAAATAAAACTAACATAGTCCTGCAGTCATCAAGAAACTTAACATAGTCAAAGTGGTATCTCATGGAAATTAGAAAATTGAGTGTTATATATGGAAGGAATTAATTTTTTAAAGTGTCATTGGAAGATTAAAATCTCATTTTGACCCTTCTCGAGTCTATGAAACCAATCCAAACCTTGTATTAGGGTTTCTACTTTCAAAGTGAGTTTTTAGGAGTTTTAACTGTCAATAATTCATGAAATTTGGTGAAAAGTTTGAGTTAAACATGCAAAAAGATAATATAGTGTTTTTAATTTTTTAAAGTATGGATGGGGGAGGACTATGTGGTAGACAGGGTAAAAGGAAACCTAAAGACCTAATCCGAGAGTAGAAAGAGCCAAAATAAGTTATAAAATAGTTGAACCAAAGCCTATAAATTTGTGAATAAATGGGATATATTACATGGTATCCATAAATGAGGTTGATTTGATTATTTTATTCCGTACAAGAAGAGTCTATGATAGAGTAAGAGGTAGTGTATGATATAAGGATTGTGTTGAGAAGTTAAGTAGGGCTGAAAAGAAGTTAGATAGAACTCAAAGGAGTGGAAGGAAGTTTGTTAGAACCCTATTAAAGCCTAAATAACCAGAGACAATATTTTATATAAGTTTTTATAAATCATAAAGACTAGTAAGGGGGATAGTATCAAAGTAAGAGAGATTGAATGCATTGAGTAAAGAGAATAGAATGAAGAGTTTAGTGAGACCATTTGAGTAATGGTGGAGAATAAATGAAATGAATAAAATGTAGATATGAATTTTAAATGTGTGTAGGATCCAAATATATATATCAAACAAGAAAATACAAAGTGAAATCTAGGTGGATATTGGCAAAGAGCTTGGACAAGCAAAGTATGTAATAAGGATTTACATCATGAGGGATGGTAAAGAGAAATGAGGGATTGATTATAAATGATGATAAATGGTGAAGTTAAATAAGGGAGTGATTAGAGATGATAAGGTATGAGGAGGTAGTGATTAGGGTTGATGAAGTGGTGATTAGGGATGGTAAAGGCCAATGAGGGAGTGATTAGGGATGATGAGGGATGGTGAGAGCCAATGAGGGAGTGATTAGGGATGGTGAGGGATGGTGAGATCCAATGAGGGAGTGATTAGGGATGATGAAGGAATGATTAAAGATGATGAGGGATGGTGAGGGTCAATGAAGGAGTGATTAGGGATGATGAAGGATGCGGAGGGAGTGATTAGGGATGATGAGGGATAGTGAGGTTTAATGGAGGAGTGATTGTGGATGATAAAGGAGTGATTAGATATGACTAGGGATAGTGAGGGTCAATGAAGGAGTGATTAGGGACAATGAGGATTGATGAGAGAGTAATTAGGGGTAATGAGGGATAAGTAGGAAGTGATCAAGGATGAGGTAAGGATGATGATCAAATGAAATTAACATGTAAAGTGCTTGTTTGATGTGTGTAGTTCATCAATGTGACTTATGATACCCCAATAACACCATTTTACATCAATTTCCAAGTGAGTGGTTTGAAAACTTTAATTTTGACAAACCTAAGACTCCTAGAAATGCTAAGAATCAATCCAGAAGGCAAAAAAACCAAAGAAATGACTATGTGTTTACCAAAAATGGATATCAATTGCAAATTTATGTCCTAAAATCCTTAGGTGTAATACTTAGACCCTAAAAATGCCTAAGTATTGACCTGATTAGATTTTGAAAAACTATTTTCCACATCATAAGTCATGAAACTATGAGACCAACTTCTATTAGATGTTGAGTGACCCTATTTTTTTATATTTACTAAAATAAATTTAAAGTATACTTATAATCAATATTTAGAGTAGTAAATATAAGTTTATGGCCAAAGTTGGCTTCACGTTCAACTCCCACATGCTCGTAGAGATGGTTTTTGTCTTATAACAAAGCAACACATATGCATTCTATAATGTGTATATGTTATATAACACATGCATTATTTGAATTTAAAATAATGCATACATGTTATGGCTTAGTAATTACCAATCTATAATTTCAGTAATGTGATTGCATTAATTAAATAACAAGATCACATTATTTAATAGCGTGATTGTGTTACCTAAAATATCCATGGAATTATCCCCCAACTTCGTGCACATACCCATAGGTTGTAGTGTTTATTGAGTTCATAATAATGATGAATTTTTTTGTACACAATTTAGTACATGACTATTAACTTTCTAAGGTTTAAATATGATTATTTATATATTATGTCTTTTGAGGAATTGTTATAAAATACTATATAAATGTTAATAGTAGGATGATAAATTTATTTGGCTAATCTATGTGAATGATATGAAATAGTTAGAACTCTATTTGAAAACTTATGTTGAGTGTGTTAAGTTAGAAAAGGAATAAGTATATATACATATAAATTGAATTAATGAAAAACTCTTTTACATGAAATGTAAATAATTGTATTGATGTCTTTATTTTATGATGGATAGAGTTTGCAGTTCTATGGTGTAAAACCTATCTTCTATACCCAACTTAATAAAAAATTATGACTTTTGTTAGAATATAAAATTATGAGTTTATTGTACCTAAATGTTGTGATATTTCCATTTTGATATATAGCTCTACAAAGTTCAACCGAACGTATTAGATTTTCTATTTGGATGGAATTTGATTTTTATATATATCAGACACTGAAGGATTTAAAAGGAAATTGAATCCAAAGTATTACTTAGTCTGTTCTAGGTATCCAGGGGGTTATATTTGAATGTTTTGATGTTAATTTTGGATTTATATATAAAACCATAGAAATTGAGGTAGATAAAGTAAACTGGGATAGTAACAAAATCTCTTTAAGAGACTCGTTTCTATGTTAATTGTATACATATAAAATTGCCCACTCCATTTATCATCACTAATATTACCATTAATTGACACTAATTTCACCTATCCCATTTAATCACATTTATATCTTCTAATTTTGTTCTAATATCACCCCTTCTAGTCATTTATCTAACACCCTCCTTCATTATTCTTCATCCACTAACCTTATATTATCCCCACTAATATATTAATTCTTCTAATCATGTCTTATCCAAAAACTAATCCCATTTGTCTACTATATTAGAATTTTAAATTCCAATCCCACCTACCCTAGCCTATTCATAGAATTTCCTAATACCTAATCCATATTAACCTATCTAATCACCTATCATAATCCCCTATTGATCTTTCCTAACCCCTAAAAGCATTCTAGAATTCTCCAATTCTATAATCCTCTCTATCTTAGCCCTCCTCTCTAGAATCCTCTATTTCTAGAGGCTTCCAAGGAATTTTTAATTACATTTTAATCCTCCCTCTATGGCCTATTTAAAATCCATCTCCCTCCATTCAAAACAACCATGAACTACATGACCTATGAAATCTATGATCTTGTCATACTAAACCAATCTATTCGCTAAAGTCATCAAGCTAAGATCATGTCCACAATCTGAATCTATTATAAGCAATCAAATCTCCATCTATAATCTTTAGTCTTGTTTTTTTTTAATCTTGATTGGGAAAATTTAGCTTTAGATTAGGATGTTGTTTTAAATGTTCATTTTCATTACATTTTGATCTAATGGTTCTAAATTTTATTGGTAGGTTGTAGGTTTTAGCATTTTTTATATAGTTTGCATAATCAAATCTCATTCCTCAAAATTTCCATCTCACATTTGCTGACCACAATGAGAGCCCTCCTTTCGAATTGAATTGGTGTGTTTGAAGTGTGTTAATAAAGCTTGCAGGTTAGATTAAAGGCAAATTTAGGCTAAATTTTTCAAAAGTATCATGTTCTAGGTGAAGTGTGACATTGTTCTGTAATTTGTGGTTTCCAGAAGTAGTTTTGTATACCCTAGATGCAATTTTACCTAATTGTATGAACTAAGTAGCAACCATTTGACCTTTTTAGCAATTCTTAGTCTTTCTACAAAATTAACTCTCAACAAATGCAATTTTGATTTCTAAATGCATTTTTGCCCCCGAGAAGTGTGATTTTGATCTCAATAAAAGTTTGCTAACTAAAACTTATGTTTTTGATCTCTAATACTTATGTTGCTTTTGCAGGGTTGTTATCTACTTGCATGAAAAGGGGAATTTTCTCAAACCATCTCATTACCCCTAAAATACCACTTTTGGCTATATTGTGTAATATCACCTATTTTTAGAGGTAATTTTAAATCCCACCCATAATTTTTCCTCTTCAAGAAGCAGTTTTGACATAGAAAATTGCTAACTTAACCCTGTGGTTTCTACTTTCTATCGATTTCATTGTCTCTATTTGGTTGTGTTTTATTTACAGGTAAGGGGAGGTTTGCCTAGACAACATCCAATATTCTTAAATCCCATTTTAACTATCTGCAATAATACTGCCTATTTACAGAGGTGATTTTGTATCTCAAGTGTAGTTTTGTAGGTTGTAGAGTTAGTTTTGTAGATAGATTGTAGTTGTTACTATTTTGTTTTCTTAACTTTTTTTAGATAGATAAGCTTCTTATATTCATAGATAGTCCTAGTATCTCTACGAATATTCTGTATATATTATCTAATTTTAACCTCTATAATACCACCTTTCAATAAAGGTGATTTTGATTTGTATAAGTGATTTTGAACATTTACAAGCGATTTTGAAAATAATTAAAAAACCAAGTCCTGTTGATTCATCTTATCCATTCTTGTTCATTTGGTTAGTGTTTACATTTGTAAATAATCTAAATAGTTTAAAACATCATCTTGTATATATCTATTTTAAATTTGCCTAAAGCAAAACCATGTCTCAAAATAGGTGATATTGATCCCCATAATTGGTTTTGAAGATCCATAGGTGGTTTTAACCAAGGCATTTTAGAAAACATTTATCTGATTAATCTTATATATAGAATTGCCTTTTATAAAGAAAAATCTATTTTAGCAAATTGTAAATATTTTATTCTATAATTTGCCTTAGAATCTATCATTTTTCCACCGAATGCAAAATTACATCTCAATAGTTCATTATTAACTCTCCCATACTTGTTATTACACTAACCACATACGGCTTTATCTAACCACATAGTTACATCAAGTTAACCCTCTACAAAAATGCATATCTAAAAGTTGAGGAATTGATTTTTTAGTTGTAGTATTACACTAGCCTCATGCAATTTTACCCTAAATGCATGATCACTATTAATTAACCATCTGTAAAACCATCAATCACTCAGTGTGGTTTTGACTATCAGATGCAATATTGCCTTTTCTAAAGTCAGTTTTAAAATTATAATTATGTGTGACTATGCAAGTGTAATTTTGAAGGTACCAGAGGTAATTTTGATAAAAAAACTCCTAACCACTTATCTTAAAGGTCATGTTTTGACACATTTTTAATGCTTTGTATTGCATGTTACCCTTCAATGTTGCTAAAATTGAAACTACTAATCGATTGCTTTGCAGGTCACCTATGAAAGATATTTTAAAATTTTAAAAATCATCCTTATTTATATCTTGTATATATCACACTTAATTAAATTGATTAATAAATATTTTTGTCTGCTTGTGTGTTGCCCAAGGGCTACAGTGGTGAATGCTCTCCTCCCTGTGTTCTAATAGCAAGTCTCTAAGGATAAAAAACCATTAACAAACCCTTCCAATTTTCTTTTATAAGGGAAACATGATGTGGAATTCAAACCCACACACTTACCATAGTCCTAGGGGGATAGTGACCATGGATTTCACCACCATGCACTAATCCACACTCCATGTTTTGGTGGAGTATAAATATCAAGGATAATTATCATTAGGTTAAGCGATTAACCCCATACATGTCCTCTGTGAAGGGAAACCAATTAATTATCTAAACCAAGCATTAGATAACACCCAACATAGACTTAGCCCCCACTATACCTAGATTATATCATGGATTCCCCTAGAGAACCTGTATAGCCTAGCTTAGGACCTTTTAGCTATAACATGTAACTTGTTATCATAGTCAATATCAGTCTTAAGTGACCTTCATATGTAGATAGGGTTAAGAGGGTTTGGGAAATTTTGTAATGGGTCACCAGCCTATAGCCTCACCCATGAAGCCATTGGATGATGCAATCATTAGGTTATACAACTGTAAATTTACTAATCATAGGTTTATGGTTTACTTGTTTTAGTGTGTGTCATGCTAGATTAGTGTTGTTTGTGAGTTGATTCAGCCTTTCACCCAAACCTATACATGAATATATAGGCTTTATATATCATCATCTTGTATATACTTATTTTATTTTACATTCTAGCCATATCCCTGTCATGTACATATTTAATCTTCGTGTATATCTTATATAATTTTGTCTATCTTGTACATCTTATCATCTTATCTTAGACATATGCTAATATAGTTTTATATTGACATCCTCATCACCCTATCTTGTATATCCTTATCTTATCAAGTCCCTTTCACCTCATCTAGTCTTACCCCATCTAGACACATCCCATCTTACTTTGTTGGATTTTTGGGTCACACATTTGTCCAAACCATATCTACATCATCAATCTTACCCCCAATCATCATTACATCACCACCCTTAATCCTTGATCCCATTTATCCTTTATCACATAATCTTATATCCCATCCCACCTTGAGTAAATTGGTCTAAGGCTTGAGCTAGTCCTTTTGTCATCCTTACATATCCTATCAATCTAGTCTACTATCATCTTGTCTATCCACTATTGTTTGGTCAGATTTCACACTTAGTCTATACTTTATTAATCACCTATCACTTTGTTAGTTTTAATATAGAATCCAATCATCATAAATCTAGTTTCAAGCAATCCATTCATCTCTATTCTAGTCATCTTGCCTATTCATAACTAGCACCCATCCAATCATCGTCTTACTAGTTTGAATCTAGGTACTAGTCGAATCCCCAATCCTTTTGCTATCTTGAAAACTAAGCATTATCGATAGATCATTAACACCTATCATACTGTTAGTCTAAAATTTGATCCATCTTATATCTTAATCCATTTAGTCTATCTTATCCTTATCATCACCTATCATATTAGCTCAATCATTCAGACTTACTTTGTCTAAGGATCATTTTTTTCATTTGTTTATCTTTCATCCATCACCCATTTATCATCTATCCACATGGATTTGGACCCACTCTCGTGGAACAATACCTATTCACCAACAAGGATGATATCCTTTTGTAGGCCCTATAAATGGGTTATCGCATACCTACAAACCTTTATCCCATCAAACCTAAACCAATATCCCATGTCCTTCCCCATCAATAATTGCCATATAAACCTAGCTCACATGATAACTCACTATGGTCAACCCCATTATCTATTCCTCACATCCCTTAATAAATAAGTGATGAGGTCGCCCTATTTCATAAGTATATATTTGTCAATAAGAATGAGGTCCTTTTACAACTATTGGAGATGGGTGCCCACCTTCCCAATGACTTTGAAACCTTAAACCTAAGGTCACATACTAAGAAAGTGCTTCATTATCCCTTATCCACATCCAAATATTATGATAATTAGTCCTATCCTAGTCCCCCATACACCAATCCTAGTCCTCGTCATGACCTTCCTAGTTTAAGGACTACCTTGTTTAATAATTATATTATTGTTAATAATGATGTAGGCTCTTGCAATTTTTTGAGATGGGTACCCAACTTCCCAAAGATCTTGACCCCATTTATCTAACCTTACCCCCAGTTCACACTCATCCACAGTTGAATCGTCCATCACAAATCACCCACCCTACTATCAAATGGAAGCCTGGCTTGTCAACCTCATCTAATTCCCATTTATCTCCTTACCAATCACACATATCACTATTAACCTACATCATGCAATCATCATCCCATTCTTCCACTCCTAAATCCAATACTTCCACATTTAACACTAGAGATAAGTAATATACCCTTTTAAAGTATCTACAAAATCCCTATTTTAGAAACTGAGGTCCATAGGAATGATTGTCCACCCAAAAACAAGACTCTAGATTTGTTTAAATATGTGCCCTTATGGTATCAAACTAAATGATTCTAGATATACCATAAATTCCCTAGGCATTCTATTAATATATATCACCCCTTTAGAGATTATATCCAAAACTTAATTGATAATGTCGACATTATAATTGAGGGTGAATCTAATGCATCCATGCCAAGGAGTGTGAAAAAGGGGATATGCCAAGAATCACTTCCTACGTATGATCAAGCTTCTTTGTTCCTCAATCAAGGTAATGACCCCAATTCTTATCCATCCCACAACCATCCCCAATCAAACCATCCCTATATCCTATTCACATTAAACCCCCTATTTTCACAACTCTATTAAGCCTAAAACACTCATTCATAAACCTAAGGTGAAGGAGGTGCTTGAGGACAATGATGATATACAAAAAGCCCTCTCTATGGATACTATTATAAAATCATCTATCAGTGATGTCAATTCATCAACATCCCTATCAGATTCAACACCAAAATGGTTTAGATCATGTTTAACACTAGCAATTGAATCAAATCCACATTAGAAACATCATCCCTTTCAAATAATGAGAGTCATGTTGACACTTATCTCTTTGAATATATCTCTAATTTGAATGATGACTAGTCAAACGTCATAAATCTTGATATGTTTCAGGATGATGATATAATAACACAATTCTTGGATGCTTTATTAGTTGAAGATTATCAAGTTGGATATGAATCAACTCTATATTCTAATTTTACAAAGAGTCTTAGTGATCCTTTTGAGATTCCTGAGGACACTTTATTTGATGTTGAGGTTGGGTTTCCTAGTAGCTCTTATGAGGACTATGTTTCCCAACATCCCTTTAAACCACTCCTTCCATCACCCATCCCAAATCATCCACCTCCTATTAATAATCCCATCATCCCAATCCCCAAATGGGACAAATAAGGATATACATCATTGGATTCCCTTCAACATGCAATATCATGTGTTAAATCCATAAGGATCTAAACCAATGATTTATATAAGTTGGCCATTATCCAAATATAATCAATCAAATTCAAGAAGAGTCTTGTAATTGGCTAAGTCTAAAAGCATAATCCCCTAGTAACAATAACCTTGAGGTGTTAGGGGACCATCAAAGTTGCAATAATCATCATCAATAAAGTTAAAGATCAATCTCCTCTGGTGAAGCCCAAAGTCAGGCACCAAGAGGCAGTCAAGATATAATCAAGTCTAAAAATCAAATCGTTGTCAAAAGTAATAGTAATGTGGTCAATCATCCTCTTAATATTTGGATCAAAGAGTAATAAAATTAGAATATCTTGGATCCCTTAATACCACATAGCATATGACACCAATAAAAAATGTCCCCTCAACCATATCCAATGGTGTATATAACTATTGAACCCCATTTCCTCTCTCCTTCTAATCACACCATTCATCATCATATCACTCATCCACATCCTTTACCTCACTATCAAAACCATCCAAATCCATCCTAGCCACACATCACTTTCCTGGGTAGCATCATCTCTTTTAGGGGTTATAAAGACACCTAGTTGAGATGTTCAAAGAACATCAAATCAAGGATCAATGAAGATCACACAGACATTAGTGGATCTAGAATCGACAATATGGTCCTAGCATCACACATCTATATAATAGGTGTCAGTTGAAAGATCATGAAAGGATTTTCATCTTACATCTCTCCCTCCTCTAATAAATCGAGATGCCATCAATTTAAAAAAATTTAAAAAAATAATCATTCATCCAATGGTGAAAACCAGTCTTCTAGCACCTTGGGTAAGTAACATGATGAAAACCAATTTTTGACATTATGGTAAAATAATACATTATCCTCATTATACCTCAACACTTGGGGGAAAAATCCATCCTTTGTCCATCTAATCCACATCATCCATGTCATATCCCTCTATCAATTATTCTTACCCATCATCTGCCATCATATCTTGGATCCCATTATGTCAATAATTCTTTCCCATCTTGACCTTTGTAAGGAAGTGGAAGATGTCTTGGAAAATATTTTGGAATCATATTGGCATATCTTTTAATGGAAAATCAAGCAATTAGATATGTGGCTCCTTAATGATGTGGTCATTGGCAATCCCTAATCCATTCTTCCTTGGTCATCATCCCCTTTTTTGCATCATCCTCATCCTTTTTTAATCTCATCCACCCTTATCCTGGTTGCTAGTCTTGGTATTCCCTCTACTAGTAACCCCCATTTTTATCATGTACATACATATTCTCAAAAGACCTAAAATTTGAAATATTCCAAAAAAACCTAAAAATATAAAATCCACAAAATCCTACAACCTCTAAGTTGTCTTGTATTATGTCTTGACTATCTTGGTCATCTTATCCTATATCCTAAGTTTTCCATGTCATCCTGTCTCATCTTATGTCCTCAGATCCTTCTCATCTTGTCTTGTCTTATGCCTTAATCTTGACATCCAAGTCTTTATTCATAACCTTATTCTAATCCAAGACTTTGATCTACACCAAATCTATACCCATTTCCACGTCCATATTCTTAATCCACATTCACATCATGACCATCATGACCAAACTAGTCCAAATCATCACTTGATCACTCATCTTATCGACTCTCATCGGGATAATAGACAAGACACTAATCACAACACATCTCTATGTAGATATTATGTGGGTTACTTATATGTTATGTATTGTTTGCCTTGTTTGTATGTCTTTATCTAGTTGTCTTATGTTTCAATTGTTTATGTTTCTTTTTAGTCTTACATCATGTCTCTTTTTTTCTATTGGGTAATTAATGGGGATGCTATGATGACACCAAAAGCTATGATGATGCTTTTATGTGTCCTCGATGATGCAAAATTTATTATTTGCCCCTTTTGTAATCATGCGCTTTGGCACAACATCCTCTTGGTTGTAATTATATCATGGGGACTACCAAGTGTTATATTCACATCAGATTGCTTAGACCATGATGAGCTTTATTATAGCAATGATGGCTTAATAATAGACACACTCATCATTTCTCTTATCCTCTCTCACATACCTAATCATCTAATCATCTTTATCCCATCATTAATTTGACCCAATCACATGTCATAACATATAACATCTTGTATCCAATCATTCCTCTGAATCCTTTTACTAAATATGTCTAACATATATCATCATCATCATCTTTTATTCATTTATCACTGAGTCATAACTACATCAGCCTGAGGTCTTTTCAAGCTATGTAGATAACACTTCACCACTTTATAGTTCCCCAAGATAGCTTGAGCACCATTTTTCCATCCCCTTCATTATTTGGTCACTTGATCACATAATTTTTTCTCTCTCCTATCCTTCATTATATTAGTTGACTTCAGCCTTGGGCTATAATCATCCTTAATCTTATCATTTAAATTAGTCTTATCCTTGCCTACAACTCTCCCTTGTATGCGTACTTCCTTGGGATACATTAAAATATTTTGGCCTTTTATCCTATCATCATTATGCTATATTTGGTTCCCCCTTGGGATGTTTCAACAATTATGACATAGTTGTTTCCACTCCCTGTGCATATATATTTTACAAAGGCATCATCAATTTATAGCTCACTACTCAGGATGAGCTCATCTTCTTCATCACACCCATCCCCTTGTCTCTTCATCTCATCCCACCCCTTGTTTCCTCTTTTGAGTGGCCATACATCTCATTATTTCATGCATGTACCCTCGAGGGGGCATCATATGTCCACTAACATCATTTACTAACATTCATCAATGGAATGGTTTTTGTTTGTAAGATCATTACTCCTTCCACTTTGTCCACTCATAATTCCCTTTTAAAAAGGGATAAAATGTATACATCTAAATTTTCTCACTCCATTTATCATCACTAATATTACTATTAATCAACACTAATTTCACCTATCTCATTAATCACATTTATCTCTTCTAATTATATCCTAATATCACCCCTTCTATTCATTTATCTAACATCCCCCTTCATTATTTTTCATCCACTAACCTTATATTATCCCCACTAATCTATTAATTCCTCTAATCATGTCTCATACACTAACTAATCACACTTATCTATTATATTAGAATTTTAAATTCCAATCCTACCTACCCTAACCTATTCCTAAGCTTTCCTACATACCTAGTCCCTAATCACCTATCCTAATCCCCTACTAATCTTACTAAGCCCCTAAATGGATTTTATAATTCTCAAATTCTAGAATCCTCTATATCTTAGCCCTCTTCTCTAGAAGCCTCTATTTCTATAGGCTTCCAAAGAATTTTTAATTCCTTGTTAATCCTCCCTCCATGGCCTATTTAAACACCATCTCCCTCAATTTAAAATAACCATGAACTATATGAACTATGAAATCTATGATATTTTCTTGCTAAACCAATCTATTTTCCAAAGTCATTAAGCCAAGATCATGCTGTCCACAATCTGAGTCTATTGTAAGCAATCAAATCTCCATCTATAATCTTTAGTCTTGTTTTTGTTTGAATCTTGATTGGGAACATCTATATTTAGATTACAATGTTATATTAAATGTTCATTTTCATTGAATTTTGATCTAATGGTTCTCAATTTTAATGGTAGATTTTAGATTTGGGCATTTTTGATATAATTTGCATAATCAAATCTCATTGCTCAAGAAATCCATCTCACACCAATAATTCATTTAGTTATTAGATATGATTTTGCATAGTTTTGAATCTTTGTTTTAAACTAAACTCTAATGATAATTAAGAGATGAGTATGTGATTGATACAAGGTTAGAATCTTGTTTGTTTCTAATACGCCTCTATAAACTGAAGGAAATAACCAGAGTTTGGACATGGGTTAGTATTTGTAAAATTCATTATGTGAGTAATTACATGAAAAGGCTTGATAATTAGTTATGGGAATATTTGGTATAAATAATCATTTTGAATAAAATTTTGTTTGTATAATTGAAAAACATGTGACTTGAAAAATAGATTTCATGCTCTAAATTTATAAGATATTATATATTCACTTGTTAAATAAAATATTTATGAAAAAATTAAGGACCATACCAAGATATTACCTTGGTTTATAGAAGTGTTAGATCTAACTAATAAATGTATGTTGCCAACATTAATTTATTAAGTTGTAATAATTCATTACAACTCTATAAATTAGGTCTTGAAACATTTAAAGAGATGTATTTGCCTATGAATTGGTATAATTAATTATTCTGGATAAGAAAATAATTGGAATGAGTTATCAAACACCGTTAATTATTTATAGACATTTGACAAAGCCATGTTGACTTTTCTAGGATTAAGTAAAAGGTGCATAAATTCCCTAATCATTTTGGAAATAACTTACGAAGACCTTACCTTATTGAATAGTGGTACCAAAATGCTGAGGTTCTATGATATGTTCTTATAATATAGCTTTATGAGGCCTTGGAATGAAGTATGAATTTCATATTTGTTACTCCATACAATCTAATAAAATTGTGAACCTAGTAAAACATGACGTAAGGAATACAAACATGTGTTGCCACTTTGATTCACAAGAAAAAGCTTTTTTATTTGACTTATTGCAAAAATTATATAGACAATAAATAGAATAAAATGGTTATGATGACATATTATTCACATAAAGTTGTTAATAATTGACTCCATAAAAAAAAGAGGATAGTTTATAAGAGATTTATTTTAGATGAATGTCCACTCATGATAGAAAATATAAAATAATATAGATCATTTAATTACTTGAAATTAAAAAATCCAAGGAATAAATACACTAAGGGTGTGTGAACCAAGCTATTACTTGTTAAACTCAATTAGAGAATGCCATGGGGTGAATATGCCTTAGCGAGATGCAACTTATAAAACCATGGGTAATAAGTATAAATGCCTTAGTCCCCATTGGAGAATTAAGAAGTGCTAGAAGTTGAATGGGATAGGATCCGCAACCACACTACTCCAAATATCATACAACTCTTTTTTGGGAACCACAAAACAAGTTTGTATGCAAAAGTAAAACTCCAAAACAACTTCATATGTAAAGGTGGAACACAAAATAGGTTCGTATGTAAATTAAAACTTTGAATTAACCATAATGGATTTTAAACCCAAATTACTTATGTGATACCATCATTCCCCATCAATATTTCTCATAGAAATAGAAAATGTGTTTTCATGAACAACATTAATGCCCCAAATTTGATCCATCTAACCTCCAAATAGTACAAAATGACATTTTTTTTCAATCTTAGCAATATGATAAAAATTATCAATATGATCAATATAATTTATATCATTGTGTCACAATCATTTATAATTCCCTAAATATGACTCACAATTATTCCTTGCAATCATGTATAATGTCACATGTATGCCTCACATATGCCACAATCTATCCAATATGTCTCATATGAATCACATAATCTGATCTAAAATGTGAATCATTTGTCTGTCAAGGCTTATATCTCTAAGACAAGCCCACTATATTTCCCCCTTTTGAGGTGAGGGATGAAGCCTATGAATCACTTGTTTCAAAAGAAAGAGTTGTGTGCATCATGTGTTATACATAAAAATGTAATCATGTAAATTATGTATACCAAAATGATAAGATATGTCATCATAGAAATATTTTTTTATTAAATTACAAATGAAATATGTAATCAAAGGCAATGTGCATACACATGTTATGTCAAGCAGATATAAAAATTAGGCATGCAATAATAAGATATACATTAAATGCATAATAAAATTATGGCATTGCACAAAATAGAATAATTTGTGGTGGTAATCATCGAAAAAATCTCAAAAATAATAATATATGTATCCACTCACACATATACACACAATATCATGATCATGAAACACACAAGCATGTAAGACATGAGTCAAATTTGGCTCTGCTCTAACTCAAGATGTATACAGAATGACCATGACATGGAGTAGAGGATCCTTTGACACAACTGATGCATGACATGAAAAAACATAATAAATACACCCATATAACATGTAATGTAACAAACATAAATAACTAATAATATAACAAACATTAGCATCAAACATTCATAGAACAAACAATGTAACTCCACATAATCAGTCAATATCATCATCTAGTATATCAAAGTAAAATATACATCAAAGATAGCACCGTAAAATTTATATGGAAGAGTAATTCATTTTTAAAAAACCTAAGCATCTCAATATGATCAATGAAATGACATATAAATATATAATCAAAAAAGTGTAACAAGATACTCCTAGTGTAGGCATACCCCTAATGTAAAAAGGTAGACCATGGGTGTAAAGAATGTCACACATCTATAGGTATATGTATCATATGTAATGTGTTTGTCCTATATCACACTCATATATACTTGAAAAATATGTGTGTGTAAAATTAATATGTAACTTACCACGAATATAATAAATAACATCAATCAATCATGTAAACAAGCAAAACATGTTATGCATAGGTCTTGATTTTTATTTTTTTACATTTTTATTTATTTTTATTTTTGAATTATGTTCCTACTAACCAATGATCCCATCAAGGGGGGATCATGTGTAGTTGTTTGATCTATTAGTGTGCATATCACATGTCATGGGTGAGGAGTAACATTTATATCATTATTTTAATTAGAGAAATGATCATGCATTGTAAAATATCCAACATCATAATCAACATGATCATGTATATGTTGTGTAGATGTAGTATCCATGGTAACTTGTGTACTTTGTTATATACCAAGAGAATGTGTTAGTGTTTATTGTGGAACATGTGGACTATCTTGTATAACTAACTTAGGATGTGATGGAATAGGTAACATGAGGAACTATAATATACCACTAATGTAATAAACATTAGAAAACTGGGCTATTATTAAGATCAATTACCTATATCTAATTTTTATTAATAGGATGAATGTGTATAGGTTATAGAGTAGGTCATGGTGGAGTAAATTTCTGTAGTTGAGTGTGATATTAATATAGACCCAAAATTATAACCACTTATTATATATATATATATATATATATATATATATATATATATATATATATATATATATATATATATATATATATATATATATATATATATATATATATATATAACATCGGTGTATGAAATATGGTTTTGCATGCATCTTATGCATCCATGGACATCTTAATAACATGTCGAATGCCCATGTATTAGGCAAGACTAAGAACCAAGTAGTAATAATGGTAGACCCTACATGAGTGGTAACATGATGCCCCAATAGGGTGTTATCTCTTTTATCTAATCCTTTTATCATAGTAATTCTACCAATAAAATATTTGTGTGTATACCCAATATTAATAAGAAATGTAATAGGGCATATTTTTCTCTTGAACTATTATCTACCATAACATTGTGTGTAGGATGTTAGCTAATTAAATCCCAAACAAATAAAAGTGTATTGGTAGAATAATCATCAAAAATATAATGATCATAGAATGTGATTTAAGGTGGTTGTATGGGAGTGATTTCAAGTGTACCAATAATATCATCTATATGACAAGACTCCTCAATTATAATATCATAATAAGTGGGAGGAGGATGCACATTGTAAGTCATATACACCTCAAGGTTAGTATTAGTTTCTTATGTTGTATGCTAGAAAAAAGGATCGCATAATATATTTAGCTTTACATTGGGTTGTGTAATTGACTCATCCATAGGTGTTTTAAAATCATTAAACTCAATAATATTGTCCTTGATTAGATCTTGTACCTTATGTCTCCATCCATAACATATATTAGTAGACTATCCCATGCATCTATGCTAGTCACAATAGGCATTGATTTTGAATCCCTTAGGTTGTGCCTTTTTCATATAAACCTCCATTGCTGAAGGGAGAGATATGACATTAGAATCAAGTATCTTTTGTAAAACTTTTTGATGAGGTTATAATAATTATGTAAATTCCTCCTCTAAAGATCCAATAAGACAAGTATATTAGTATGTTGTGAAATTGCATTAACCTTTGCCTTAGCCTCATTCTGAGTATCATTTTCCGTATATTTGAAAGTTAGTTTATTTTAAAACTTGGAATTATAATATTTTTTAGGATTAGTCATATACTTTAGCTTATTCATAACAAGTAGCTTAACGGTCTTTGACTATATGACACATGTCATCGAAATATTAGAAATGTTTGAACATAATAGGCTCATGTATAGTATCAAGTAATCTTTTATTGATTATCTCTTTCAATTCATTCATTCTATAGAGCATAGTCCTATAATGAAGCAAATAGTCATTGATGGGTTCATTAGGTCCTTGTTTAAGTTTGATAATTTGAGTATAGGAAACCTTTTCACTGATATTAATAGAAAAGTGAACTAAGAATTGATCAATTTAAGGATTTAAAGTATATACTAATTAGATATTTTATGTTTTCACAATCTATGCAAAATGAATATTCCAACTTTTGGAATAACTATGTTCCTTTATTTTTACTTGATGTTTTTGATCACCACCCATGATCCTTCATCAGGAGAATAAGATTTATGATTGAATATCAAACCTACACCACTGAAATATTATAGATAATAATGGTCACATTAGGTAATAAATGAGAGGATAGTCATTTCCAAACTTTTGAAATTATGTTCACCTCCCTTTTTCAATATTTCAAGCTCGTATCCTAATGTAACATTAAATATGAAGCCCAAAAAATGTTAAATCAAATTAATTTTTTGAGCCATTCAATATAGAAAATTAACCTAAAAAATGATTTATGATAATTGATTAACTAACGTAATTGTAAAGTAATAAATTAGTTATCAATTAAATTAATACAATTTTAATTTTAATTATTATCATGATGAAAGTTTTAATATTCATATATACTAATTAAAAAGGAAGGTCATAAAACCATCACAAAGTATTTCCTTGAATCTTTGAGGAAAAATGTTGGTTAATAACTCATCATTAGAAGTATAATCTAGAAATGTTACATAGAAAGCTCTAAGATGTTTTTCTAGATCACCTCTACCATAATAAGGTGTAAGATTAGGTGTAAAAAATCTTATAGTTGAAAGAAAGCCAAAGTAATGTGTAGAAATGCATAATAACTATTGGAATGACCTACTCTATAAAAACTTTCTCTAAATTGGAAACCTTATCTTAAAAATCAAGAATAATTTGCATAAGCCATTAATAAGTAGCAATAGATGATGTGACATGAGTAGCAAGCCTAGGAGTCACAAAAATATGTTATGCAGGAATAGTCATAGAAATTTTAGGATTAACTTATGTTTCCTCTAGACCATGGGTAGGCATCACTTATGTAGCCAAAGGTGTAGACATATGAATAGTAGTAGTGGGAGTAATGGTTTGAACACCAATTGTATAATCTACACCTCTAAAAGGTCGATTAGTCTCATTTAAAATATTATCATTTCATTCCTCAAATGTATATTCCTTTGCATTCTTTACATCCTTAGACTCTAAAATTATGCTCAAGATCTTATTCAAATCATTAGCTTGCACATAATCTGATTTTGAAAATTTTAAAGGGCTAAAAATTGCATAAGATCTACACAATTAAGATCATTAGGATGTATTCTTCCATAATATTCATTATTATGTTCAATATCATTTTTATAATCAATTAGGCATAACATCTTCCTCAACATCAATGTGTTTTTTAATCAACATTTGCATCAATAAAAACATGAATTTACATTTCATTAATTTTGTCCATTTTAGATTGCACACAAACACATGACTAGATCAAAGGAATCTGATTATGGTTAATTGCAACACCACTTATCCTAACATTTTTCATTAAAGGTGCAAGAGATCTAACCTTCTTAGATGGTAGAGAATATATTCATGAAAACATCAAGAAATTTAGGGTAAAAATACATAAATTATTGTCTATCAAGGGGAAATCAAAAATCAAATCTGAAACCTTAATGAAAGATAACTCTAAAACCCTAATAAGGGACAATGAAACCATAAGGGAGAAAGACTTAGGGTTTTCCACGCTCAATTCAAATATCATGTTTATGAAAAAAATTATTTATTGTACAATTAATTATAATCTAAATAATATAACATTATTGAAATTTAGATTATGTAAGATAAGGCATTAACCATAAAAATCTAAATGTAAAAGAGAGATTTATATAACACTTACTATTTTGGGAATTGAGAAGACAAAGGGGAGATATATGTACTTAGTTGATTTATTTATCTATTTTTCTCACCATCCACATTATAATTTCTTAAAATATTTTATATTAGCTTTGTAACTATTCATATCAGCTTTGTAACTATTCATATCAGCTTTGTAACTGTTCATATCATGACACTGGACCTCAAGACTTATGCAGATGCTAACAACAAAGTTTAGGTTCCAATGGAGATAGGTATTATCCATCCTTTGTAGGTATTGTTCTAGGTGATTGTTCAAGTATATGCCATATCAAATGAATATAACAACACTCATAGATGATTTATATGTATTTACCTACCCTTGGTCATGTGCATTGATCTTTTCTTTTCTTTTCCTTACCTTGAACCCCTAGTTACACATTTGACACAAGTTCAACTTAGAAAAAGGGTTGTAAATATTGGGTTGGACAACCCCAATCACTCTCTACTAAGTGATTGTGCATTACCTACATTATAATACTTTTAAAAAGGCTAAAACCACAAATAATTCTCCCACCTTGGTTTGTGTGTGCACTGTTATGATCATGTTATGATGTGATGTAGTGATTAATTTTCAATACTGACAACATATAACTTAAACTTGCATTTTATATTCAGACTTGACTCTAGTTTTATTCTTTGAGGGTTTTGTATGTGTATGCCTTTTGTGATAATGTCCCAAGAGAGTTCAAATGGATTTTTCAAGTTTGATAGGATTTTATAAGATCAAGAACAAATAAGTATGGCCTTAGGCTTGATTTGTATTTATAGATGAATCTCTCATATTTTTTCCATACTTTTTATATGAAACGTATCTAGGTGTAACTTTAAGGGAGATGTTTGAATTTTAAAAATAGCCATTAGAGGTTCATATATGCTATTGGAAAAGGTAGACAAGTACATGAAACCACAAGTATCCAACTATTATCAATAATATCATGATAGGGAAAATAAGTATCTGACTTATGGAATTAGTTTACTTTGAATTATAGAGGATTTAGACATAGACTAGTTTGATCCTGAATATGTATTGATAAATCTTGTTAGCCAAAACAATAAATGAGTAAATAGATAGGTAAAGTGTGCATAAGATTCATATATGTATGCAGATGTACAAGTATGTCAAGATATGTCAAAATTGATGTTGCCAAGTGTATATTACCAAATTTATGTATCTGGAATAACATGTTGATAATCTAATGTCAAAGATGATAAATTAAATAATTTACCATCTACAATACAATAACATTAGTTCAAATTACAAATTATATACAAAATATATCACCATCTAATGCTCATTACCATCATCACCTATGAGCTCACTATCACCATCTATGAGCTCATTTTTTGTACTATTTAGACTACACTCCACTTCATGCAATGATAGGCTATTGTATCCATTGTCAGGATCATCATCATGATCATCCTCTTTAAAAATATGACCATCAACTGAAATTGACAATCTATTCACCTAAAATGTAATTATTTAATAATTATCAAAATATTATAAATTCAATTCATGTTAAGTAGTTAATTTTAAATACAAAAAAATATAAGTAAATACTAAATAATGATGTCTTACTAGCAAAAAATCCCTAGATTGTACCCACTCATTGAATGCATCGATGTTCCATCCAAATGCTTACATCTACTCCCATGATTTCTTAGAGGCCTCGAAGTCATGCACCTTATTCTAAAAATAATAATTAAATTTAAAAATAATAAGATATAAATTAAAAGATACAATGTACATTATTTAAATAGACTTATGAAGTTGCAAGTAACTTATTTTGCACTTAAGTTTACCAAATGATGAGTGGCCAACTTCCGCTAAGTCATTCTAGCTTGGTGGGATTTATCATAGATATTTTTGACCTTTGTATTAATAATAAAACATAAAAAAAAATTAATTAATGAATATAAATAAATAACAAAAAAAACATTCTATGGCTTTGTTTTTCAAAATAACCAGAAGCCCATTCTACATCCCATCTACACCACTTTTTACATTGTATTTACCACATGGCTACATTCATACTTGGAGGTTGATGATCTAATCTCATCTCATGTGTATTACCCTTATTTATTCTACACATTAAAATTTCAAAAATTAATATAAACATAAAAATAAATAAATAACATTTTTTGAATTAACTATGTTATCATACCCCCATCCTCTTAAGTGTCTTTACCATGATTTTTTCAATAATCATCACATTAAAGTAGGCACAACCAAAATATTTTTGAATATAAACAACCAACTATTTTTATGCTTAATTAGTTGACATTTCAATTTTAGAAGGCAATTTTTGGAAAAAAAAACTTTTTTGTTCACAACAATTCTTTTTTTAAAGTCCCTGAAACACAATAACGAAATTAAAGATTTTTTTTAAAGATAAAAAATTTAATGACATACAAAATTTAAATTTTTTATTAAATTAAAAAATCAAGTTATATTAATACTTACATTTCTTAATAATTTTGTAATATTTTCATGTCATTCACATACAATCTCACCTTGGCACTCCCTGACACTCGATATATTTACTCATCTAGTGCTAGACAAGATGGTTGAATGTCATCAGAATTAGGTGGAGAGTCTATATCCCCCCTCAATGCTGAAAGAATCACCTCCTCAAGGCTTGTAGTTATGGTCTCATGTCCTTTAAATTGATGAGAATGAGATGGACAATGTTGTAAGGAAGCTAGCATGGAAGAGGAGGATCTGCAATTATACAATAAGGTTAAAAACTAATAAAATTAAAAAGCTCAATAAATTATAAAAAAAATTACAAATAAATAATAAATTATCACTGATAAAAGGGTTAGCATAAATACCATAAAATTCTTGAATAATAGTTGGTCACCTTCACAAGGTTTAACCAACAAATTAAACTTTGATGGTTTGGCAAAATGTAATTTTGGGTGGTCTAGAGTCAGAGGCATACTTAGAAATGACAAAGGCTCCCCTCTGTTTGGTTATAATGAAGCCTTAATTAAATGCAAGAACAACTTTGTGGAGGTTGAGAGTTCATGGAATGGGCAAAAGATAACTCTTGAAAATAATTGGACCAATATTGACATCAAAAGGATCTTCTTGTAAGTTTCTTTGTTTGCATAATCAATCATATCAGACAAGATGGAAACTAAGTAGCAGATTAACTAGACAACTTAATTATGGGGTTGTATTATTAACAACACACTCTAAAAACGATGTCTTCCCCCATCTTAAGTGGTAAGGTTAAATCCCTAATTTTTAAGGATTTTCTTTTTCTAAATACCAACCATGATAATAATCATGAATTGGCATAGGGTGGTGGACATTGGTTAATTTCATTTATTAAAATAATTTGAAGATGCTTGTATATGATTAAAAAATTGAAAAAGGAGGGGCATGTGACATGTGTGTGGAGTTTAAGAACTCACCACTCATCCCTTCTCTTGTCATTTTTTGCAAGTAGTGGACGGTATGGTGAGCTCTGCAACTATGCCTTCCCTCCCCCTCATCTCCTTAGACAAATTTTACTTTGTTTAATTGGCATGTATTTGAATTCATTATTAGTTTTGATATGTTAAGTTTTAGGTTAGGGCATATGGACTCTTGGAAAAAAAAAACTTCACTATATCCCTAAGCATGTGTTTCTTTTTATAATTAAAATTCTTCCCTCCTATGCACATAAATTCCATTTTATGAATCATCTGAGAGGCTTCTCATTTTCTTGGTTTCTTCATTTTTGAAAACTAGTGGATAGAGTGAAATTCATGTCTCTATGTGGGAAGCCTTGGGTCTCTTTGGCTGCTTAAGATAAAAAAATGCCCTCTTTAGACGTATAAAGTTCTCATTGTCTTTCTGGTCTTCTACTTTGGCTTGGAAATCATAATTGCATTTTGAATGTTGGGGAAAATGTCATCTCAAGTTTTTAAAAACTTTATTTTTCCTCTTCTCAATGACACATTATTGAGATGGCACACCTTTTATATATTCAAACTATAGTCATGGTGCAAAATGGTGATAAGACTATGCCCACAAGGAGAACCAGGCAAAGTATTGGAAGGAAATCTATAGTCAACACTGTAAAAGAGATGAACAAAGAGATACTTAACACGTTTTCTTTTGAGGATGTAAAAATGTCCTATTTGGGGCCATTGAATGACCTCAAGCTTAGACAAGTGCTCAACACATGAACTTTTTTGGATAAGATCACTTATATAACATTAGAAGAGGCTTTAAATTTTATGGACGAATGCACTAATATAGGGAATTAAGGTTGAAAAGCTTTAAAAATGGATGGGAAAAAACTATTCATCACTTAGTTAGCTATTAGATTGTGAGAAGGAACCTTTGTTGATAATGTCTTGTAGGCCATGAAAGACCTAGGTAAATCCACCCCAAGACTAGACACCATGAAAATTATGTAGTTAATTGGGGTGCAAACAATTCTTTTCACTACAAGTAACTCTCATGTTGTGCATGAGGACTACAACCATTTGGAATTTAGTATGGGAGATAGGTTAGATCAAATATAGACACTTTTAAATGATTTTGCCTTGGAAGAAGTTATGAAGGGACACAATATTCATTTAATCTATTCTAATCTTGGAATTTCCACCTCAAACTTCAAGAACTCCTAGCTAGTAGTTTCACTTGCAGCCCTATTCATGCAGGAAGAGGAGGAAACTTGTGGCCCAACTATAATGGTCTCATATTCCATTGAAGATGGTGTTTCCTAATGCTTTGGTTTAGTTTTTGCTATCACCTACGGGCTAGATCTTGTTTTACTTTTACTTTTGTCAAAACCTATCATTGCCTTCAGTTAAAAGACTTAACTTTTTTATGTACCTAATCACATCATGTTTATTATTATTATAATACCCAGGTAGTATCCCTTTTGTTGACTAATAAAAACACCAATAAATTAAAAAATTGAATAAAGTAGAAAATAGATTAAAAACTCAACAACTATCATAAATAAATTTAAATATTTATCTCCTTGGCTCCCTTGAAGTAGGCACTGAAGAGGAGGATCTAAAATTATACAATAAGGTTAAAGTTCCAATAAATAAAAAAGTAAATAAATTAAGTCCCAACAAATAAAATAAAATATTTACCTCCTTGGCTCCCTCAAAGTTGGTGAAGTAAAATAGGTCATTTCAGGTGTCTTACCACCTATAGACTATCAAAACACTTCAGAGATTTGATACACATCTTAATTGCGATGTGCATTTAATTGTCAAAGCACACAATGGGTGTGGTAATCCTCATTTATATCTCATGTGATGACTTCACAAACACTATTTCTACCACACCACACACTATTCAACACCATTTTCAAAAAAAATAACATATGACCACCAGGTTGCTTAGTTTTACATTCCCTCCCCTCACCTCCTCCCAACCTCCCCTCCCACTCCCACACCCACACCCACACCCCCCACACTCCCCGCACCCCCCATATATTATAAATTTAAGATGCATGAATAACATAGACAATTTAATAAATATGAAAATAAATTTAGTTTTTTCTCTTTCCATACATTCAAGAATTTTGGTACCATTTTTTGTAAGGTTTCTATTTGTTTTTGCTAGGGTATAGGGTTTCTACCCACTATTTTCCCTATATTTTTTATAATTTTTTTTACGTTGCGGTTTTTTATTTATTATTTTTTCATTGAAAAAAATAATAATCTTTGTGTTATTTTTAATAGGGTTTTGTTGGGTTTCTACATATTGTTTTTTCTAGACTTTAAGGTTTTGGATTTCAATCTATTGCTTTCCCTCAGGTTTTTTTTTTGATGTTTTTTTTATGGTTTCTTTTTTTATTTCTAGGGTTTTGTGAAGGTTTTGTTTAGGTTTTTCTGTGGTTTTTACCTACTATTATTTCCATCATTTTTTATTATTTTTACGTGTAATTTTTTTGTAAGATTGTCTAATATTTTTGTTATGAAATAAATGTGTTTTATATATACAAAATTGTTATGAAACTATTTACAGACATATATTCCTTTTTATCTGAATTGTTCTTCCTCTTCCTCCTCATGGGTTGTACATAGTTGTTCTCTCCTTATGTCTCTGAAGTATTCTTCCTCCTCCTACTAGGTTGTACATAGTTGTTCTTTCCTTTTGTCTCTGAAGTGTTCTTCATCATCCATAGTTATTATCTCCATACCTTTCTTTCTTTTCCATCTTATTCTTGTTGAGATAAAATATTCCCTTTCCATTTCCCTTCTCTTATTGATTTCTCTCCTTTACATTTGACCCTAACATGATTAATTTCTATCTCAACCTGTCTTTTATTTACTGTAATGTATTTTTATTTGTCTGTTTGTTCCCAAAAAAGTTAAAAGTTAAAATAGGGGAGCGCATATGTGCTCTCCCCTTTTTATTTTTATTCTAGTGGGTAGGGTGACACAAATGTGGTGCAACTTGCACCATATTTGCACCACCTTTGTGTCACCCATGACTACTTTTTTAAGAATATAATTATGCTTAACTTATATTTTATTTTTAAGTAAAGTAAAATTATTAAATAAATAAAATTATATTAAATTAATAAACAATATTGAATAAATAAATTAAGTAACAATAATAAATCAACTAAATACTAACTCATTATTGTCAATTAATTAAAAACACTTTACATTTAAGTAATTTAATGAAAACACAAGATGATATTTTAAAATATTATGAATAATCAAATGTTTCATTGAAATAAAAATGGGGATATACATCTAATTGGGGTATAGGTGGTTGAATTCCTTCATGTTGTTATTTAATGAACTCATCCTTTGATTGTCTTAATTTAAGATAAACTGAAAGAAATGATCTATAATATGAAAAGGTGGTGTATGACATGTCGATGGACACCCAAAAAATGAATGTTTCAAAAGAGTGCAAGTGGATGGTTGAACATATCCATCTCTTGGTCTAATGGATCTTCTACAAGGTTGTTGGAGTATAGGGGGCGATGGTTTAGGTGATGGAGTATGAGAAGGTGTGGGATCCTTATCATAGTGTAAAAATACGTATAATGTGCCACAACATAAACATTCCTTTGATTTTTTTTTAATTTTATCATGTTCATCAAATTCATATACAAGTAATTAGAAAATTAGTTTTGAATTATTTAAATATAGCAAAAAGAATAATATACTATGAAATAAACTAAATTTTATATAACATAAAAAATAATAACATTAAATTATTTTCAAAATACTATAGAAAATTATATTATTTTTAAAATTAGGTTTCTTAAAACTAATACATACATTAATCATCATTGTCAACTAAGTTTCTTTTCTCAATTTTGCTAGTGTTTTTCTACCTTTATAATGATAGTCAATAAGAAGTTCTTCACCAGCTTTTATATTTACAATTGCTTCTACCATGGCATAATGAGGTAAAATTGTAGACATGTCATCCTCTTTGTCATTAGTGCACTCTATGTGTTGACAATTGGTATATGCATAGTGTGTGTACCCATGGGTGCTATTGATTAAACCAACAATTATTTAAATGCATAAGGATGCCCATCAATGTATGTCCAATCATGCATACATTGGGTTTACTTTGGGGCTATACAAATTGACTCTTCCATTATATTTGCATTATAACACATTCCATAAGTTGATATACACAAAAATCTAACCTATGAAACTATACATTGGGTCTATAAAAATTCACTCTTCCATTGGAGTAAACTATCGAGCAAAATGGAAGAGCTAGGGGCTCTAATGCACTATAGGGCTATGATTCACATGTTGTATGAACAAGTCAAGATTAAAATCAAAACATAGGCAAGGTTGTTTGAATGTTTTAACAGTGATATAGGTGTCAAACAAATTTACTCTCTATCCACAAATTTATCTGAGAATATTAGATAAACAACTTTGTAAGGGAGGGGGTCCATTTGGCCAAATATGTGGTGATACTTCTACTGATCCAAAAATGGATATTGTTTGTACTTAATCATTTGTGAAAACTAATTCCACTATGCCCAATTATATGTAAAAACATTCTTGTAATAACTTATGTAAGATGCTTCATATTCAAGACTTTAATTCAAGTACAAAAAAATGTGGGGATATTCTAGACACCTCCACATAAATCAGACAAGAATTTATTGGTTCTTAAACTTTGTGGTTTTCTCTAGAAGATGAAATTGCCTTTATTTGTAGGGTGGTAGTTATGAAACTACCTGAATAGTTATGTAGCCATCCCTCCATAGAGTAACAAACTCATAACCACCATTATTTATAGATGGTGGTCGCATAACTACCTTGGAAATTCTATAACCACCTACTTGTAAACTACAACAATTTCATCATCATTGATAAGATAGGGAAGGGGAATAGTTGTAAACACTTTTTCTTCTTGTGGTGGTTCATTCTAACTTCCTGGTGATTTTTATGGTTGAGAGGGCCTATAAAGGAGTCTTGAAGAAGAAAACAACACATCTTAGAGGTAGCGAGTTATTTATATATTGGTCTCACAATGCTCTTGATCAGTTTGGGTCTTAGTTTTAGTTTGCTCATTATTATTAGTTGTTATAATTGGTTCATGTGTATGAGGGTTCTAAAAGGAGTCTTGTAAGTATAGATATTGATTTTTATATGTGTTTGGATAGAATTATATTTTTTATTCTATCTATATAGGCCATTGGTAGTACCTTGCATACAATTTGTAAAACATAGTGAAAAGGGGAGTGTGTTTGCTCACCGATTGGAGTTTTTCTCAAATTGGATTTTTCCAATGTAATCCTTATGTCAAATGTGTTCTTTTATCACTCTTTCTCTTTGTTTATGTTATATAGGTTACTCATTTATTTCCTAATCACATATTTAGTTCTATTTTGCATAAAACAATATTAGAATCAATTAATAACATAGCTAAGTTTGTAATATCTATGTTGATGAAGCTGAGAGTGAAATATCCACTAGCTTATAGATCAGATTGGTATCAAAGTTTTTTTAGTTTTAAAGTCCTTTGTGTTGTGTATGTTTGAGTACATTACAAATTTATGCCTGCCACTAGATCTATTAGTGCTAGTGGTCAAGGTATCCTAGTTCCCTTTGAAGTAGGTATTTTTACAAGGAAGTGGAAGTAAGGAATCAAAAGTATAGCCCATGATGATGATGAAGATGCCTGAATAAAATAAGAGTGATTTTACAAGCCTAAAGAAAGAGTAATAAACATCTCTCTTTCTATGAGAAAGCTTGACCAATTGGAGTCCATCATTGGAATTCTTATGGAGAAGCTTAGTGTTTCCATGGAGCCATTGAAAGCAAACAAAGAGGATGCTCCTAAGAACCATGAGAAGCATGAAGAACATCCCCATGACAACCTATCTTCACCTCCATTCAAGGTTGAAGCAAATATTGAAATTTAGTCGTATGATGGAGATGTGAATACAAAAAAGCTAGACCATTGACTAGCCCAACTTGAGGTATATTTCAATTTGCATCAGATTAATGAAAGATAACATATTTATTTTGTAAGATTAAGGCTATTTAATCATGCTTTAACTTGGTTTGGGATATATATTCATTCTTTTGTTGTTAATAAGCTTCCTCCTATTTCTAAGTGGGATGATTTTATGATGATAATCAAGAAGCAATTCTATCCTATTTTTTATGAGAAAGAGAGGTCTATCTTAGGTAAAATCAAGGCCAAAGTGTGCAGGAGTACACCAAAAAATTCTATAAGAAGATTGTCTAAATAAGCAAAGATATAGCAGACTATGATCTTTTGATGAAGTATGTGGGTGGACTCCATAGTCATTTTAGGAGACTAGTCCTCTTAACCATGCCTATAGATGTAGATGAGGCTTGTTCTCAAGCTCACTACTCAGATATGGACAAGAATAAGTCTCCATCTACCTCTTAAAACATCTCCAAACAACAAAATGGCTCCAAGCAAAAGGGGAAAGGTAAAGAGAAAGGTAATAAAAATGTTACTTCCATTTCTAAAAAGGATACTAAAGTATATTGTATAGAATGTAATGTGGATACTTAGTCTAAGGATAAGTGTTGTAAGCTCCATCTAAAATTACATTTGCTCAAGAACAAGAGGAAGAAAAAGGTTATCTTCACTTCAAGGTGATAATATTGGTTTTAACTTTGAGGTGGATGATAATTTGTGATGTACCCTTGTCAATAGAGAGGTATGTTTGAGTAGTAGTTGTAGACACCCAATTCTAACCACAACTGGCTTCCGATCAAACTTCAAACTGATTCTTATCAACCATTGTAAATTAAGCCTAAGAATCACTGAACATCACAATTTTGATCGTGCATTATTCATCAATACTCAAAATCATGTTGAGCCATCCCTATTTGGGATACTAGCCCATATGCAATAATAACCTCTCATGGATTCACCCCCAATCACCTTGCAACATAACAACCCATTGAGTGGGGCACTTAATCAAATCTTTAAAAAATAAAAAGGCTAATCAAAATCAATTAATTGATTAAATAAGAATAAATACTTAGTTGAATTATCTATTTATAATTAATGAATATCTAAAAATGAAAATTTTAAAAAATAAAAAACTCAAACATTTTATCATTACATTTATGAGTTGTCAAAATATCTAACTTGACAACTATGACTAGTAACTAAAAGTCATAATTGCATGATAAATATTAACTTAACTGGAGTTAGTTTGAACTCAACCTTAACTCACCTTGGGTGAGAGTTAATTCTCGAGGCTATAAATACAAGGCCATACCCATTGATGTTTAATCTATATTGATGTAATGTTATAATTCACAAATAGATGTAAAGAAGCTTGCATGTAATATCACCATGCCAAATTCATGAGCCAAACAACCAAACCAAGGTGTCAAAGAAAGGTGAAGCCAACAAAGCTCCATTGATGAAGATTTATTGATGCACAAGCCAAGAAATCCATTTTTACAATTTATTTGGAGCTCCAAGAAAGGTAAAATAAGGTTTTCTTTTATGTTTTAGTTGTATTTCATATGCATGCTTGATACATATGCTCTCTCTAGTGTCTAGGCTAGAGGTGTTAGGATTTTAGTGTGTTTATTTGAGCTTTATTTCTTGTACTAACACAATACTAATCTTTCCTCTTGGATTCCTTGTTTACATAATGTCGCGTCCGGTGAGACTTGATTGCACACCCCACATCTTCATCTTCTTCCCTCAATTTTTCTCTTCCCTTTTTTTTATTAAAAAAAATGGTTGTTAAAATATTTTTTATTTTTAATCCATTTACTATTTTTTTCTTA
Source organism: Torreya grandis (assembly GCA_037957365.1). Classification (NCBI taxonomy): domain Eukaryota; kingdom Viridiplantae; phylum Streptophyta; class Pinopsida; order Cupressales; family Taxaceae; genus Torreya; species Torreya grandis. Next base: position 102,603 of record JARHVA010000330.1, read on the forward strand.
TTTTTTGACAAGTTGTTCTTACTAGTTTTAGCCCAATTCTTTCAAAATTTCATTGAAATATGGCTTTTAGTTTAGAAGTTGTGACTCTTTTAGTGACTGTCTATTTTTTGAATAAATAACCATTAAAACAAATCATTTTTTTTATCCAAAAACTATTTATTGCTGATTTTTTAAAAAGTTGTGCGTATTTGTGTTTCTACATTCTATATAAATTTCATCAAAATTTGACTTATAGTTTTTTAGATATAAATATTTTACTAACTATCCCTTTTATTTGTTAATTTTTATTTAAGTTATTTTCTAATTTTGTTTTAAGTTTGTAAGTTATTTTTTTGGTATATATTCTAACTTGAAGGTATTTGGTATTTAGGAGCTTTCTAATATTTTGATTTTACAGGTTTTGATTTTCCAGTATTATCCAAAAATTGAAAAAAAAACAAAAAAAATATAGAAAACCCCCTAACACTTTTTGCAAGACCCAATGATCAAGAAAATATGATTTTAAACACTCTAAAGTTGTAAAACTCACATTTAAATTTACTGTTTTAAAAATCTTTTGCTTAAGTCATTTTCATCTTTCAAGGTTTTCCCATGACGCCAAGGGGCAAAAAATATAGAAAACCCCCTAACACTTTTTGCAAAACCCAATGATCAAGAAAAGATGATTTTAAACACTCTAAAATTGTAAAACTCACATTTGAATTTAGTGTTTTAAAAATCTTTTGCTTAAGTCATTTTCATCTTTCAAGGTTTTCCCACAACACCAAGGGGCTAAACTTCATGACATATTTTATTTGGTGCTATAAAAATGAACTCTCACTTTAATTAAATACTCATAAGAGTTTTCATTTTTATGTTTGTTGATCGAGTGTTTATTTAGCAAAACAAATGTCGTGTTATGCTCTCCCTTTGTCCCCTTTAGGGAATTTGGGTGATAAAAAATGCTCACTCTTTGCATTTATTATTTTTGTCAAAAAGTGTGGAAAGATAGTCACTAAGGCCCTCCCCAAAATCTGAGTGATTTGAGTGACCCCAAAAATACCCTAAAGTCCTTCCACTTTCTTTATTTTCATGCATTTTGGCTTGTGGGTGGGAGCTCGCTTCTCCCTCACAAGTTATTTAGGGGTGCATTGAATTGGAACTTCATCTCCTAACATCGCACCAACACCACTCCACAGTGGGGTATATAAATTGAGGGTGACTCACTAGGATGCTTGTTTGTGTAGTTAAACAAGCTCTGTTAGTGGTACTCGGCCTTGAATTGTAGGGGTAACTCAAACATCGCACTACATTAAGCAATTGATAGATGTAGTGGTTTTGAAAATGACAAGACCTTTTCATAACAAACAAATTAATGTATAACATGATTGCATCTCTAGTGTTAACCACACTTAGTACCATCTAGATGCATGAAACCTATAGTTTTAGACAACCCCACTTATCGCAGACATATTGTTGATGCAGGGCAAGTAGCTTGAAGTTCCATGTCACTGTACAAACTCTTGAGAGAAGAGGGAGCTTAAAAACCCTACTTTTTATGCACTTTTACTTTTTAGATTAACAATTTAAAATCCTCTCACGAGCAAGTATAAAGAAAAAATTTGATAGTACGATAAAACCTTGTAAGTTTTAAGATTAAGGACATTACAGTTAGGTATTTTTGTCATTTTGTCCTTTTACTTATATGGTCTTGAGTCATAACTATTTGTTTATCATACCATGTCAAAATGAGTCTTGTTATACATCACTCCTTTATTTGAAGAGTCATTATGCCATCCATTTGACACCATACCTTGCCTTAGTCATTGTCAATATTTTGTGTTTCACTTGATTGAAAAGGGTGTCATTACGCTACCCAATTCATTCCAAGTTTTGTGCCTTAAAGTTTTGAAACAAAACCATTTGTCACATCTTTAGAGCATGATAGTGTTGTTACATTGCTTGAATCATTTCAAAGACTTGTTGCCTTGTGTCTAAAAGTTAAAATTTTTAAAACCACGTGTCCCTTTTGGATCTATGCCTAGTACCATCATGTCATTCGTTCTTGTCTAGCTTGTTTTTTTTTGAGAAGCCTAGTTTTTTAAATTGTGTTTTCAAATATAAACATTGATTGATTTCTACCTATGCCTTGTTAATTTTGGCTTAGATCATTTTCCTTTCACTTTTAGGTGGTGTAACTTAGGTTAATTCTTTATTCAATTGGAAAACTATTTTTGTGCCTAGATTTGGGAAAGTAGTCTATCTTTCATATGCCTAGTGTTTCATATATTTTTCCAAATGATCAAGTGTGTCTCTAGATTTAAGGTTTCAAATTTGTTAGATTAAATCTCTTGCCTTTTAGACCTTATTTTGTTTAAAGTCTAGCTTTTGTGCCTTTTCTAAAAGACCTAGCAATACCTATTTTGACTCTATATTTTGTGCCTTGTTTTCCAAAAGACCTAGCAACTTTTATTTCTTTAGACCTAGTTTAGACTTATTTGAAACACTTTATACCTAAGTTTTGAATTTCAATTTTATTTCATCCACTTGACCATTTATTTTAGACATTTGATGGTAGATTATTTTATACCTAGTTTAGCACTGACCTTTTTGGAGATACAACTCCAATCCTTCGACCAGGTTAGACCAAGTTTAGACCATTTGTCCTTTGGACATTTTTTTTTGAGTTTTTAGAATTTTAGGCCTTTTTGTGAAATGTTCATCATTGATTTGGATGTGTCTTGTTACACTTGTATTGGATCCATGTATAATCCAAGTTATAATAATGTGGTCACATAAGATGACTTTGTTCAAGACCCCTACGATGATGTTGTTCTTTGTGAGACATATCCTTATCCTCCTTTGAATACTCAATCTGAAGAATAAAGCCAAGACCCTCAAGTGCAATATTTGGTGATACCTTCTTTGAGCTAATTAACATACCAAGTTCACCCTTTTAATGCTAACAATACTCGATGCCCTACCTATACCATTACCCCTCCTTTGATATGCAATAACAACCAAGCTTTGCAATGACTTACCATTACCATTCTAGGACCTCATCTTTTGGCTTGTGTAAGTAACCAAGCTTTGCAATGCCCTACCATTACCATTCTAGAACCTTGTAATTTGACTTGCAATAGTAACCAAGCTTCACAATGCCCTGCCTTTACTATTCTAGGCCCTTTCAAGTATGTTATCTCATTATCCCAACAAGGTTGTACAATTATGACTAAACAAGTCACAATTATTGTCTTAGATTGATAACTAGTCTTTATTAATCCCATCCTAGATGAGACTATTTACAAAGATATAATTATCCAACCACAAATCATTCCTCATCCATTGCCTACACTACCCCACTTTAGAAAACTCATGCTAGTCTTTTGAGATACAATAGAGCCAATCAGTACCTCTCTAACCGAGCCAATCATTCAAAGACCAAGATGTGTTCAAAACTAGTATTTTACAACTACTTGTAAACCAAGGCCAAGAGAACCAACCAATCTGTGATGTTTTGTTTGAAACACCTATTTGTGATGAGGTAACCTGTGATGAATCCTATTTTGATTCTTTACCTATTGTTGAGAGAATATTTGTTGAGTTGCTTCTTAATGATTACAACTACCTTTGGGCAAATCATTATCTTATTTTTAAATAGACTTTCTTTGATAAACCAATCTTTGTGGAGTTGTCTCTTGATCTTTTTCCCCTCACTGAGAAGTCTCACTTTGACAAACCAATCTCTATGGAATCCATTATGCTTTCACAGGCCGTTACTTATCCAATACCAAACATTTAAAAAGACATCATTATAGCAACATCCACATTAGATAAATAATCAACATTAAAGTTAGGTTCTATTCTTGAACCGACATCAAATTTAGCATTAGAAGTAGAATCAACATCAGTCTTTTCATTGGATTGAGAGTCCTTTGAGTCAAAATTAGCTTTAGAATCAAAATACATTCATGGTTGTTACAATATTGGTTACACATGCTTTATAGATCAATTTGAATATATTTGTGATCCCTCCATGATATTTGAGGATGATTAATTCAGCTTTGACACAAGTTATCCTAGTATCTTATATGAGTAATGTGTTACCTCTTTTCATTCCATTACCGTTCCACATGCCTTTAACACCAACTAACCTAGTCATTATATTGACATTCCACCTCCCACAAGTGTCGATTAGGATTGATAGAATCACACCTTGTTAAACTACATCCATAGTGACATATTTGTTGTAAAATATCAGGGGGACCGAGAACACATTCATGCAAAAGAAGAACAATTTCCTAGTGAAACTTTTTCAGGGGCACTAGGGGACAATCAAAGTCCAAACTCAACATCTTTTAGTGAAACCTTGTTTGAGGCACTAAAATACAATCAAAGTCAAATGTCAACATTCCTTAGTGAAACTTTCTCGAATGTGCTATGGGAGAATCAAGACAAATTCATTGGTGAAAACCTCTTTGAGGCACTAATAGCTGAACATAATAGTTCTTCACTACTTGATGAAGACATTATTAAAGATAACATCAATACAACTTCCAATCTAAAACATAATCAAATGGCCTCTACTTTTAGGCCCAAAGAACAAAAAAATATAGTGGTCCTATCGAGAGCATATTTTAAACTCTTTGGCCCCGCCACAACCAAAATTGTGTCGAATCCAAAATCAGCAACATTGTGTGTGCTTGAAAACCCTGATCTTCCTTTATTGCCTAACCATTATACATCCCATTACGTTCCATCTCTCTATTGACAAATCAGGCATATCATCCAATATTTATCCATATTTACCATCCTTAGCCATACTTTTATTTGTATAGGTTACAAAGATATCTTGCCTCAATGTTTGGAGGAAATAGTTTCAATGACCAACAAATATCATAACAACATTCTTGAAGTCCAAATCTACAACAGGTTCTTGATAGAGTAGCTATTCAAAAGAGGTGTGGGTAAGCAATTTAAACATTTGTCTATTCTAGTTGTATCACATGTTGATCAGGATGTGTATCTCCACATTAGCAATAATAATAGAACCATATCTTTGCCTTGCCATTTACCTTGTCATTTTAAATTCCCATTCACCTTGCTAGAACCATACCTTTGCCTTGCCATTTACCTTACAATTTTCATTTGCCATTCACCTTGCCTTGCCCTTGTCATTGTTTCATGCCCTACCATTTACCTTATCACTTGGGGGCAACCCTATTACCATTATCTCCAATTATCATAACATCACCATCCTCGAATAATGCCATATTGTATACCGACCTACCATACCTTCATTATTGACCAAAGTTGTTTTTATCTGCCCTACCCACCACTTTTGATCTCGGTTCCATTGGTTCTTTGAACACCTTCCGCAAGGGGATTTTGAACCAATTTCAACAGTTTTAGAATTACATGTTCAAAATGACAATTTATAAAAGTATTATTACAGTGGATATCATAATTACATCTTTTATTTATGCTTGGCTAGTGTTACTGATTATAACCACCTTTGGATAAATTAGTATTTCACCTTGTGTTACTAATTATAACCGTTTATGGGAAAACTAGTATCACTGACCTATGTTGTTATTTCCTAATTATAACCACCTATGGAAAATTACAAACAACACCTTTACCATGCATTGCTGCATCACCTCACCCTTACTATTATCATTTGCCTTACCATTTGCCTAAATGCCCAAACTTGTTGCTACCTAGTCAGATCTCACCGGCTTTTGTATAGACAAAACTACCATGACTTGAGGTCCTAATGGGACTCTGTAGCCAACACTTAATTTACATTAAAGTTAGCTTAGTCACCCCATTTTTAATGCTCTTGCCATTTTTCAAGCAACCTAAGCCATGCTTTTGCTATTTTTCAAGTTAGACCATTCTATGTCTCGCAATTCTCAATCGAGTTGAGATACTTAGAAAATTCTAAAAACATTTAGAAATATTTCAAAATCCTAAAAATTATCAAATTAGCTTACAATCTCCTCAAGCGATATAAAGCCTCGACATCCACAAACATTTATCCTATTTAAACCAAGTCAATCATCCTCGATTCGCCCTATTGGGGCATACCCATTGTTAGTTCCAATCCATTTCACTGCTATTGGGGTGAGACCTTCCCTTTGCATGTATCTTTGCTTCGGGCACCGCTCATTTATCATTCCATTGAGACTTCACACTAGAAATTGACTTAGTTGACAACAAGATGCTTTCTATTGATTTTTCTTTCAAGATTTATGTGTGTTTGTTTGCTTAATTATTTATTGTTTGCTTGTTTGCCTATTTGTTTGATTTTGTTGTTGTGCCTTGATTTAATTTATATGTGTTCATTGGGTGATTCTTGTGCATTATTCTTGAGTCTATCCATATTCATATGTTAACATTGTCATTGTGTTTTTTAATTGTTGGTGCATTATTTTCAATTGTTTATTAGATCATGTGTCAATATTTATACACATTATGTCTAAGTTTTCATGGTGTTTTATATCATGATGCATATCGTCATGTGCTACAACAAAAATTAGCTTGGCAAATCCTCCCACCCTCTTTGATCCAATCAACCCCTTTACCATTCTAGTTGTATCAATGTTAATAAGGATGAACATCTCTGCATTGGTAGGTATAACCAAATCAGTCACATTGATCACTTCTTATTCTTCTATTCATCATTCCATTTTATCTCACTTTTGGGTGAACTACATTCACCTGAGGTCCCTTTCAACTATGTAGGCAACGCTTGGATACATGACATATCTCAAGTCAACTCAGCCACCTTTATTCTGCCAATCATCTCTTTTATCACTTTGCACATTCTCATGTACCTATTTATTTACGGCTTCTTTAATCATTAGACCATCGCATCTACATTTACATTTGTTCATATTTAATCTATACAATAGGTTATATCCTTGAGTTATGATTGCCAATCTACCCTACTATGGCACAACCACAAATGATTATTCAATCCAAGTCATCTTCATGATTTTAATCATCTGTAGGCAAATCATTATTTCAACTCATCCACCCTACTAAGGCATGTGTCTGTGCCACTGATTATAACCATCTTTGGGAAAATCAGTGTCTCAACCTTTGTTACTAATTATAACTACCTTTCGTCAAATCAATACTTTATAAATCAATGCATGCAAGCCTTATCTTGGTTGGATTAATCTCACTCATAAGTTAATTTCTTTCTTTTTATTACTTCTTTTCAAGGGATCATCCATAAATCTAATGTGGTAGCCACTCCCTCTTGGGGGCATCATTATAGACTTTCCAAACGTTTTTTGGAGCTTCTTCTTCAATCATTGTCCTCTTTCATTCTTAATGGCCCGTTTCATTATTTGAGAAGACATTACTATGCTTATAGCTTATAATGTCTTCTCAAATAGGGGCAAATAATCATTATAGGCTTCCCAAAAATTGTTTGGATCTTCTTCAATTATTATCTCCTTTCACTCTTAACGACCTATTTTATTCTTTGATAAGATGTTACTATGCCTATAGCTTGCAACACCTTCTCAAGCAGGGGCAACTATATACACCCAATTCTAGCTAAAACTAGATTCCAATCAGAATTTAGATTGATTCTTACCAATCATTACAAATTAATCCTAAAAATCACTAAACATCCCAATCTTGGTCATGTATCGTTCATCAATGCTTATAATCATGTTGAGGTGTCTTTATTTGGGATACTAGCCCATATGCAATAATAACCTCTCATGGATTCACCCCCAATCATCTTACGACATAACACATGTCAATTTGGCTTATGGACCCATTGAGTGGGGCACTTAATCAAATATTAAAAGAGCAAAAAGGCTAATCAAAATCAATTAATTAATTAAACAAGAATAAATGCTTAGTTGAATTATTCATTTGCAATTAATGAATATTTAAAAATGAAAATTATATATATATATATATATATATATATATATATATATATATATATATATATATATATATATATATATATATATATATATATATATATATATCAAGCCTTTCATCATTACCTTTATCAATAGTCAGAATATCTTAAAATATCCTAAAATATCCCAAAATATATAATTTGAGAATTATGACTAATAACTGAAAGTCATAATTACATGACAACTTTTAGCTCAACTCGAGTTAGTCTCAATTCAACCTTAACTCACCTTGGATGAGAGTTAATTATTGAGGCTATAAATACAAGGCTATACCCATTGATGTTTATGCTATCTTGATGTGAAGTTATAATTCACAAATATATGTAAAGAAGCCTAGCATGTAGTGTTACCATGCCAAATTCATGAACCAAGCAACCAAACTAAGGTGCGAAGGAAAGGTGAAGCCAACAAAGCTCCATTGATGAAGACTTCTTGATACACAAGTCGAGCAAGCCATTTATACAAGCCATTTAGAGCTCCAAGGAAGGTAAAAGAAGTTTTTTTTTAAATATTTTTGTTGTGTTTCATATGCATTCTTGTTACCAATGCTCTCTCTAGTGTTTAGGCTAGAGGTGTTACGATTTTAGTATGTTTATTTGAGTTTTATTTCTTAGACTACCACAATACTAATCTCCCCTCTTAGATTCCTTGTTCACAATAGTAGTGCTCGAGAGAGTGAACTATCTAAAAATTTTCATATTAAAATTCAGATGAAGAAAACAAAAGTGGATGCTCTTTTTTATACTTGTCCATAAGAAAATTTGATAAGTACAGAGTCGGTAGAAAAATTGGGGTATGAAACTTACAAACATACAAGCCCGTATTCATTGGCGGGTAAATAAAAGTGTAGACATCAAGGTGATTGAACAATGCAAGGTTAAGTTTTCTATTAATGTTAATTTCATTGATGAATTTACAATGGATGTTGTTCCTCTTGATGTATGTGTTGTAGTGTTCGACAACCCATACTTGTATATCTGAATGCCATCTTCATAAAGAAAAACAACCAATACCACTTGGTAAAGGGTGGTAAGAGTTACATCATTTCATCCTATGGAGGAGATTCAAATATATCCTTGGTAAGTGCCTCTGAAGTTAAGAAGTTTATTAATGCTAGTAGGAAATTTGCTTTGCTTCTTTTGAGAGATATTAAAGATAAAGAGGTTGTGTAAATAAAGCTTCTTGTAGCATCTTTACTAACAAAAATTAAAATCATATGGGAGAGATAGTATAATAATTCAACAAAAAAATTTAGGATCTTATGGGGTAACCTCCAACTAGATCCATTGAGCACAAAATTCATTTGCTGCCCAATAGTCTGCTTCCAAATCTCAAGTTATATAGACAGTCCTTGAAGGATGCCAATGAGGTAAAACAACAGTTACAATATTTAATTTATAAAGGTGTAATTCATCCTATCACTTCTCCATGTGGTTCTCCTATTGTTTTAGTACCTAAGAAATATCGCACATGGAGAAAGTGTGTTGATTTTAGAGCGCTTAAATAAGATAATAATCAAGAATAGGTACCCTATTTCATGGATTGACGATCTTCTTGATCAACTTCAGTATGTTAAATATTTTACTAAGCTTGATTTGAAATTTGGGTATCACTAAGTATGGATTAAGGTGGAGGACATTTGGAAAATAGAGTTAAAAAAAACAAAAGGGTTGTATGAGTGGTTGGTTCTACCTTTCGGGCTATGCAATGCACCAACTATCTTTATGCGGTCGATGAATTAGGTAATGAGGCAATTTATTGATTACTTTGTCATTGTATGTTTGGATGATATTCTTGTTTTTAGTAGAACTTTTGATGAACATGTTGAGTATTTTAAGCAAATTTTACAAGTGTTGAATGCGAAAAAATGTGAGTTTTCCCAACAATCACTAGTCTTATTGGGGCATATGGTTGGATATGGGGAGTTGAAGATTGATACAAAGAAGGTATATGCCATCATGAATCGGCCAAGGCAATCCAATTTTATTTTGTCAAAAATATTTATAGGTGCAGTCCGATATTTGAAGAAGTTCATTAAGAACTTATCTTCCATAGCCAAACCTTTGCATGCCATTATAATAGGCGATAAGACTTTAATTTGGGTAATAAGCAATAAGATGTATTTGAATTGTTCAAACATAAGATTAACCATGCTCCAGTCTAAGCTTTACCTAACTGGTAGATGCCAATTGAAGTAGAAACATATGCTAGTCACTATGCTATGGGGGTTGTTTTGCTTCAAGGAGGTAAGCCAATATGCTACCGTTCTGAGTTATTCCATGGTGCAATCTTAAATTATTATACATATGACAAATAATTGTATGATCTTATTTGAGTGGTTAAAAAATAGAAGCACTATCTAATGAGTAAGGAGACTCTTATCCATATGGATCTCCAACCTCTTCAATATTTGTAAGCTCAAACTAAATTTCAACAAGCTAAGCACTATAAGTGGATGGGTTTCTTGTAAAAAATTCATTTGATTATCAAATATAAGAAAGGTGTGACTAAAAAACTAACTGACATGTTGTCAAGACCTCCTTACTTACAACCATGGGCACCATAACTCTTCTTGAGCCTTTTATGTATGAATATTATGTAGAGGGATACGAGCATGATGCAAATTTTGGGGACCTATTTAATCAAGCAAAGAAGTCCCAAGGTGCGGGGTTTGAGCCCAAGGAGGATTATTATCTTCAAGATAGATTGCTCTATAAGTTGGGTAAGCTTTGTGCGTCCAAGAAGGAAAGAGTTCAATCATTGAGAGAGACACATACTTCAAAAGTTACAAGTCATTTTGGTGTTACAAAGGTTGTTGCTCATTTGCATAGGTATGTTTATTAGCCTAATATGTAAGTTGATGTTGCCAAATTCATAAGAGGTTGTGTTTTATGTAGAACATGTAAGCCTATTAACAAAAAGTTGGGTTTATATATGCCATTACCAGTTCCTTCTAGGCCATGGAAAAACATTTTCATGGATTTTATAAGCGGGCTACCTATGTCAAGGAAGGGGCATGACTATTTCTTTGTGGTTGTGGACCGGTTTGGTAAGATGTGTATTCTTGTTCCTTGTAAGAAAACTCAAAGAAAGTAATGCAATTGAGTTTTTTTTTTTTTTAATGTGTGGGTTCACTTTGGTTTGCCAAATTATATTGTTTTAGATTGGGACTCAATGGTTACATTGTGGGAGAAGATGGATACTAAGCTAAAATGGTCTATCGCTTTTCATCCACAAAATGATGGGTAGGTTGAGCTTGTGAATAGAACATTGGTGCAATTGTTGAGAGGGTGTAATAGGAAGCATCTTAAGACATTGAATGAAAATTTGGTGTATATTCAACATTCTTATAACAAGGTTTTGCATTCTTTAACTAGTAAATCTCCTTTTGAAACTTGTTTTGGCTACTTACCTCTAGTGCATTTGATATTTTTGAGACAATCATACAAAGGCAATGGGAGAGTGGATCATGAGGTCCACAAGATTGAGAAATTCATTGAGAAAATTTAGCTTATTCACCTTGAAGTGCAAGAGAGGTTGAAGGAGTCTCAAGCTAAGTACAAATTGAGACATGATCAACACACGATTAAACATAATTTCCTTGTTGGTGACAAGGTACGGTTGTACTTAAGTAGAGAAAGGCTCAAGGTACGTCTAAGAAGCTTAAGCCACTAAGGTATGGTCCATTTAAGATTCTATAAGAAGTGGGAGAGAATGCTTCTAGACTTGATTTGCCTCCTTATATGAAGATCTATTCAGTTGTTAAGGTTGAGAACTTACGTCTTTTTGAACCTTTTATGTTTTAGACAATGAAGATGAAGGGTTATTGTTACCTTCCATTGAAGACATCGCCCTTGATAGTCAGTTAGAACTAGAGGTATATGTTGTTTTGCAAAAGAAGGAGAGAGCAATGCGAAGAGGAGTGCAAGAATCTTGGCTAGTTGGGTTAAAAGGGTGACTACTTAGAAAGGCCAAATGGTAATCCAAAGAAGATACGGGGAAGAAATTTCCTCGCTTACAGAAGTTCTGAAGATTTTAGGGACTTAAAAGCCTCAAATGGGGAGGTGTGATCCAAAAATGGATCTTGTTTGTACTTACTATTTTGTAAAAACTAATTCCACTATACCCAATTGTTTGTAAACATGCTTGCAAGCACTTATGTAAGGCATTTCATGTTCAAGACTTCAATTTAAGTACAACAAATAATGCAGAGAATATTCAAACACTTTCACATTGATTAGGCTGGGATTTCTTGGTTCTTAAACTTCATGATTTTATATAAAAGATGAAACTACCCCTGTTTGTAGGGTGGCAGTTATGAAACCACCCTTCCATAGAGTGAGAAATTCATAGCCACTGGCATTTGTAGGTGGCGGTTCATGGTGAATCTGTCACCATTGACAACATGGGGAAGAGCAACGGTTGCAAACACTTCCTCTCCTCGTGGCGATTCATTCTAACTTCTTGGCAAGTTTTCTGGTTGAGAGGGCCTATAAAGGAATCTTGAAAAAGCAAAGAACACATCAAAAAGGCAATGAATTGTTTGAAAATTGGTCTCACATTGTTCTTGGCGAGTTTGGGTCTTACTTTCAGTTTGCTCATTGTTGTTAGTTGTTATAGTTGGTTTAAGTGTATGGTGAGAGGAGTCTTGTAAATACAAAGCTTGATTTGTATATGAGTTTATATATAATTGTATTGTGTATTCTATACATATAGGCCATTGACAATACCTTATATATAGTTTGTAGAACATAGTGAAAAGGGGAGTGTGTTTACTCACTAGTTAGATTTTTTCCCTCATTGGGTTGCCTAGGGTAATCCTTATGTCATATGTGTTTTGCTTATCTCTCTTGCTCTTTGTTTACATTGCCCATTTCTTTTCCAAGCATATATTTAATACTGTTTTGCATACAACAGTATTAGAATCAATTAATAGTAGAGCGAAGTTTGTAGTATCCATGTTGTTGAAATTGAGATTGGAATCTCCACCTAGCTTACACATCATCTACTTTATGTCAATGACCTAATTCTAATGGTAGAGATAATCCAATATTTAAGGGACCATCTCCGAGCTCTAGAACTCTTTTGTAAAGAAGTAGGGATTCAAGTGAACATTAATAAAACCAAAATTATGATTTTCTTAGTGAAAAAGAAGGACCAACACCTCAAATTTCAGTTTACAAGAGGGCTCTTGAAATGGTGTTAGAATACAAACATATTAGCGTCTACTTTCACAATAAGCTCAATTGGGATACTTGCAAGTGTTAGGTTGTGGAGCTAAAAGCTTCACTGTTGCAGACATGGAGGAGGTTGTTGAGAGGTTGCTAAGTTGTAGGGAAACCGACGTCGGTCTGATCAGCCGACGTCGGTCATATACAGTGGGAAAGGCAACTGACATCGGTCATGTATCGGCCGACGTCGGTCATCTCCAGTCTGACAGGGACCGACGTCGGTCGCCTGTGCGGTTTCGAAACTGTCGGTTGCATGAATAGTTTATTAACGAACCGAGTGTTTGCATATTAAGAGCCAATTTTAGACTTGAAGTTGCAGATCTAATTATTGTAATTAGATGTCTAATTATTGTTTGCATGAGATCTATTTAAGAGACTCATGGGCTGTATTCTAATTTGTGCTAGAGAGTAAGAGAGCAAATATTAGCTCCTGTGTGTGAAGAGAGCATGGTGTGTTCCTCCTAGTGCCACAGTGCCAAGTGTGGGTGTTGGTTTGGAGAATCAGAGGGATTCTTCATGTATGTAGGATCTTGGTCAGCAGGTGTGCAAGGCCACGTTTGTAGATCTACATGGTAAGTAGGATCATTGATCTGCAGGTGTATGTGTGTGCAGGATCCAGGTTTGCAGGTGTGCAGAACCAAATTAATTTGCAGGTGTGCAAGATCAGGGAGGACAGCAACACAACAGGGAGCAAGATCAGGCAGGATCTACTTGGAGTACGATGGAGTACTCGGTTATTGAGCAAAGAGGAAGGCAAGGTAGTTCCTTCCATAAGTAAGATCGTTTGAGTTGCAGGTTATTGCAAGTTCAGGGGAGATCTACTTGGAGTATGTTGAGTACTTGGAGTGCGTGGAGCACTTGTGGAGTGCGTGGAGCACTTGTGTACTGGCAGTAGTGGATACTGACTGGTTGGAGGTGAACACCAACTCTGTGTTTGAGTTGTGTGTTGGGACCGTAAGAGAGAGAGCTTTGAGGAAAGAATTACTGTACACTTGAGGTGTGGGAAGCCTCTGAGAGGTGTGAAGAAGAAGTGGCATCTTCTTTATTGTATTCTTTTCTGGATGAGTATTAATACAATTGGGTATTGTCTCTCATATTCTGTGTTGTTTCTGATTTCTAGTTACTTGTGATTCTGGTTTAATTCCGCATGTTAGTTGCTTGGTAATCAATGGTGCTTCCGTGGGTTCCTAACAGCAAGATGAAAATAATACAAGGTGGTTGGAGAGCTCTTTATGCTTCAAAACATATGCACGAATGCTGAGTTACGGGATTAGAAGATTACCATGGTCTTATTTGGGTTACTTATCGCATTGGGGGTATCATATGGCTGTGAGGTGTGGGCTAGTGGAACAATGAGTTTGAATTGGAGGCAAATATAAAAGATCCGAAAGTGTCTTATGACAAACAAATTCAAAATTAAAGATTCAATTCCTATGAAATCATCCTTGCCGAAACAATATTTTCCCTTTAGAGGCAACTACTATGACTAGGCTATTATTTTACTTGAAAAAATAGAAAACATGAAGAATAACATATAGCTTAAGACTACAAGAGATTAAACAGTGTGTCGGAAAAATGAATATTTGAATGACGCAAAACTAAAAATAAATGAGTAAATGAGATACTAGCCTAACCAAATGCAAAACTACAAATAAATGAGTAAATGAGATATTAACCTAACTAAATACCCAAACTATAAAAAAAACATAAAAAAATATGTAAATAAAACGTTTAGAATAATAATTTGAAAAAAATGAAAAATATATATCTAAATTGGAATTAAATGGGAAGAAAAGATTCTCACTCTTCAACTGAAAAGTAACTCTCATATGCTCATATGTGACACAATTAATATGGATATATCATACAAATAAATAGGTACCTAGCTGGTGACAGCACAAACAACAGTTGAATCAACAAGACAAACGGAACAGAAGCGTCGGGGGCCAGAAAAGAGTGTAGGTCGTTACTAGCAAGATTATTTACCAATTACCATGCATGTTCCCTCAAACTGGGCGATGTCAAAATCATGAAATTCCGATCCCGCTGTCTTTCCGAAGATCCAAACTTGTTCCAGCGCCACCACAGACGAATGCTTGATGCAATCCCAGAGCTGGATTGCTATTTAAGTTCTTGAGCCTTGTGGGTTTCTTCTGGAGAACAGATCGAGTATTTTTCCTAAGTTTCCCATCAATTTTAGTGTAAAATCACCAATGAAGTTTGCAGGAGCACCGGGATCCCTCAGAAGGAGACCTCCAACTTCAAAATCAAGACACCATCTATGTGGCAGAACACTCCTTACCCTTTTTCTCTTCTTATGTATTCTATCAATCCTGCCTCATTGGGCTCCTCTCTTTGGGCACCTCAACTCTCTGTATCACACATTATTCACAGATCACAATGGCCAACACCATCATGATGGCCATGACAGAGTAATGTCGAATGAACTTCCAAATAAAACATTTGAAGACCATCATGACGATCAAAGCAAATTGGCTGCTGAAAAATCCGAAACAAACCAAGTTTACAGAAATAGCTCTAATGGGTCTGATGGGTTTCAATACCAGGAAGAGGATGGTGAAAAACCAGAATCTCCATTTATTCATACGAAGGAGAGACACCCATCTACATGTGCTACGGTAGAAGAAATGGGTGATGCCTTCGCAGGCGGAGGAGGAGAAGAAGCTAGCCTCAGAGTCAGGAGAATGATTCACCATCACTTTTCTCAACATGGTATATATGATGCTATAATCAAGCTCTGCATGTTTTTGTTTGATGTTTCCTCTTGCTTTATCATCAATATAAAACAAAATAGACTATTTTATCCTGTTTATGTATGCAGCCCTATTGTGGGATCCTAGGTTCAAATCTTTCTTTCCGTTTCTAATTGCCCTGAGAAGTGTCTTATCCTTTGTTAAATCAGGATATCCATGCTCTGACGAGTTTATTGTCTTGTCCATATACTCATGGATATAAATCAAGATCTTGTGGTTGGGCAAATAGGACGATTGGATTCCGCATTGCTCAAAATTTTTCTATACCCTAAAAGGCTAAAAGTATAACTTACTGCTGGCTGGGTTGAAGATTTCGAGCTTCCTCAATCCATAATGTTAGACAAGCTTCCGGATATTGCGTTCAAGAGTTTTCTAATCATTCATCCTGATGATGAATCACAATGTGTGTTCTAAACGTTGATTCTAATCCATTTTGTACAGAAGCTTTTCTTCTTACTCTTGGATGTTAGATTTTTCATCACAGTTTTAAAGAGCTCAGGATACATCCCGTTTTTCTTGTCTTTCACACAGCCTAATATATTTATATAGTCATGAATATAAATCAAGATTGCCATGATGATTGGATCCCATATTGCTCAGAGTTTTCTTTTATCCTAAAAATATAACTTACTTTTGGCTGTTAGGTTCTTTATTAGAATTTCGAAGAGTTCAGGATACAAACCATTTTTTCCTTACACACATTCCATTGGTCTGATTTGGAGAATCACCCCGGTCACTGAGACTGGTAACATGTCAGATTTAGGGCGTCGAGGGCCAATGCACACACACCTAAGTACTGTAAGTTATGATTTGGGCCCTAAGTCTCAGTAGCAAGGACTTAAAAATTCAAGGGTCTTTGCTTAATCTTTGGTCAAAGAAGATAGAACCTTACAGGTTTTGGTTCTCATGGCAGGTGCAGCAAGAGTCAGAGAACTTCCTGCCGGGCAGTTTTGTAGGCAAAACTTTGTGTTTGGAAGATCATCGGAAGCTGGATTTGGCAACGAGATGTACAAAATACTAACAGCAGGAGCATTGAGTCTGCTATTGAACCGACCTTTAATTCTTGGTGAAGACAGGTTATTGATTTTTCTGTTTAAATTGCATATATTGTTTATTGCAACGAGTCAGCTATATTATTAACCTTACAAATCTTAATAGATACAAGGCCTTAAGTTTACTAGCAGTTCTTCAAATAAAAATAAGTGTGCGACATCTTATCAGTTCAAGACTATGTAGACTACAATATGATGCTAGAACACCCACAAAGCAAACAATAAGCATTGTTATGCGGGGACGTAGCCCCTTGATTTTGATGATGTCCTGGATGTCTGAACATTTCAGGGACTTGGGAACTTGGAGGAAACATCCCCATTTTTTAAAATTTTGTTAAAAATTTTCTGATGCTTTTACTTAAAAACAGAATCCCTCAACCCAAAGAAGTTGTTAATTTTACAAAAACAATGAACCCTATTCTTGAAAGTACCTTAAAAATTATTAAATAAAGTTTAAGTCCCTAAATTTCATTGAATAAAGTTAAAATATTCAAATATTAAAATATATATATTATTTTAATAGGCACCTGACCACTGTCCCCAAAATCTGGAGTTTTTTTTTCTGTCCAGAAAACCCCATCCCCACGTCCCATGTCCCCATGCCCCCCTGTCCCCAAGACTCTGGTAACTATGAAATTAAGCCATTCGGCCAAAATTATCACTGGATGGGTGCAACAAGATAGTAGGTACAAGCAACTGATAAATCACAACAAAAGCATACCAAGGGGAATGGACCTATTTCCTCGATTCAAATTAAGGAATGTAAGTTTCTCGCAGTTTGGGAGTGGGATCTTGTAAGAGAGAACAATAACACAAACACATAGATGTGCCCATGGAGTGAGAGTTTGTAAGAGAGTACACTAACGCAAACATATAGATGTGCCCATGGAGACACAAACCACCACTGCAATCAAACAAAAGTACTTTTCTAGAAGAAAACAAGAAAATTAATGTTAACTCAGAAGGAACTTCAAAATGGATCTAAAATAGTAATTATTTTTTCTGATTTGTCTCGCCAGTGATTTATGCTTTATCTAAAATTCCTCTTTGATTTCTAGGGTTAAACACTCATTTGGTGGTTATATTACATATTCGAACCAGACATTTAGTCTAAAAGAGATAAAACTACTTTGGGCAAGGAATGACTGTGCAGGCAAGTACAAAAGGCCTCTTGTTATGAGAATTGATGATTTTGAAATGCCAACACGGACTCGTGTTCTCTGTGAGGACTGGAGGGAATGGAAACAACCCATTGTTTGGTAAGGTCTGTGGCATGTTCTGAATTCAAGAAAGCAGAACCATCTTTTCTTTGCTTTGACTCTATGCTCGTGCTTGCATATAAATTAAATCATAATTTTTTTAATAATTCGAGGAATATATTAAAGAGGAGGTGATACTGTTTAGCTTGTCATCTCCATGTCAGGTTCAAGGGTACCACAGATTCTGTTGCAATTCAGTTTTTCTTGAAGAATATACATCCTGGCATGCGAGGTGCTGCCTCAATGCTGCTTGGAGATCCAAGAATACCAAGTTCCAGACCAAATTTATTTGGAGAACTAATGAGAGTCCTTATTACTCCTGCACGTGTTGTTGAAGAAGCTGTGAATTGGGTTTTAAATGGTGGTCCTGATCCAGATATCACTTTACATATGAGAATGCGTGGCAGTAGGTATTATGGTTTTCCTTTAGCTCTGTTGATATATATACAAATATTTTGAAAAACTCAACTCCTCTTTGCTGTATTTTGGGCATGACATAAAGATTCAGTTAAGAGCACTTTAGCTGTGAATGGGATTCAAACCCCAGGATATCACTGATAATTGCCAGGCGCTTGCCTTACTCGAGACTTAACTCTTGTGAAGGGGCATAATACTGGCTGTTGCAGAGGACAGACCCATTGACGAGTATTAAAAAACATTGTTATATCAACATATAATTTTATGAATAACAAAATTTCTTTTGCTAGATTCTCCACTCTGTATTAATTTCAAAATGATTCTAGTTTTTGAATTGAGATCTCTACAACTGATTTAATTTTATCCAAACTTAATTTTCTCACTTGAATTAGAGAGACCCTGAAGAATCACCTAGTCAATAGACATGTTTAAAAATTTAGAGATGAATTTTATGAGAATGTCAGTCTACCAATTCTTGTAGAAATATCGTTTTACATCATGCAATTTCACATTAAGAATAAATAAACTGGGATCTAATGACATCCTTTACACCAGGTCTAAAAGAGCACCATATGCAGCCATTAGCTGTATTGAGAGATCCCTTTATGAACTTTCACTTAAGAATGTGAGGCCTCGAGTGGTATTGGTTACTGACACACCATCGGTTGTAGGGCATATCAAACACAATTTGAAAAATTTTGTTGAGGTGCGTGGTTGTTGTGTATTTATTAGGTGAAGATGAATGGAGATAATATCCTGTGATTGCATAAAGGGGAATATTTTTGGATGTGGGTTTTTTGTGAAATAGATAATTATCTTACATAATGCTTGATTTTGCGAGGGATTTCACAAGGAATAGCTTTATACCTCTCCAATGCAGGTTCTTCATTTTGATTACAATTTGTACAGAAGTCAAAATGGCAGTGACATCAGGATTACAACTGATCTTAAGGTACGTGTCTTACTCATTCTTCAACGAACAGGGGGCTCATAAGTTACTGTTTTGTAGCACTTGTGCCTGATGAACTTAATGTTGGTGAATCAAGTTTAAACTTTGATTTACAAGGGGAGGGATGTTTTATTTTTGGGCTAACGATTTAAACTTACATTTGGCCTGAAGTTCATGTTGTATCTTGCATCAATGGAACTATGTAGGTAGCATCTACTTGCCTTGTGCATTTGGCCACCCCTTCATTTTCTTCTATTTTCCCCTATTTTGTTTTGTGTTATTTTCCTATCACATGGGGGAAACTTTGTCTCCATTTTTATTTTCTCATTGTACTAGTCTCATTATTCCTTATCTTAGGGGTTACCCTGTCCTAACTGACCTTTTATTCACACTATAACAATTGTAGTACACATTTCGATTGGATTCTTAAAGGTAATTATTCTGCATAAACTCAACTAGACTAGCGAGGAGAAGGATATTCAACAGCTTTTCCAATGAGGCATATTATGATTCAGCAATCCCCATTTTTAGAGTATCTGTTGTCATTGATGGATATGCCCAGCAACTGAAATTACTGCGATTACTTGGACATCAAAGTGTCTCTTGCTCTCTCTCCAAGTAGCAGAATTTTTTTTCTTAATCTCACTGCATTGTTCGTTGTATGATCTCTTGTTTTGCTTCTGGTATTACTTGTAATTTCTTGTTCCTCTTCTCATTGAAATGTGGAGGTTCTTTAATCTAATGTCTGCAAGGCACACTACAGCCAACAACTAATAGATCAACATATACAGCTTTGTGGACTGAGATATTTATCATATCAGTAGGAAACAAAATCGATGTTCTATGGCTTGTATCACTGTGCTTTGGGATACTTTATGCTTTTAGAGGAAAACACCTTTTTGGTATAGAAACATGTCATGTCATGGCCTAGGCTCATATGGTGGGTTTCACTGTCTTCCCTTCTGGATGTTTGGGTTCTTGATTAAAGTATTTTTTTCGCTTGTCAATAGCAATTGGCACAAAAATGCAATTTTGTAATAATGGTAAGACACATCACTCATTCCTCCACACTTTTTGCAGCTTCCTCAAATGAGAGCAAAGGACTGGGGTCCCATGCCAAGATGGGTTGCATTTGTGGATTTTTTCCTGGCAGCTCGGGCAACACGTGCAGTTATATCTGGAGCTCACAGGCGAGTGGCAACTACATATGCTCAGCTCATTGCTGCCATGGCAGCAGCCAATCAGCTCCGTATGTTTGCCATTGTTTCACAACTCATTTGATTCAGTTTTTTCATTTGTCATCTGGAGGGTTATGTCATATACAATATGTGTAACTTCTGAAGTTCATAAGTAGTTATTTTTTGTCTGGCTGCTGATTAATAGGATATCGGACATTCTCTATGCAGATGAAACTTTGGCATCTCCACTCAACTTTTCTTTCTACAGCACCTTTCAGAGTACCCTTTTGGTAGAGGGTTTGGGTAACCAGATAGGATGGGGGCATGCTTGGAATCGATTTGGAGGACAATTAAGCTGTCATAACCAAACTGATCAATGTGCCCGCACACCACTGTTCCCACCTGGTGTCTGGGATGGACCATGGCAGTCACCCATTCACCGTGATATTTACCGACTAAATAATTTTGGAGTTCATTTAAAAGAAACAGGCGAGTTTTCAGAAACAAAACTGTTATCATTCTGTAAATCCAGGAAGGTTCCAATGAACACTGTAACCCTTGAGCTGCCTTCCTGCAAAAAATGCCTTAAAAACTGAGATCACATACCCATTCTTTTGGTTTCATTGCTACAGTAACCAAAATTCTCCGCATATCAAAGAAAGTGATATGCACCCGCTTTAGATTTGATACTTGCCTTCCAATTGGAGGTAAAACACACGGAAACTTAAGAATTTGCTCTCGCGTCCCTGAAGTCCTAACTGCCTTTTGTCCTTGAGAAATCTTTCTTTCTAACATGTTTATATTTTGAGACTTACTGTGGCAGGAAGACATAAATGTAAATTTATGTAATGTACGGATGGATGGATGTTCATAAATGTGTAATGAGACTCATGATTCATTAGTGACACAATAATAAGGCCTTTAAAGAACTGTGCAAATGTCGTCTTTTAAATAGATAAGGTCTGTGAAACTGGAATCCTTGTGAAATATTTATATAATTCTGAAAGTCTAACTGCACAAGGCACATTCAACTTGATTATGAAAGGGTTGATTTTCAATGCTCAGAGTGCTATGAAGTTGATTATTAGAAATTTTTTTAACGGATATTGTTTTTCCTTGCACCTATAAAAACATGGATGCTCAATATGTTCATGATTATTTCTCAACCCGTGCTAGGGACAATTAATGCCAGAGGATCAGGCAAGACACCTTCAATGACCAGACTCTAGAAATATCGTTTACAATGCATACAAGATTAACTAATATAATCTTGTATTCCAATTCTCCCACAATTGGTTCTAATTATCAATAACACCCTCTAGTCAGCCGATTGGGGTATTGAAGAACAATCAACATGCTTGAGAGAGTGGCAGCCTAATTTGGGCCAAAAAACCATGAAAACTTTAATACCAATATCTCCACAAGATCCAAAGCTGTGAGTAACGTGGCAACCCATGGCAATTCTTCACCTTTACAATCCTCTCTAAGAGACAGTAAATCGTTTCATTGGGAACATAGAATCAAACATCAAATAACATCTCTGCAGACCAGAAGCCACTTTTTATGGAGGAGTGAAGAAGGCTTAAGGATGAAGTTAGGTATCAAACCATTGCAACTTGAAACAATGGCCTTTTAACAGATCAGGAAGGGTTCCATAATTTAGGATTTTCAATCCAATCAGATATTTTCATGGATTTTGTAATCCCCTTTTCTGTACTCCACACACCCAAAGAAAGTAGTACCAACCAAATACTCGTTGAAATCAGGAGTAAAGGTGGATCAATATTTTGTCTTTAGCCTCCAATGAAGATAAAAATTCAGGATACAATAAGTTCTTGGAAACCTTTAGTGGGTTGTGGGTCTAAGTGTCTAGATGATGCCTCCAACTATACCTGGTCTTACTTCAGCCGCCAAAGGGTTGATTATGTGGCAAAACATCCCTCTGTTTAGTTTTTTTAAGTTGTTATAGATGATAATTGTCTTAGGCAACAGCCCAATTCAAGTTATTTGGCCATGGTTTCACGGTGGTGAGAATCTTACGCAAAGGTTGATGATTGGGTCCCTTTTTTTGTGCAGGAGACTCTTTAACAGCCAGGACTCCTGGTGGGGGCAACCACACCTATCTTTGTTGTGTGGTGCCCCATGAAACCAATGTTACAGTGCAACTGTAATTATAGGATCTTCAGAGAAAAATGCTGAGAAGCTATTTCGTAGGAGGAAGGAATTCGCTGAGAAAAATGCTGGCCACTAGGGGGCAAGAAGTTTGCACTGCTCAGAAATTTTAGGGAAAGTTTTTACTAAATGGCAGCATTTACTTGGCTAAATCTTTCCGAATTTCATCTTGAAAAATAAGAAGCATAAGTTTACTCATACAGTTCTGTTAAAAGGGATAGCAGATTAAAAAAAAAAAAGAGACCATTTTTATTTGTAATCGTCTCCTAAATTTCCTCAGCAGTGCCCACCGATTTTTTTTCTCTGTAGCCCCCCTCCATGTAACCACTAGGTATACTTATAGCGGGGTCCCATGTGGGGGGGTTTTTGCTTCTGCCAATATGGGAAAGAGGGTCCCATGAAAAAATTTTGTCAAATTTTACTGCTAAGCGACAATATCCTCGAAATTTTCTGAGCGGCACTGCTTAGCGAGAATTTTACCAGGGCAGGCAAGCAGTGAGGGGCAGAAGGATTATTTTCCCTGCTCTCAAAATTTTGCAGATTCTTCTGCTATTTGTCTTTGTTGCATGCCCTTCCCTCCAACATTTTCCCTCCAAACGGTGAATTCAAGCCCCTATAATTCTGTAACAGGTATAAAAAAAAATTGCATGGGACCAAGCAGTAAATTTTTGCCCCTGTAATTTTTCAGCAGCACCTGCTGAAAAATGTTTAGCAGGCCCCCAGCATGTGACCGGGACCGGCACCTTATTGAATCAAAATTAAAAAGATTGGCTAGTTTCAGTGGGTAGATCTAGTTCAATTTAAGTGTCTTAACTCCACAAAGCAATATTTGAACCTAGTTGAATGTTATTTAGAAGACAATTTCAAATGTACAGGGTTAATTTAAAGATTGAGATCGAATTTTGCTGAGTGCAATGCGTGGACACTATAAAGGATGAAGTCAGGTTTGAGTCCTGAGCAAATTTGGTGGAATGGATACCCCTCAGTACCTTAGCACTAAAGCTGAAAGAGGTCCATTATTTGTGCTAGTACCTGATATCAACAAGGTGGCTGGTTAGTTTTCCAACAAAAAACACACGATTATTAGTTCAATAGCGAGCAGAAAAAAGATTTTCAGTGTTTATCAGTGCATTATGAGTTTGATGAAATGATTTCAAGGTTGTAATGATAATTGGAAGATTGTAATTCTTACAAATATGAGTAATCTTGTCTTGCAAGTCACTATTCAACATTCATAGGGGAAAGGCACTTGACGCTGAGCACCCTAAATTGGAGGCCATGTGGGACTGGGGCTTGAAATTTATTCTACAGCTGACTGTGTCTTTAAACATTTTGAATTGATATAAAATAACAAATTTGAAATGCATTAAAATGATACTGATTCAAGACTTCTACATGAATCTACATATATTGAACAATAAGTATCTAATAATTATTAAATCTAACATGTCATAATGTGATAAGTTATTTTACAGAGTGATTTGGTAAATGTTGGACGAGTATTAATTGGTGCATGTTCAATATTCAATGTAAAATATTATGCATCCATACCAATATCTTCCATCAATAAACTCTGCTCTACCAATAGCGCTGTTAAGTAAAAATACATGCCTAACATTCATTAAATTAATTTTTTTTCTATGATCAAATAAATATAATTAATTTACGGCTACGTCCTCAATAGCGTTCCCACAGTAATAATTAGGGTACTGCAGCAAATCTGCAAATAGATCTAACTGGAACATTTAGATTTCGGATGATGAGATAATTGTCAAAGTCACAAGATTATTATAAATTTATTTCGAGTTTACCGGAAAAGTCTTGTTTCTGCCTGTGGTCATCATGGCAATATGCAAGGAAAATTGCTTGATTCGACTCAAGATTTTGCTGTACACTTCTTTAATTTCCGTCGATCCCCCACATCTCGTCGTAATTGATTGCATACATTATTTTTCGCATGACAATATTTTAACCTAACATTGATGTTTTCAACAGATCTGGGCAGACCTGCAAAATTAATGCTCCCTGCACTTTTCCTGAACAACGAACGAAGAATTTGTGGGGAAGTGGTGATTGAAAAAAATGAAAAAAAAATCGATCGAAATGGCGAGGTGAACTATTTTAAAATTTTTGATGCCCTTGTTTGTTTGGAGTGAGAGTGAAAACCCTTTTCGGAAATGCTGAGAATTGATGTGTGTGATTTATGAGTTTGGTTTTGAGAGCAGTTGCTTTCTGAGTGTAATTATATTCATTTAGAAATCAGCGGTACTCACTCTTATGGACTGTGAAAATATTGAAGTTCGGAGTTTTGTTTTATTTTTAAATTTTAAATTTGGTAGAAAGAAAAGAAGTCAAGGTAGAGCTTTTTTAAAAATAGTTAATGGTTAAATTTTATCTTTATTATATATTTTTTGAAATGTAAGCTGATATTATATATATATATATATATATATTTGTGCAAAACCCTGGTAAATTTTTTAACGTGATCGGCGGTGCTGGCTAGACACGCTTAATACCGGTACCACGGGACAGGGGGAGAGTAGAACTTGAGACCAGCAGAGCCGTAGCGGAAATACTTAGCCAACCAGGCTAGGGCTCCCCACCCACGATATTTTATATAAAAAATTAAACATTAAGGTGGTTTTCTGTTTTTATTTTGGACACTTAAATTTGATACAAGTTTTTTTCATAACATTTTTTTGTCTGTTTTTGTACATTTAATTCATTTGTTTATGTTTGGTTATTTTTATGACAATGCTTTACTGCATAATACTCTTTCTTCAAATTTTTAGTTTTTAGATGTTTAATTATCTTCAAAGTTACTTACACTCTTTTTGGACATCTATTTCTTATGGAATAGATTCGACAACTATTGTCGACCTTGCTTTATATGGATTCAGCGGCCCTATGTTTTTGTGGGTCTTTTTATCTTGCTTTAACTACCTGCACCTTTAATTTCACATGTCTCTACATTTCTAGTTGGCTATTGTGTATGTTAAGTCCTAAGGAGTCTTACATGTTCAAATTAGTCGTAATCATCTATTACGTAAGAATCAGAGGAAAAACATTATTTAAGTTAAAGATTTCAATTGATCAAAATCCTATGTTCCACTTGAGAAGGAGCTTGCATATTGAGCCACCCTTGCCTTTTTTTACTTCAAATTATTGTGATATCACCCACTTGTATTAAATGAGGTTTCAGGTTAATGTTTATGGAGTTGCATCATCACTCCAAGGGAAGAGGAGGTTGGAAACCTTGCTCGAGATTCCATCAATAGTGGACAAAAACTACATGGTGTTTGATTATAACATTCAAGATACGTAGTTGTGACTCCTTTGAAGTTCCTTGACATAACTACTTCTATCCCTTTTTTGCACGTGTTAATGAAAATTAGGTGAAGAGATGAAAAAGACATAATTTCAAACATTTTACCTATCAATGTGGAGAAATGCAAGCATATAATTGTATGACATCATAGGGCAAACCAATATAGAAAAACCCTGAACCTAGAAAGGTGTGTAGTAAAGATTCAGTGTTATAGAACATATTTCTTGGTCACAATACATAGACTAATTCGATGATCAAATTTGCCCTAAACATATTCATTAATAGTGGAGCAAATGCTAAATCTATTATATGACAACGAGCATTCTAGATTTTACACCACACTTATTTATCCCTTCTAAACCATTGTTACACTCTCATAATCCAAAGATTTTACCCAAATGTGATTATTTCATTAACTTTAACTATTTCTCTTAATCATTGCTTGTTCAATTATTACATTTATGTTTCTTTAGTATTTTCAGGGCCCAGATATATATGATTTAATGTTTTAGACTCTTATATTCTAGTCTGGGGCTATGTCATAGTTTTATTTATCTATTTTGCATAATGTACTTCATATTATACATGATTTAATTAAAACATTTTGGTGAACTCATTTGTTCTTCTAACATCTATCTCTTTTGAAGATTAATTTTAAGGTTTCGTGACTTTTGGTGAACTCATTTGTTCTTCTAACATCTATTTCTAAATTTTAGATCCAATTTCATATTTGTTTCTTTTCACATACTTTGGTCAAACACTAACTTTTTAATTTGTTTTTCAAATTATATGTATTTTTCATAAAACAATGTTTGCATCTTTATTCCTTGAGGGCATATATCTATCGAGGTTTTTCTAGGATTTGATAAACAATGTTTGCATCTTTATTCCTTGAGCACATATATCTTCCGAGGTTTATTTAGGGTTTAATCCTCACCATTTACAAATTTGATTTTCAGATTTAAGCCTTATTGCTTTTGGCTTCTTACCTTGATCACGGTTGCTTCTAGTGATATTATTTCTTCTATGGATAGCGACCATGAGATTTTTTGATGATCTCCATCTTTTTGATAATGTTGATCAACATAGAGTTGCCACCATTGCCAATTTTTAGACTACGATCAACAAACACGCTGAATATTTAGAAGCTTTATTATACAAGTTAAAATCTACACAGGAATACATAATCTCGACCAAAGCCATATGTGCTTGTAAACAAGAATTTCTTTGTCTAAAGCACCAGGTTTGCTAAAGAAGCACCATTCTAATGGAGAGCTATAATCTACAAAGCATTATTTTTTAATTTTTGTTTTGTCTGAAAAACACAGCTTGGAGGATGTTTTATCCAAAAACAATATTTACAACAATGTGAAGGAAGCCATTGAATGCCCGAGTGCCCTGTATCTATTGTACTCCATTCTGAAGCACCATACATTCTAATTTTAACCATTCTTCCTATAGTGTGCCATCATACCTGAAGCATAGAACACCATTTTCATTTGCATCCCCCATAATGACATTAAAATGCCGGGTTTGGTCAAGAGAAAAACATTCAATCTATTTTTTGGAAACCTAATTTATCAAAGTGTCAACCTGGAGTCCATTTACAGTTGTCATGCCATCCTCGACTGTTGCAACGCCCTCTGAAGCACTTTGTTCTTGCAACACCATCCATGGTAAAAGCGCCATTTGCTCATAAAATCTAATAAAAGATTTTATTTTTTAGTATGCTTCTGGGTCAATACTAAGCATGGGACCCATTGGAGATGTTGAGTAAATTTTTATTGCTGGATGCATATTTTTTTCATTGCCCAGTAATTTCATGATGTTGCATATTTATTTTGTAGGATATAATTTTAATTTTGAATTTTTGCTTGCATGACACAAGTTAAATACAGATTTTAATATTTATGTTCTAGTTGAATGCATAGCAAAAATGGTTATTTTATAAAGTGGGATCACTTACAGAGGAGAAGTTAAGAGTTTAAGCCTCATGTTACACTCTCTGCATGCAATTTCAATATCATGCTAAGTATGAGTCATGCATTGGTGTTGAAAAGTCTATGTAAAGTAGTCAAGCAAGTGGGCAAAGGCTCATAGGATACAATATCAAAACCAAGTAATCACCATTATGTCTAAAGATGTATTCAAGAACTTTGGAATTATAAGTGGTAAGTATTGTAATAAGATTTATTAGAGGGGTAGTATACTTATTTTTTGGGTCTATTATTATTTTTATCATTATGGTTAGAATAGTGAACCTCATCTCATGATTAAGAAGATTGACACCTAAAAACTATAAGGAATGAAGTATGAATATGGAAAATACATTTTTTTAATGATATTTGGTAACTAGTTGAAAACCAACTTATATCTCTTACCGATGTTGTAAATTTGTTCAAGTTTTAAAAACAAGATAAGCTAACACTTGCACTATTTAAATCCTCTCGCTTTGCATAAGTCATCTTTCACACAGAAGCCATTAAATATGAAGCTTGGAAAGTTTGGAAAGCACTCAAAGACCTATATGACAAGCAAGTAGTGTATTAGAAAATTGATCTCCTAATGGAGCTATTGAAGACTAAGCTTCGTTATGATGAAGATATGTCTAAATACATCTCTCAGATGAAAACTATAAAACATGAATACAATACTATAGGTGGCAAGATTGATGATGATATGCTAATATCTATTATTTTGAATGGTCTCAACACAAGTTACATAAACTTCTTGGAAATGTTATAACTCAATGATAAGATTAATAACACAACACTGATAAGATTAATAACACAACACTTGATTTCATATGTGAGTTACTCAATGTGAACATGAATTCACTAAGAATAAAAATAGTAAGCCTACAAAAGATATTTATTTTACAAAAGCAAGAACACAAAGTAGAGAAGAAACATGAGAAACATAAACTCTCTCCACATTCCTCTAAACACAAACATACACAAGCATAAACATTCTTCCCGGTCGTGTGATTGGTCTAGTGACTCTTCCTCATTTGCCAATACTAGCAACCAAAAATAATCTTCTAGAATAAAGAAACAACCAAAAAGTTATAATTTTGGTGATATAGGACACAATGCTGATGTATGACCTTATAGAAAAAAATACACAAGCATAAAAATAAGGTAGAAACACATTATGTTGCTAACTCTAGTGAAGCCTTTTCTTGCCACTCTTCTTTTAGTTATGAGACATCATCATTTCAAATAATAAATATCCTACGTTGCTGAAGCTTATGGTCTAGATGGCCTTGACAACATATTTTGAGCGATAAAGATACAAATATCTTGAGTTTTCTGCTACCTTTACGATCATGTTATGCTATAGTAGCATTTTTGGATAGTAGCTTACTGTTCCTTCTATCAAATTATGGTTTTCGAGTTCTTTGATTTCATTGATGAGCATCAGGACAAATTATTTGATGATGTTTTAAACTGCATAAACTTCTCACCTCTTGCATGATAGGGGGAAGATAAATATACTGTTTTTCAATCAGTCGTTGGTGATTGTACAAGTTGATAGGTGTTGCTAACACCAATAGTGTTGAGCAAAAGGAGGTCAACATTATTGGTCATCAGGGTAGGTGCACCAAACAAAGTTACTGAATAGTCATCGAGACACAAATTGATGTAGTTGAGCATTGCCATGATGGTGCTTATACTGTAGTATGGGTACAAAATGATGAAAGGGGACGAGCATGCCCAACAAGTTGTTCATGTTTCATGTCATAGTTTGCAAATCACATGATTTATGAAACAACATAGGTTGATCAATACCAGGATGTACAAAGTGCCATTTTGTAGGTGCGATATATAATATTGGATGGCTTTAGTTTCATGTTGTTCTAGTTCATATTTTATACCCTTTTGGATCAAGGGGAGGTTTCTTAGGTTGTATGATCTAAAGCTTATATTATTAATTGTTATTAGTTATTAATTTTCACGGGCCATTCATCTCTTTATGAGACACACCCTAGGTAGTAAATTTGTTAGTAAATTAATATTTAACATTAATTTAATAATGTTAGTGGTTAGTTATACGTGTGTTAGATGGGCCTGTTGGACTGTTAGGCCTTGTGTGAATCCCAAAAACTTATTTAAGCTTATTAGATGAAATAGTAAAAAATGAGTGCGTGTATAATAATTTTTTGTGAAAAACTTTATTTTATATGAATTCAATTTATGTTGTTTGTTGATTTGAATACCTAACAAAATTACCAATCATGCTTCATTACAAATAATGTTAATCATAATAAGGCACCCATCTCTACATACACACATACCAAAGCTACTCATACACCTAGTGGTACATCTGCCAATCTTCCAATACAATAACTTATGACGTGATTACATCTTGCAAAACTATCTAAAAAATCTACTAAACCTACCTTCAAGGTTTTATCTTATTACACAACCCTTTGACTACATAAGTTCTTGTTCACCCCTTGCCTTCATTTCAAATGCCTAAACTTACATTATATAGTGGCAATGAGGACCCTTCCCATCATACTGGGGCTTATTTCACATCTTGATTTGGTTTTGACCATAATTATTTACTTATGACCAAGTTATTCCATAGAAGTCTCATTGGATATGCCTTAGACTAGTTTTACACCCTGTTAGTGGGTTCTGTGCATAAATTCAATTTTTTGGCTGATTAATTCTAATCACACTTTTCTATAAACGTTAGTCAAAAGGTCACACTTTCTCAAATTGTTCAAATCAAACAAGGACATAATGAATGTATATTAGACTATGTGCATAAATTCAAACCAAGTTTACAAAAATGTCACACCAAATCAATGATTGTGAGCTTCAAAGTATATTCTCAAATAGTTTTCTCTCCCTGATTAAGGACAAAGTCATGTTCAACATGTATGAATATTTTGACAAGTTTTACCATGCATTATGAAACTTTGAAATTAAACTTATGGATTCTAACATGTTTAAATTATGCATCTATCACTTCTACATTCACTATATCCAAATGTCAGGGAAAAAATAATGTTCAAACGTAATACTAATGATATACCTAATTTTAAAAACAAGAGTGAGTCTAAAATCATCAACATAGTTTCACAAACCAATGATAGACTTATTTTTCCTACCTCTAAGAACATTTGACAATTTACAACATTACTAAACCCACCTCACAAAGTGCTGAAATGCTTGATTGAGTGTAATGTTATTACTTTATGTGAGCCATACCAATTGGCCATATGTGAGCCATACCAATTGGCCACTACTCGACCATTGCCTAAAGAATATAACAAATACTTATATTATGACTATCAGTGAGCTTATGAGCATTTGACTAATCGATGCTTCAAGTTAATACATAATATTTAAAAACTCATCAATGCCAACACTATTCTCATTGAAGGCCATAATTCTACATTGAACGAATGCCTAATCAACACTTGTACATATTTAGAAATCTATTGCCAAACCATGATACTACAAAGCAAGAAAATGTGTATATGATAATATCGATACATGTTTCGACTACCCCACATGAGCATTAGATTTATAACTTCATCGACATGGTTTCAAGTTAGCAACAATAAGTGTCTTTTTTTACATTATATGACCACATGATACCTAATGATGAATCAAATACTGATCCTTTATACATTCATGCATTTGTTTCACATTCTTCAATCACACATGGAATTATGATTGACAACAATTTTAGTAAAAATCTTATTACAATGTCATTCTTGTTTAGTCAAGGCTACACTAAATGAGATTTAATTAACACATCTATGATACTTCATAGTTAAAATATAATTTCACACACATCAATTGGTGGCATTACATTACTAGTTACAGTTGGTCCTAGGGCCCTTTACTTTGGTTTTATGTTATTTTGAATACATGATCATATAATCTATTTCTTGGACATCCATGGCTTAATCAAATGAGAGTGATACCTTCTATATTACAACATTGTCTTAAATTTATGCATGATAATGAAGTACACACCATTCATGACACACTTTGTAAGCTTCTTATCCTACCTCCAAGATCACACATGCGATCATCCAGTTTGCTTCATGAGTGAAACATTCAACCTCATGTGATATATGTTACTATTTCACTACCATGAGTTCTTGTTCCTACTAATAATGTGTCTCTGAAACCACTGCCATCTCCTATGAGAGCTTAAGCTTCATCTTCTATAGTTGCCACCTTCAAGCCCAATAGTTTGTGTTAACAACAGTCCATGGAATATCTCATCATGACATGCTATGTGTTGTAGTCTATGAATGTCATGATGGGACACTAAATAAATATAGGAAATTAGAGATAAAATTAAATCTAATCTTAGTGCAATGTCATACACAACTTTATTCTTGTTCATAACCAACATATATGCACTTATTATAATTATAAGTCATTTATGAATTCAAACTTAGACATTATGTGAGAATACATTCATTCACAATGAATATATACTTAAGTCAAGATAGATTTATATAAAATTCATGGGACATTTTATAGAAGAATATATATTCAAATTGTACCCTAAAATTCTCTCTAACTCACTTTTCCTTTTACAAATGTAATATATATATAGACTGTGAAAAGACTGTCTCTTTTCCTTCTTGACATTTCATTTCTTGTACCAAAGTATTCGAGGTACCCATTCAATTTCTATGTGTTTCATCAACCTACATGAAATCATCTTTTATGAAAAAAATGCTACAATGTACTCTTGTTACATGCTTCACTTACAAAAATGTGTGCGAATTATACCTCACCTTCCTACTAACACTTTACCGGATTTAAATAGTTGTCTCGTCCTGAGACAAAGATGTTGGGAGAACACAAATGATTGACATTAATTTTTGAAGATGATTGGATTTGCTTTGAGTTGTGTTAATTTGATATTCAAAAAATCATTGGTCGTAGTTTCGATTGAAGTGCCTTTTATCAATTTTCTCTCTTCACACACTACTTAACTGCCCTTTCAGGTTTTCAACCAAGCAAAAAACCAACCTAACACTCTTTATAGGTTTTAAATAGGTTGGAATAACTAAGAGGATGCCATTTAAGGGTGTTTAATCTTCTTGACCCCTCTCCCAAAACTTTCTTTCCTATAAAATTACTGTTGTAGTTAAAATTATCAAAACTATGAAGGATGCAATACCTTGCTATGGAAGGGGAGGCATAGCCTATGAGGCTGCATAAGGAGTAGCATGAGAATATTGGGAAGCTATTGATGAAGTTGTAAATAATGATACAAAATATTTTGCTAAGCCAGGCTATTGATGTAGTGAAGGTTGCATAATATTAGGAGCCTTCTTCGCACGAAGAATATTTATGAGCTTGGTAGGTGGGATATATTGTGGTTTGTCAATTATGTCTTAGACCAAAGTGTCAAGATTAGTTAAAATTTTATTATAGTTTGTCTATTATTCCATTACATCACTGACCATGCTGAACAATGTGCATAGGAGGGCTTGACTTTGCATAATACTGTGGACACTATCATCACTCATGGTTGCAATGATTGGCCTATGTTGCAAAACTTTTTATTTTATGTCTTGCGTTATATTTTTGATTTGATTGTCATGACATTGCATTTTCACTCATGAAAATGTGTTGTGAAACATCTCCAACTCACAAGTGCTCATTCTACTCATGAAATTATTTCTCAATGATATAAATTCTTAGAAAATGTTGTCCATTTTGACTATTGATGCTTGACTTTCCATGATCACCTTTGACTTATGTGCTTGGGCTAAATATGACATGATGTCTTTCCATGCATCTTGGAACTAGTTTTTACAATTGATCATCTTCATTGAAAGTTGCCTAGCTTGAAGCATAGGTGCATCTAAGACGTACTCATACTCCTCCAACAACTTCAATATTACCTCAATTTTGTTACAAAGTTTGCGTACTCAAGCTTTAATTTCTTGAAGTCATTGCACTTTAGCCCAATATTGTGTTAACTTGGTGATAAAAGAAGCAAACTAATTTTATTCCAACATGACTTGGTCACCAAGAATTTGTTCTGCCAATGTTGGGTAGGTATCATCAATCATCTTGTGGTATTTTTCAAAATGCTCATGCAACTATGCATTTTCCTTGCACAATTGGGTGTTATCTTACTTGATCTTGGATACTTTCTATGTAATGAACATTTGGACTGTAATAACACCTTCTATTTTTTTTGTGAAGGAGAGTTGTGAAGCATTCCAAACAATCTCCAACACTGAAGCAAGTAGGGTAAGTTGGGTCAAGGCAACCAAAGATATCACTTGTGGTTGTTTGATGTGTGTGATTGAAAGATTAAAAGTAGTGTGTCACATCACTAGAGCTTGGATATCCATCCACTAGGATTTTTTGGAATAATCTTGACCTTGTGAAGCTTTCTCTTATGCTTCTCCTTGTGTTCAATCCAAATCCATATAATTTCCCCATGGTTACATTTACACTTCAGTCGTTACAACCTGCGTTACTCTAGTTCCTTGATGCTATTGTTCTTGTCCTGGAGTTTCTTGGGTTATTGTTGTTTGAGCTTAGCTTGAAATTACTTGGTTGGGTTTCACAAAATCTTCTCACATTTTATTTTCTTGTTCTTCCTTGCCCTTCACAACTTTATCGGCTACATCTTTTACTATTTGTTCCTCTTTGGCCTTCTTCTTTTGTTCCTCCTAATTGTGTAGGTATTCATAGTGTTTCTTCTTGGATTTTTTCACTGCCATTTTTGCCTCGACCATTTTTGGGTTTTCCCTTATTTTTGTGCAAATTTTTCTTCTTCCTAATTTTTTGATCAAGTAAGACATCCATGTTTATTGATCCTTTTCCTTGGTTGCTTTTTATTCCTTTGTCTTCACCTTAGTAATGTCTTGTGTTGGTTGATCTTTTATTTAAGCCTAAAATTATTGTTGATTTGGGTGCTCTTGCCTAGGAGGTTGATCTTGCTGGGTCTACTCCTATTGTAAATATCAATTGAAAGACTTAACAAGTTTTGAGTCAAAAGGAGTTTCTTGCACGAGGGTGGGGGAATAGGGCGAAGATAGGGTTGTGATTGGTGGAGAAGATGATGGAATGGTCATGATGGCTTGTGTAACTTGGTGTTTGGGCACATACGATTTTTGTCATACAGATGGAGGCACTAATATTTTATTTTGGAATTTCACAACATGTGAATCTGCTTCTATCACTTTTTATTTTGCTTCCTCGACTGAACCCTTTGGAATTGTGAATGTCTGCATTATTTTTGCAAGGCCAGGGTGTGGTTGTGCAACTTCAGGCATGCAAAGTTTTTTTACTAGTCTCTTAAAGGGGATAACTTCTTATTCAATACTTTCCACAATTAGAGGTTTCTCTAAGACTTTTTATTGGCCTTGGGCCCCTTGTGCAATTTGTCCCTCTGCATTTGGCTCCTACGTAGTTACAGTTGATTTTGCCATCGATGTTGACCTTGATGCCTATTCATAAAATAAAGGTTTTACTTTGCACTTTTGTTCCTCTTCTTGCGATATTGTATCCATTAAAATGGATTTTGGAGGTCAAATAATTTCAATAAACAGAACAGAGGGGACTTCATTCTGAACATGGCATTTCTCTTCTTCCTCATCATAGGTATCATCCTTTATATCCTAAAGTAGCACCCTATACACCTCCTCAGGTGTAACTCCTAACAGATGCATATCATATTCAATTATGATTATAGGCATTTCAGGATCACTCAACCTTGATGCTAATTTATGAATCCATTTTGTAAGTTGAGATGGCTGTGGACCCCATGCTTTGTGCTTTTCTAGAACTACTTGTGATGAAGAGGTCGATAGTTGTGGTTGATCTTGTGATTTATGTTGAGTTTATAATCTTGCTTTTGGATATGGTTGCACTTGAATTTTAGCATGTGGTTGGGCTTGCAATTGTTCAACTCCTAGTGGCATGGATTACAATGGTTGAAACTCTTGGAAACCAAGTTATTTTTCTAAATTATTTTGCCTATGCCATGTGTATATCAATAAAGAAGGGGAGAGTAAACATTGGTGGTTTTTAAATTCATGAATTTCGATCAACACTCTATTTTTTAGCTTTGTAATGGTTGCAGTTAGCTTGAGTTAATTTTACAAGTCCTCGAACATAAGTAGATGTGTTGCTATCATGTTCTAAATCTGAAACCACCATTTTTAAAATTTACCTACTTGGAGATGGTGTTATTGATCTCAAGGCCATATCAGATTTGGGTTGGCATTAGCTAGCCAATAATCCATATTTGGAGTAATTGCTCCTTTAGGATATGTCCACAATGTGAAGCTAAGTAAAAGTACCATGAATTGGTATTGAAATGATTGAGTTGTCCTAGCCAATAAATTATTTGCATTATTTATGATCTCTTCTGTGATAAATTCATGCCAATTGAATTCTTCTCCCAGCATCACCATTCGGTGCACAATATCAATTATGTCCTTTATAACCTACTTTGCACCCTTTTTGTCTGTAGTATCAACACATGATGCATTCTATGAGAATTCAGGATAGTGCATCAATAACTTGATCAATGGAAACTCCTCTAGTTTTTCTTGTATCTTTCTCAAATTTATGTGTGGATAGGGTTTATTTCATCTTATAGACTTGCAATGACTTTCCCCTTGATAGTAGTCTTATGCTTATGAAATGGTATTAGCATTGATGTTGACCATTATTTATTTTGACAAATTAATGGCTTCCTCATTGTATATATTCTCAAGAGGGTCATCATGAATCTCTGTCATGCAAAAAAATAATATAAATATTGTCTCCAAAAAAAACTTGATTTTTCTAGAAAATTTGAGAATAACCCTAGATCTAGCACAGCTCGGGTTGCTGTGTCAAAAACACAGTCATCGACGTTGACTATACTGCCGTCGTCGGTCGATCTACTACCAACATCATTCTCTGTCGGTCGGTCTACTCTGTCAATGTCGGTATAAAGTCAGCCGATGTCGGTCTCTGGGATGCCGATATCAGTCTCTGCACTCCTTGCAGCGCTGTCCGCCCTGATGCAAAACGGTATGGATCTGTATAGATTCTGTACAGTAGTAAATAGAATATAGTGCGGCTTGTATGTTGGACCCCTGATCTGAAGAAATAGGGCACTAATACGAAAAATATTTATCTGGATAATTTCTCAAACAAAACCTAATGAAATAAATACCTGTGAACCTCTGTAATAACTTCTGTGTGAAGTTATCTCTCAAATTGGCAATAGATTAGCTGATATCTCACAATCTCTGAATTGCACACACTGAAGAGTGTACGTTCTCCAATGCAACTGGAATACTAGAAACCCTTGGCTCCTTCTCAAAAAAATACTTAGCAAAATTTGTTCTCAACAATCAATAATCATTGGAGAACGCACACTCTTCAGTGTGTGCAATTTAGAGGTTGTGAGAGATCAACTGATTTATTGCCAATTTGAGAGATAACTTCATACAGAAGTTATCACAGAGATTTATAGGTATTTATTTCATTAGGTTTTGATTAAGTGATTTTACAGATTAAGATCTTTCGTATTAGCGTCATATTTCTTGAGATTGGGCATCCAACATATAGGCTGTACTATTTTTGCTATTGTACGGAATCCATACAGATCTGCATCAGGCCATACAGAGTCGCAGGCAGCACAAAGACCGACATCGACCGACTTCATACCGATGTCGACAGAGTAGGAGACTGACGTCGACAGTATATCGACCGATGAAGGCAACATAACTGATGTCGGTGACTGTGTTTTGACACAAAAATCCGTGTCGTACCAGATTTATAGTTATTTTCATATTTGTAAAAAAAATCAGGGTTTTAATACTATATTTTTATATTATTTCATATGTGTGCAAGAGATCTTATTTGTAACCATCCGAAGGGAATAAGAAGATCAGAGTTTAGTTATTTGAAAGAGTATACTGCTATTTATTTAGTTATTTGAATTTATCTTGCAAAATTGCATCTTTATTCATGTAAAAATATCAAAAAAACTAGAATACATAAAAACAATCCCAAACATACAGTTTCAAAATTCGGGGGAAACAGGGGTTTCTACAGGCTGTAATGTCCCCTTTTTAGCATGATCTTGTTTTGTGATGATTAGCCTATTATGAGACCTTCGTAGGCTGATAGGATGGATAGAGGGTCATGATGGAGCTTGGCTTGGCTTTGACTAGCAGAATTTTACTAGTTGGCTTTCGTTCGGGCTCTTTCAGACATGTATTGAGGGAGATATTAATATTTGATTGATTTAATTAAATATTAATTATTTGGCATATTTTAATTATGAAACCCTAATTCTTAATTATGAAACCCTAATTAGGGCAAGCACACCTTTTTGAGGATATAAGGGTTTCTCATTGGAGGGAGGCCATATGAATATATGATTATGATTATTGATTATTGATATTGAAGACAAAATTTGCTAAGTATTTTCTAAGAAGACTGAGCCAAGGGTTCCAGTATTCCATTTGCATTGGAGAACGTCCACTCTTCAGTGTGTGTGATTCAAAGGTTGTGAGATATCAGTCGATCTATTGCCAGTTTGAGAGATAACTTCATACAGAAGTTATCACAGAGATTTTCAGGTATTTATTTCATTAGGTTTTGATTCAGTAATTATCTAGATTAAGATCTTCCGTATTAGCGCCATATTCCTTGAGATCAGGCGTCCAACATACAGGCCATACTATTTTTTGGCTACTGTACGTAATTCGTACCATTCTACAGTAAGCCGTACAGATGCGCAGGCAGCACAGAGACCGACATCGGCATCCCAGAGACCGACATCGGCCGACTTCATACCGACGTCGGCAGAGTAGGAGACCGACATCGATAGTATATCGACCGATGACGGCAATATAACTGACGTCAGTGACTATGTTTTGACACAGAAACCCATGCCGTACTAGATTTAGAGTTATTTTCAAATTTGTAGAAAAAATCAAGTTTTTAAGACTATTTTTATATTATTTCATATGTGTGCAAGAGATCTTATTTGTAACCATCTGAAGGGAATAAGAAGATCAGAGTTTAATTAGTTGAAAGAGTATACTACTATTTATTTAGTTATTTGAATTTATCTTGCAAAATCGCATCTTTATTCATGTAAAAACATCAAAAAAATTAGAATACACAAAAACAATCCAAAACATATAGTTTCAGAATTCAAGGGAAACAGGGGTTTCTACAGTGGTATCTAAAGAAATAGGGCGCTAATACGAAAAATCTTTATCTGGATAATTTCTCAAACAAAATCTAATGAAATAAATACCTTTGAACCTCTGTAATAACTTCTGTGTGAAGTTATCTCTCAAATTGGCAATAGATCAGCTGATATCTCACAACCTCTGAATTGCACACACTGAAGAGTGTACGTTCTCCAATGCAAATGGAATACTAGAACCCTTGGCTCAGTGTTCTTAGAAAAAAACCTTAGCAAAATTTTCTTTCACATCAATAATCAATAATCATAATCATATATTCATACAAATCACTATATTCTATTTGCTGCTGATTGACAGCAGTATAGATCATGACTACCTTTGGGATCTAGGTGGACTGAGTGGTTTATTGTTCAGGGATTGCTTGAGGACAATCAATTTCAGGAGGGGCAGATTGTAATGTCCCCTTTTTAGCGTGATCTTGTTTTATGATGATTAGCCTATTATGCGACCTTTATAGGCTGATAGGATGGATAGAGGGTCATGATGGAGCTTGGCTTGGCTTCAACTAGCAGAATTTTTCCAGTTGGCTTTCGTTTGGGCTCTTTCAGACATGTATTGAGGGAGATATTAATATTTGATTGATTTAATTAAATATTAATTATTTAGCATATTTTAATTATGAAACCCTAATTCTTAGTTATAAAACCCTAATTAGGGCAAGCACACCTTTTTGAGGATATAAGGGTTTCTCATTGGAGGGAGGCCATATGATTATGATTATTGATTATTGATATTGAAGACAAATTTTGCTAAGTATTTTCTGAGATATCAAACACTTGGCATTTGACCCTCACAATCTATCAGGGAGTGAAAGTACTCCCAATTTTGCTGTAGTTTCTTGTGGTTGAGAAAGCCACTATCTATTTATCACATCAATGAAGTAGACATGCCCAACATCACTCCATGTAACTTGTTGTAATGCCAATTTGATGCCCATCTCTTCCTTATAATCATCCATTAAAGGAACAAGGGTCTATTGCATGGTCATATTGTCTTTTAATTGCTCCTTATGTGAGATGTGTTGTAAATGATTTTGTTCAATTTTGTCACTAATTTGTAAAGTTATCATTAGATAACAACAATTTTCTCATTCACTCCATTTTTTAAAGTATGAGTTGCATTGGTTTCCCACATTTTATAGAAATCCAAACAAAATCTTGCCCTTTGTCGACACTTATCAGTCAATCTAGATTTCACGTGTCTGTATGGTTATATTAAATTTAAATAGCCATTTAAATTTGACCCATGACCATTTTTTGGTTTAATGCACTATTTATTTATTTGACTTCAAGGATGTGATGTGTCATCATTTCATTTCCCAATACTTTCTTCTTTTGGACAATAACTACTTTCTAGAGAATCTACCTTTTTTGGGAATGCCATGATATTAATTTTTCCCTGTCATTAACTACCTTATGCAATTTATAGTTATTGATCCTTTCTCATTTTCCTTTTATTTGTTTGAACCGCATTCCCAAAATTAGATCTTTTGTAAAACCAACATAGATCTCTTTTAAAAACCTGATCATGAGTTGTTTCAATCAATAATATCCAAAACTTGATTACACTAAAACATGATAATTCATGTGATCATAATGAAATTACATTATTCTTATTAAATTTACTAATATAAAACTTGAAAAATGAAAAAAAAACCATAAAAATAAAATTCTAATATACTTTGTGTCATGCAACACTTATTTTATGGAATGCCTAGTGTTTGGAAATCATCCGTGATAGTGTTTGAGCCTGCAATGATCCATCCTTACTGATAGAATATTTTTTTAGAGATCAAGAAGTATTATAGTGCCTTGCTTTGACACTTTATGAATTATACAAGGTCCTTTCCATTTGATCCGTAATTGGCCTGGGTGTGTCTTAAATCTGTTGTCATATAACAAGATCATTGTTCAGGTTTCAACTCTTTATATTACAGTTTGCCACCGTGCCACACCTTAAAAATTTGCTTATGAACCTCCTAAATCCACTTCACCAATATCCTTGTTTATTCCATGCAATTTATTTGCAACAAATGTTATTGCAGAGAATTTTTATCTCCTAGCCACATTACCATTACAAACCACAAGCTTGGAACTATGTTTTCCATTGGCATCATAACTTCCATTCTATACACAATTTTAAATGATGTATATCCAGTCATACATTTATATTTGTTCTATATGTCCATAAGATCATTGGTATGTGATTTTCCCAATTATCTTTTTGAACATTGTAGATCTTAGTAAGCATTTGCCTAAGGATGGTAAGTTGTACTCTTATGATGTGAAATCATAAACTCTTTTGTTAAGGTTTTGATAGTATTATTCAAAAAATGTGAAACTATGTGACTTATAAAATTATAAGGGCATCCAAACCTTGTTATAATGTTTTTTGCAACATCCTTTGCACCACAACTTGGAGTCATAGCTACCTCAATCCATTTTATGAAATAACTTGTCACAATTATAATATATCTAACATTTAGTTGCTTAGACGCATGATTAATAAGCCCATTAAAGTCAATATACCATTTATCAAATTGTTACACATAAAAAAATAGATTTAAAAATATCTCATCCCTCTAATTAGGTTTTCCCATCTGCTGATAGACGTCATTGTGTTTTGCAACCCTATGTGCATCCTTAAATAATGTTGGCCACCAAATCCCACTTTGTAATATTTTTCTTGTAGTAAATTCACTTACAAAATGTCCTCCCTCTATCCCCTGATGTGCTTATTCTAATTCCCATGGTCTCTCATGCTCTAGGGCCACTCTATGCAAAACATCATCCTTTCCTAGCTTATAGAGAAACCCATTGATGATGTTAAACGACAAAGCTTGTGTGACCAACTATTTCTTGGAATATTATACACAATGTGTAGGAATTATACCACACTCAATAAAGTTTGTGATATCCTCCAATTGCTTTGAGATCATAGTCAATATGAATAGGTTTGCGTCTGGAGATTCATCTAACAATTTTTTGGGTTCCTCCCCTATTTGAATAAAACTAAGGTGATATGGGCTAGTATTTTACTTACCTGGTTTTACCTTGATTTTAAAATAAAATTCTTAGAAGAGGATTAAATACTTATAAATTATTCCTCCCAACATTGGTTTATTAACCAAGTATCACAATATTTGGTGATCATTGAAAAACTCAAATGAGGTAGCCAACAAGTAATTTCAGAACTTCTAAAGTGCAAAAACCATCACCATAGCTTCTCATTCTCTTGTAGTATAATTTTTCTTAGTCATTGATAAATGCAAATTGTAAAGTGAATCAGATGATCTAGACCTCCATCTCCTAGTTGTGCTAGCATGGATCCTATTATTGTTCTTGATGCATTGACATTGACATGGAATGGTTTTTCAATATGGAAAACCCAAAATTGGTGTTGTGACTACTTCTATTTCAAATATGTAAAATATATAAAGCATTTATGAGTCTATTCAAATTTACTTTCTTTGTGCAATAATTGTTCCATAGGTGTTAAAATAGATGAATAATTGTGAATGAACTTGAGATAATAATCAATATGATATAAAAATGATCACACCTCTGTTGGGTTGATGGGTGATTTAAGACCCATTATGAATCTAATTTTTGCTTGGTCCACTAGAATTATATCACTACAAATAATATGTCCAATTAGTATGCTACATTGAGTAAAAAATAAACATTTATTTATATTTATTGTGATTCACAAAGCTCAACATCTTTCTAACATTAATTACAACTTAGATAGGTGTCATAACTACCTCAATCTAACGTCCTTTGCACCACAACTTGGAGTCATAATTACCTCAATCCATTTTATGAAATAACTTGTCACTTATCATTTAAGTAAACCTATATAAAATCATGAATAAAGTATTTAAA
The DNA here is from genome assembly GCA_037957365.1 of Torreya grandis. Lineage (NCBI taxonomy): Eukaryota > Viridiplantae > Streptophyta > Pinopsida > Cupressales > Taxaceae > Torreya > Torreya grandis. Next base: position 146,018 of record JARHVA010000330.1, read on the forward strand.
TGATGTAACAACTACTTTGGAGAAAACTACTGGTGTGTTTTTAAGTCCAAATGGCATAAAATTATAAGCAAATGATTACCACTATATTACAAAATTCATTTTTGTTTGGTATTCATTTACGATGGGAACATGATGATATCTACTAAAACCATCTGTGAATGAGTTAACTTCATGCCCTACGATGAATTGAATCACCTCAGTCATGAGGGGAATTTGAAAGGGATCATTGACACAAACATCATTAAATGCTTGATAATATCCACATAATCATATCTCCCTTGTCGTTTTAGACTGCACCATCATGGGGATCTAACTTCTCAAGCAAATATATTATTCTAGCTTCCTTCATTCTATCTATTTTTGATTTTACCTTCATTTTCATGTTGGGATTCAACCTATAGGGTCAATTTTTAATTAGGCATGCACACTTTTTTAGTTCAATATGCATCTCACCCAAGGAATGGATTATGCCCTTGAATTTTGAGAACTTGGTGGGGAACACATCTTCATAATATCACAACAATTGAACCACCTCTAAGATTTATTTTTGTGTCCAATAATCACCAATGATTGCAAATTTTGGTATTATCTCTATACAATGTTAATTATTTTTCTCTTTGGTTCTTGGTAAATTTTTTTAGTTCAATTTGGATTGAATCTATTACCTTCTTTGACCTACTTGCTCTATGATATTGATATTTTGTAGTTGATCCTATTTTGTCTTATCTAGATTCTTCCTCTCATGGACCTATGTGTCCCTTCCAAGTTCAAGAAATCCTTTCAAATCAAGTCATGCTCATTTTCATTGTGATTAGAGTCACCTGCATTGTTCCAGATTCTATTACAAGATTTCAACATAAAATTTCATTCTTTCTTCTTAGTATGACACTCTTTTATAATTATGTGAAGACTTGTGCTTGATTCAGTGTGTAATTTATGTTCCTTCGCAGAAGGTATATCCTCTTCTTGCCTATGCCACAATATTTTTTTTGATTTTTGTAGAGTCCTATGCACCATCAAAATTTCATATTCAAATACAAAAGTTTGAATAAAATCCTATTGAATTTATGGCCATGTCTATGTCTATTGTCTACATTCTTGATGCATATACCATGCCTTGGGAAAATGAGCTAAGGTACGTTGAAAAACATACAACCAATATTTTGGCTCAATTTTTGGTGATTTCCATATTTTAATGCATTTATGGACATGCATCTCTGGACATTGGTCTTCTTGGAAAAATGGTTAATTTTATGAGGGAAAAGTTGCAATGTGAAATATAGCCCACAAAATTTTGAACACTTATTCACAATGTAATTTTTTGGATCTATGAACAACCCACCAATTCACTACAATCCCTTTTAATGCATAATTTAGTGAACTAACTCACATTTCTATTTGTGGGATATAATTCTCCATTATGTGAAGGAAATCTAATAGATCCTTTGTAAATATTGAGGTAGTTGTCTGTGTGGAGCTAAACGCTTCACCAAATGAGTGAGTGCAGAAGTTGCAGGAATTACACAGTCACCGGTGTCGGTCATGAGCGATCGATGTCGGTCAGGAGTCGACTAGGAGATGCCGACGTCGGTCATGGATCGGCCGACGTCGGTCACAGGCAGACAGGCAGGGACTGATGTCGGTCACATGTGCGTCCAGAATCTATTTTCGTGGACAGAACAGAATGTTTGCATGGTAGGATTAAGTGTTAGTCTTAAGTTCGCATCTCTATTTTAAGTAAGACTATTTTGAGCCCTTGATTAGGAGGTGCATCTAATGGTTGTGAATTCATAGCTCATGTTTCCTAATATTATATATAGGATTAGATCTTCATAGCTTATTGTAACACTAGAACAATACAAGAATTGTATATGTGTATCAATCCAAGTGTTGGAGTTGATTGTAATTGAGAGATAAAGCTCTTGAGGGAAAGATATCTGGAAAGAGATCTGTACATCTGAGAGAGGTGTGGAAGAAAAGAAGTTTCTTCAATTGTATTCCTTCTGTAAAGAGTTTAATACAAGTTTTCAGGGTGGTTTCTTGTATCTCTTATTGTTTGTTGTTTTCTGATTCTAGTTACTTATCATTTTGGTTAATTCCGTGTTTTATTGCTTTCACATAGTAATCAAGTTTTTTGGTTGATCCCCAATAAGTGGTATCAGAGCTCAGGTTGACTAACAAGTGTTTCAGATCTGGTTAGTGTGTATTGATTACATGTTACTCACAGGGATTTCTATTTGAGTGGGAGAAACAATGGCAGAAGAAAGTAAACTGAGAATGGAGAAGTTCAATGGCAAGAATTACCAATTATGGAGAATGCAGATAGAGGATTATCTGTATCAGAAATATATATACTTATCGTTAGGTGGAGTTTCAAGGAAGCCCACAGACATGGAAGATGAAGAATGGGAAGTTCTTGATAGAAAGGCTCTTGGATCTATAAGATTGAGTCTGGCATCTACTATGATATCTAATTTATCACAAGCAAAGTCAACGGTAGAGTTAATGACTACTTTAGCAAATTTATATGAAAAACCCTCAGCTTCAAATAAGGTATATCTTATGAAGCAGTTATTTAATTTGAAAATGCAGGAAGGTGGATCTGTATCTAATCATCTTAATGATTTCCATGGAATTGTAAATCAATTAAATTCAGTCAAAATAGTGTCTGATGATGAAATTAAATCTCTATTAATCTTATGCTCTTTACTTGAGAGCTGGCATAGCTTGGTAATGGCAGTTAGTAATACTGCATCTGCTTCAAATATTTTAAAAGTAGATGATGTTGTTAGTGTAATCTTGAATGAAGAAATTCGCAGAAAAAGCACAGAGGAAACATTAGGGAACGCTTTAAATTTTGAGAGCAGGGGAAGGCAAAAAGAGAAGAGCAAGAAAGGGAGATCAAGGTCTAAGTCAAAGATGAGAGGTAGATCCAAATCCAGAAATGGCAGGAGGATAGCCTACTGGAATTGTGAAAAGATAGGGCACATAAGCAAAGATTGCTGGTCAAAACCTAAAGAGGACAATCAACATGAAGGTAAAGAAGAAGCAAAAGTTACAGGTATTGCACAAGATGCTCTTATATTCTCTTTGCATAATAATATAGAATCTTGAGTTTTAGATTTTGGTGCCTCTTTTCATGCTACCCCAAATAGAGAATATTTTAGTGACTATGTCCATAGAGATTTTGGAATAGTTTATTTAGGGGATGATGAGCCTTGTAAAATTGTTGGCAAAGGAAAAGTGCAGCTGAAAATGTAGAATGGCAACACATGGGTGTTGAGAGATGTCATGCATGTTCCCAGCTTGAAAAGGAATCTAATTTCTGTAGAAAAGTTAGGGGATGAGGGTTGTATAGTAACTCTCACAGCTGAATCTTGGAAGGTGACCAAGGGTGCACTTGTATTGGCTAGAGGTAAGAGAGTAGGTACTCTCTATTTATGTAATTGTATTACTGATAATTCTCTTTCTGTATTATCTACTTCAGATGTGGATGCAAAGTTGTGGCACTCTAGGCTCGGCCACATGAGTGAGAAGAGAATGTCTATTCTTAAGTCAAAAGGTAAGCTTTCAGATTTGAAAATCATAGATCTAGATTTTTGTGAGCACTGTATTTTTGGAAAACAAAAGAAGGTAAGTTTTCTCAAGACTGGGTCAACAAAGAAGAAGCACAAATTGGAGCTTGTTCACACAGACGTGTGGGGACCGGCTTAGGTTGCTTCTATTGGAGGATCACAATACTATGTCTCTTTCATAGATGATGCTACAAGAAAGGTATGGGTTTATTGTATAAAGAAGAAATCTGATGTTTTTGACACTTTTAAGATTTGGAAAGCTATGGTTGAGAATGAAATAGGCAGGAGATTGAAGTGCCTGAGATCTGACAATGGTGGTGAGTTTTGCAACCACAAGTTCAACTGGTATTTTTATATGCATGGATTACGCAGGCAAATGACGGTTCCAAGGACACCTTAGCAAAATGGAGTTGCTGAAATGATGAACATAATAGTAATGGAGCGTGCAAGGTGTATGAGGTTGCATGCTGGTTTGCCCTTAGAGTTTTGGGCAAAAGCTGTGGATACTGAAATTTACCTGATTAACAGAGGACCCTCTACAGCTCTGGATGGTGGAATTCCAGAAGAGGCATGGATAGGTAAAAAGGTAGATCTCTCATTTCTCAAAGTTTTTGGTTGTGAAGCTTTTGTGCACATTGATAAGAAAAATAGAAAGAAGCTGGATGCTAAGTCTATGAGGTGCACATTTATTGGTTATGGCTCTGATGATTTCAAATTCTAGTTTTGGAATCTAAGAACTAACAAAATAATTAGGAGCCGTGATGTTGTTTTCAATGAAAAAGTGATGTATAGTGATCAACTCAAGAAGCTGAATCAATCTAGGCAGAGCAATGGAGAATTGGATGAGGTGACGGTCCAAAATGAGCTCGCAAAAAAGAATAATCACAAACAAAAAACACAGAGACCGACGTCGGTCAAGCAAGAACTAACGTCGGCAATACAGGAACCGACGTCGGTCAGGTAGGAATTGATGTCGGTCATGTGGAACCGATGTCGGCTAGTAACAGGCTTGGAGGTGACCGAGGTTGGTCACTGTCAGAGAATTTGGGCAGACAACGTGTTGTAAATGAGTCTCAGACGCCCATCAGGAGGTCAGAAAGGGTAAGTAAACCTCCAATTCGATATTCCCCTTCGTTATTCTATTTATTGCTTACTGATGGTGGAGAACCAGAGAGTTTTGATGAAGCAATACAGGTGGAATCCAAGAATCAGTGGGAGCTAGGCATGAATGAGGAGATTGATTCCTTGAAAGAGAACCAAACGTGGGATTTTGTTGAGTTGCCAGCAAGAAAGAAGACACTGAAGAACAAATGGATCTACAGATTGAAAGAAGGTGAGAATGGACAGATGAGATATAAGGCCAAGTTGGTAGTGAAAGGATTTGTACAGAAACCAGGTATTGATTTTGGTGAGATTTTTTCTCCTGTAGTTAAAATGACTTCTATACGGACTGTATTGTCTTTAGTTGCTATTGAGGATTTGCATCTTGAGCAGCTTGATGTTAAGACAACGTTTCTTCATGGAGATTTGGATGAAAAAATATATATGGATCAGCCGAAAGGATTTGAGGTCAAAGGTAAGGAGAAACTTGTGTGCAGATTGAAGAAAAGCTTGTATGGCCTCACGCAAGCTCCTAGATAATGGTATCTGAGATTTGACAGGTTTATGACTGAGCATGGCTACAGTAGATGTCAATTTGATCATTGTGTGTATTTTAAGACATTGGATAATGGTAGATATATTATTCTGTTGTTGTATGTAGATGATATGCTGGTTGCAAGATCACACATGTAGGATATCTCTGAGCTTAAGGTGAAATTAGCTCACACATTTGCCATGAAGGATTTGGGAGTAGCAAATAAAATCCTTGGCATGAGTATTAAGAGAGACAGGAAAAATCATAGGTTGATTTTGTCTCAAGAGGATTATGTGAACCTTCTGCAACTTTGATATCCAGCTAACCACCATTCCACCAACAGTGAAAACATATCCTATGGTGCTCCTTCTGCCATCCAAATCACCTGCCATATCTGAATCTACATAACCATGTAGAGAAGTGTTTGACCCACCATAGCACAAATGCCTACTGCTGGTCCCTCTCAGATATCTAAGGATCCACTAAACTGCTTTTCAGTGCTCCTTTCCTGGATTGGCCATATACTTACTAACAACTACCACTGCTTGGGCAATATCTGGTCTAGTACATAATATGCAAAAATTAACCAGAATGCACAAGTAACTAGAATTTAGAAATAACACAAAATATGAGAGAAAATACCCAATTGTATTAATACTCTTCTAAAAAATAATTACAACAAAGAGACACCACACTCTTCCACCTTACAGGTTTGCCACACCAAGTGTTCAGTAATTCACCTTCAAGAGCTCACTCTCTCAATTACGGTCCCAACACACAACTCAAACATAGAGTTGGTGTTCAGCTCCACCAGCCAGTAACAACACTGCCAGTCAACCAGTCAGTAACAATACTGCCAGTACACCGAGTATACAAACATACTCCAAGTAGATCTCCCATAAACTTGAAACAACCTGTAACTCAAATGATCTTACTTTGGAAGGAACTACCTTGCCTTCCTCTTTGCTCTATGATTGAGTACACACCGTACTCTAAGTAGATCCTGCCTGATCTTGCTACTTGTTGTGTTGCTGTCACTTTGATTCTGCTGCCACCTGCAGATCAACCTGGTTTTGCACACCTGTAAACCTAGACCTTGCACACACAAACACCTGCAGATCAATGATCTTATTTACCATGTAGATCTCCTAATGTGGCTTTGCACACCTGCTGACCAAGATCCTACATACATAAAGAATCCTTCTGATTCTCCTAACCAGCACCCATACTTGGCACTGTGGCACTAGGAGGAACACACCATGCTCTCTTCTCTCTGAAGGAGCTAATATTTGCTCTCTTACTCTCTAGCACAAATTACAATACAGCCCATGAGTCTATTATATAGATCTCATGCAAACAATAATTAGACATCTAATTACAATAATTAGATCTGCAGCTTCAAGTCTAAAATTGGCCTTCTACATGCAAACAACTGGTTCGTTAACTAACTATTTGTGCAACTGACAGTTTCGAAACTGCACAGGCGACCGACGTCGGTCCCTGTCTGCCTGGAGGTGACCGATGCTGGCCGATACCTGACCGACGTCGGTTTCTCTTCTTCACTGTATATGACCAACGTCGGCTGATCAGACCGACGCTGGTTTCTCTGCAACTTAGCAACCTTCAGCAACCTCCTCCATGTCTGCATCAGTGAAGCTTTTAGCTCCACAACCTAACATTGTCTTTCTATGGGGAATAATAGTCACATGGATCTTACTTATTGATCTCCATGTACTGAATTAATCATATGAGCATCAAAATCATTACTAATTGTGGATTATGATTCCCATGGCATACTACCTTCCTTGGTGGGTTCAATATAATCTCTATTAGTAGGAATTAATTGATAGATATGATCAATATTTGATTGTGTAGGAGAACACACAGAAGGGGAATTACATTATTATATTTAGAATTGCAAGCGTGTTTGAAGGGTTTGGGCTAGTTGGACCCATGGTTGTTCTATTTTCAGCATCACTAGTGTTTATTTTATAGGTTGCTAAAAGTAAGGGAATTATCTGCTTCATAGAGCTTCTAGTTTTGGCTCCCTATAAACTTTGAACTTGCTATTGTCCCCATACGCATATGGAAAATATGATTCCATTGATATAATATATGGGTTGTGATCATATTTGATAAGAGGTATAACAATAATAACATCCTTTTGGTGTCTTTCCAATTGGTTATCCACTGTTTTGATGGTCATGCAACCATCATAGGCATTTTTTTCCAAGCAAAGCAGGATAATGAGTCTTATTTTTTTTCATGTCAATCACTTCAAAATCCCCACATAGACTTAAGTTAGCCACTTTTATCTCTACATCTTCAAGTCTTACAATAGGTTCAAATTGACCATAGTCTACCAAACTTAGTGTATTAGGGTTGTAGCTTAGAGCCTACCTTCTAATAGCTTCCCAAGTCAATATGGGAATAATATTTATGGTGTTACTAAAATCATAATAACATTAGGAACTTCATATCCTATGAGATCAATGTCCATTATTGCATCCACATCCCATGGATTCTTAAGTTTGACATACCAAACCACTCACTCCGTTATGTGTTGTCCTATTTGTGTGCACTTCAACAAATTATACAATAAATTTGTAATGTTTTGGAATATATCTTCATTTTTTTATTGATTATTGATTTTGACTGGAACTAAGAACTAGATATGGGACAAAATAGGGGCCCCAACCCCATTTAACCACAAAACCAACACAAATGGACACAACTAACAACTAAAATCATGAAGTCAACTTAAATGGCCACATCTGACCTAAAAATTCCCAATGAGATTTGAACTTGGGTGGGGCTAGGAACAACCCAACCAATTACCAACCCATAGACATCTCTTCAGCTTGGGATATATCCTCATTTACTAGTTTAAGGAAGTCTGTCATATCTGTGACTACTCCCTATTATCAGAGGATTAATATGATTTGTCCATACATTTGAGCATTGACTATCACATGATCTCATTCATTGGAATTTTAATTTTATATTGATTATAATAACTGGGTTGCTTCATTCATCAGAACCTTCTCTCTCATAAGGTTTGGATACCTATTCTCTCACACTTTTTTGATTATGTTTTATTTAGGCAAACTTAGAGATGGAAGACCTTGTTCTATATGTTGATTCTTAGTAAAAACATAGAAAACAATGTGTTTATTAGGGTGGGAATGTACCATGTTCACATTTCACTCTATCTTCTCCTTCCTTTGCTTCACAAAAATATGGAAATATTCAGTATTATATTGTCTTGCAATTCTACAATATGCACAATTTTTTTTCCTGTTATACGTTTTGTAGATAGTTTTGTGCAATATGATTCACTTCTCCACACATGTAATAAGCAATAGGATACAAAGATTTTCTATTCCCATTCCTTTGATTTTTATTAAACCTTCTAATCTTTGAGGTGATCCCCACCCTTGTTGTTGACTAGAATATCCTCCGTATTGATTTTGAGCAGGAGGTGTCCAATTTGGTTACTAATATGGTGATGTAGGGGTACATAATTGTTGGTATTATGGAGAATGAGTGTTATTCTATCTTGATACTGAGGAGGAGTCCACCTTGGTTGATATTGAGGAGTCAGAAGAGTCCACCCTGGTGAAAGTTGTGCTACTAAGGGACCCCATCCACCTTGTGTTATGACTTCAACATCCTGAGTTGGTGTATTTGGTTTTGAAACATGAGACTATTGTGAAACAAATGCAAGGGAATTTCAAGTGATGTATTATTTTATCCCTTGAAGAGATGTAAAATTATTTTCACCATGGTTATGAGATTTATAGAATTTGTAAAATACACTTTGTGATTGTTGTACATACTTTTGTAGTAAATGATAATTTACAGTTGCATGTCCTAAGATGCAACATACTTTTCATAAATTTGTTTTGACCTTTGTACATTTATTCTAGTGGTGTCCCTCTTGTACACACTCAATACACCATGTAGACAATCTTGGTTTCTTCTCCACTTGGAGTTCTTCCATCCTACGTAATACCACATCTAACTTGGCATACGTTTATGTTATAATAGGAGGGTATTATACACAGTCCTATATTTTTTCAAATCTAATTTCATGAACTCTTGTCTCAGATTTTATGATAAATAAAGGCTAAGATATAGAAAATTAGATCTTGCTTCATAGGCCTTCTACAAACCAAGCAAGTTTATTTGATTCCTAAAACTAAAAATTCACCCTGTTAATCATATCAGGAAACTAACGATCATAATCCCAAATAGATTCTCCTAGGTTTGTTTATTTTATTTTAAATCTTAAATGGATTGGCTAAAGCACTTCTACATCTTGAATTACCCTATCAATTTATCTTTGAACTACTAAAGGGTCATGTTGCATGATTATTATTAAAGATGAACTCTAGGGATCTATCAATCAAAGCTCATATAAGTTCAAACTTCTTATCTATGTCATTGTTACACCCTTAAATTTCCACTTCACTTCACAAGTCAATAAGTTCCACTCTGGTCAAAAAACTAATAATGATCACATGACCAAGCTTAGGTAATGACACATTTCCTGTAATTAGGATAGTTATGACTGATTTGAGTGATGATTACACTAGTATCTACCAGCTATATGTGATTGTGCATGATATACTAAACAATTTAGATCAATAGTTGCACTACCACTAGTAGAAAAACAATATTGACTTTAAAAACTACTAAAAATTGCATATAAATGACTAAGCTTGGTCACGTGACCATTAGTAGTTTATTGCCAATCATTTATAATGCGACCAAATTTATGACTAAACCATTTTCAGTCATTTATTAGTTGTTTTGATTGATCAATTTGGTAGTATATTTAGTCATTAATGTAGTCACTGATTGTTGTTAATTGATCATTTATTTAGTCATTATAATTATTAATTTCCATCAATTGGTAGTATATTTAGTCATATTTATTCACTGATTTCCATCCATTGGTAGTATATTTAGTCATTTTTATTAATTAATTTCCATCCATTGGTAGTATATTTAGTCTTATTAATTATTATTTTGCCATCAACTGGTCATATATTGTCATATTTATTGACTAATTTTTGTCAATTGGTAGTATATTTAGTCAATTTAATTATTATTTGACATCAATTAGTAGTATATTTAGTCATTTTAATTGACTGATTTCCATTAATTGGTAGTAAATTTAGTCATTTTAATTTTTAATTGCCACCATTTGGTAGTTTATTTAATTGTTTTTGTTCACTGATTTCTATCAACTAGTAGTATATTGATACATTGTTTATTAATTGCATAATCATTATATTTCTACTAGTTTAGTAGTAAATTTTCATTCATATGATATGAATAATTTAATAAATACCATAAATTATATAATGCAAAAATAAACATATTTTTTTGGGTTAAATACTTGAGAATTATAAGCGTCCCAAGCCCTTTGACAAAAAAGATTCAACAAAAACAAAATAATTTGCCGAATTCAACATCTTTCCATACCGAGGCATATGATCAATCTATTAGTAGAACAAAATATTACCAAAACATCCTTATATACATACATATTTATATTACTATCTTTCTACTTTAATGACTATTAACAACCAAAAGCTAACAAACTAACCAACTATTCTAGAATTACTAATTCCATAAGCTTCCCCTAATTTGTGCAAATTTTCTTCTTCTCTAGATCCTTAATCAAACTGCCTACTCCTGCACCCAAGCCACCAGATTTTCACTTGCCTTCGAATGATTCAAAACCACCATCTTGCTATTTTTTTGAACACCTATAGATTGCTCACAGGCTGAAAAAAATAATCTTTTCTGTACTTTACCAGGTGCCTCCCCATGCTCCTTCTACTTGCCTTTTCACCAAGGTGGAGACTTAAAAGAGCCTCTCACCACTCCTTTACCCAATATTTTAATTGTATTGACCTTGTCTTTATCATGCTTCATCGCCCTCCATTCTACCAAGCTGGGAATGGGTTTCAAAAGATCTTCAATAGAAGGCAAACTGACTCCCTGTATTTTTTCCAACTTTAACTGCACTCTATAGGATGCTTTCACATCCTTAGAATGTTGAGTTGTGGAGCTAAAAGCTTCACCAGATGAGCAAATGCAGAGGTTGCTGGAGTTACATAGTCACCGACATCAGTCAGGGATCGACCGAAAGCTACCGACATCAGTTATGGATCGGCTGACATCGGTCATATGCAGACAGACAGGGACCGATGTCGGTCACTTGTGCGTTTTAGAAGTCTATTTTTGAGAAAAAATAGATTGTTGCAAGATAAGATTAACTGTTAGTCTTGAGTCTGCATTTCTATTTTTTGGTAGGGCAGATTTGAACCTTTGATTAAGAGGTGCATCTAACGGTGGGGAATGCATAGCTCATGAATCCTACTTCTATATAATAGGGTTAGATCCTCATAGCATTGTAAGCTTGTAAGAAAAAAGGTGAATCAATTCAAGTAGTGGAGTTGGTTGTAATTGAGAGAGAGAGATAACTCTTGAGGGAAAGAGATCTATACATCTGAGAGGTGTGAAAAGAAAGAGAGATTTCTTTATTATATTTCCTTCTGAAAGAGAGTGTTAATACAAGATTGGTTTTTTCTTGTATCTCTTATTTTTTGCTGATTCTGATTTCTAGTTACTTATTATTTCTGGTTTAATTCCGTGTTTAGTTGCTTATACAAAAGTAATCAATTGTGTTGTAAGATCCTAACAAGTGGTATCAGAGCTTGGTTCACTAACAAGGTTCATCAGAGTGGGTTAATGTTTGTTGATTACAAATTCACTCTCAAGGGTTTCTGATTGAGTGGGAGTAAAGCAATGGCAGAAGAAAGTAAGCTAAGAATGGAGAAATTCAATGGCAAGAATTATCAATTATGGAGGATGTAGATAGAAGATTATCTGTATCAAAAAGATCTGTACTTACCGTTGGGTGGGGTTGCATGCAAGCCCACATATATGCAAGATGAAGAATGGAATGCTCTTGATAGAAAGGCTATGGGATCTATAAGGTTGAGCCTGGCATCTTCTGTGATTTCCAACTTATCATAGGCAAAGACAACAATAGAGTTAATGGATACTTTACCAAATTTATATGAAAAGCCCTTAGCTTCGAATAAGGTATATCTTATGAAGCAATTATTTAATTTGCAAATGCAGGAAGGTGGATCGGTATCTAGTCATCTTAATGATTTCCATGCAATAGTAAATCAGTTAAATTCAGTCAAAATAGTATTTGATGATGAAATTAAGGCTCTCTTAATCTTATGCTCTTTACCTGGAAGTTGGCATAGTTTGGTAATGGCAGTTAGTAATACTGCATCTGCTTCAAATATCTTGAAAGTTGATGATGTTGTTAGTGTAATCTTGAATGAAGAAATTTGCAGGAAAAACACAGATGAAACATCAGGTAATGCTTTAAGTATTGAAATCAGGGGAAGGCAAAGAGAGAAGGGCAAGCAAGGGAGATCAAGGTCAAAGTCAAAGATGAGAAGGAGATCCAAATCTAGAAATGGAGGAATAATCTGCTGGAATTGTGGAAAGAAAGGGCATGCAAAGAAAGATTGATGGTTGAAAGTTAAAGAAGAAAATTAGCATGAAGGTAAAGAAGAAGCAAAAGTTGTAGGTATTGTTGCACATGATGCTCTTATATTTTCTTTGGATAATAAAGTAGAATTTTGGGTTTTAGATTCTGGTGCCTCTTTCTATGCAACCCCAAATAGAGATTTTTTCAATGATTATGTCCATGGAGATTTTGAAAAAATTTATTTAGGGGATGATGAGCTTTGTCAAATTGTTGGCAAAGGAAAAGTGCAGCTGAAATTATAGAATGGAAACACATGGGTGTTGAAGGATGTCATGCATGTACCCATCCTGAAGAAGAATTTGATTTCTACAGGAAAGTTGGGTGATGAGGGTTGCACAGTAACTCTCACAATTGAATCTTGGAAAGTTTACAAAGGTGCACTTGTATTAGCCAGAGGTAAGAGAGTAGGTACTCTTTATCTATGTAATTATATTACTGATTATTCTCTTTTTGTTTTATCTACTTCAGATGTAGATGCAAAGTTGTGGCACTGTAGGCTTGGCCACATGAGTGAGAAGGGAATGAATATTCTTAAGTCGAAAGATAAGCTTTCAGATTTGAAAAGCATAGATCTAGATTTTTGTGAGCATTATAATTTTGGGATACAGAAGAAAGTAAGGTTTCTTAAAACTAGATTAACAAAGAAGAACCACAAGTTAGAGCTTGTTCACACAGACGTGTGGGAACCAGCTCAGGTAGCTTCTATTGGAGGATCATGGTATTTGTTTCTTTCATTGATGATGCTACAAGAAAGGTATGGGTTTATTGCATAAAGAATAAATTTGATGTTTTTGACATATTTAAGAAATGAAAAGCTTTGGTTGAGAATGAAAGATTTGAGATTGAAGTGCATTAGATCTGACAATGGTGGTGAGTACTGCAATAATAAATTCAATAGTTACTGTTCTATGAGTGGAATACATAGGGAAAGGATGATTCCAAGGACACCTTAGCAAAATGGAGTTGCTAAAAAGATGAATAGAATAATAATAGAGCGTGCACAGAGTATGAGGTTGCATGCTGGTTTGCCCTTATAGTTTTGGGTAGAAGTTGTAGATACTGCAGTTTACCTGATTAACAGAGGACCTTCTACTGCACTGGATGGTGGAATTCCAGAAGAGGCTTGGATAGGTAAAAAGGTAGATCTTTCATTTCTCAGAGTTTTTGGTTTTGAAGCTTTTGTGTACATTGATAAAGAAAATAGAAAGAAGCTGGATGCTAAATCTATGTAGTGCACTTTCATTGGTTATGGTTCTGGAGATTTTGGATTTCGGTTGTAGAATTTAGAAACTAACAAAATTATTAGAAGCCGTGATGTAGTTTTCAATGAGAAGGTGATGTACAGTGATCAGCTCAAAAGGCTGAATAATATTGAGTAGGGCAATGTTGATTTGGACAAGGTTATGATCCAAAATGAGCTTGCAGATAAAAATAATCACACATAGGAAAACAAAGACACTGGCGTCGATTAGGCAAGAACCGACGTCAGTCAAGAAGGAACGGATGTCAGTCAAACAGTAACTGACATCGATCAGGTAGAACTGACATCGATCAGTTGCAGGCCGAGAGATGACCGAGATCGATCACTGACAGAAAGGAATTTGGGTAGACAACAAGCTGTGAATGAGTCTCAAATGCCCATGAGGAGGTCTGAAAGGGTAAGTAAACCTCCAATTCATTATTCCCCTTCTTTATAATATTTTTTGCTCACTGATAGTGGAGAACTAGAAAGTTTTGATGAGGCAATGCAGTAGAATCCAGGAAACAGTGGGAGCATGGCATGAATGAGAAAATTTATTCCTTGAAAGAGAACCAAATGTGAGATTTGGTTGAGTTTCTAGACGGAAAGAAAGCACTGAAAAACAAATGGGTTTACAGGTTAAAAGAAGGAGAGAATGGACAAATGAGACATAAGGCCAGGTTGGTAGTAAAGGGATTTGCACATAAACTAGGTATTGATTTTGGTGAAATTTTTTCTCCTATAGTAAAAATGACTTCTATTCGGACTATATTGTCTTTAGTTGCTATTGAGGATTTACATCTTGAGCAGCTTGATGTTAAGACAACATTTCTTCATGGATATTTAAATGAAGAAATATATATGGATCAGCCGGAAGGTTTTGAGGTGAAAGGTAAGGAGAAACTTGTGTGCAGGTTGAAGAAAAGTTTATATGGTCTTAAGCAAGCTCCAAGACAATGGTATTTGAAGTTTGACAGGTTTATGATAGAGCATGGCTTTAGTAGATGTCAATCTGACCATTGTGTTTATTTTAATAGATTGGATAATGGTAATTATATTATCCTATTACTGTATGTAGATGATATGCTTGTTACAGGTTCACACATGTAGGATATTAATGAGTTTAAGGTAAAATTAGCTCACACATTTGCCATGAAAGATTTAGGAGTAGAAAATAAAATCCTTGGCATGAGTATTAAGAGAGACAGAAAAAATCACAGTTTGATTTTGTCTCAAGAGGATTATGTGAACAAGGTGTTGGAGAGGTTCAATATGCAAGATGTAAAACCAGTAAGCACACCTATGGCTGGAAACTTCAAGTTGAGCAAAGAACAGTGTCCTAAATCACATGATGAAGTTGAGTACATGAGTAGAGTTCCATATGCTTCAGCAATTGGGAGCTTGATGTATGCAATGGTATGTACTAGACCTGATATTGCCCAAGCGGTGGGAGTTGTTAGCAAGTTTATGGCCAATCCAGGGAAGGAACACTATAAAGTAGTTCAGTGGATTCTCAGATATCTGAGAGGGACCAGCAGTAGGCATTTATACTATGGAGGGTCAAACACTTCTCTACATGAGTATGTAGATTCAGATATGGCAGGTGACTTGGATAGCAAGAGAAGCACCACAGGATATGTGTTCACTGTTGGTGGAACGATGGTTAACTAGATTTCAAAGTTGCAGAAGGTTGTTACCTTGTCTACTACAGAGGCAGAATACATTGCAATCACAGAGGCTAGCAAGAAAATGATTTGGATGACTCGGTTCATGGAAGAGTTGGGAAAGGAGCAAGGGAGTTGTAGATTGTACAGTGATAGTCAAAGTGCAATTCATTTGGCAAAAAATTTAGCGTTTCATTCAAGAACCAAACATATACAGCTTAGGTACCACTTCATTAGACAGGTATTGGAGGATGGACAGTTGAAGCTGGAAAAGATCCATACGGATGAGAACCCTGCTGATATGTTAACAAAGTCGGTAACAAAGGAGAAGTTGAATCTTCATTCAACTTTTGCTGGTCTTCAAGATTGAACTTGAAGATGGAGAAACAAGCTAGAGGATGTTGCTGTACAGGTACAGGTGCAGCTGTTTATCTCCAAGTGGGAGATTGTTGAGTTATGCAGCTAAAAGCTTCACCAGATGAGCAAATCCAGAGGTTACTAGAGTTACACAGTCACCGACATCGGTTAGGGATTGACCGAAAGCTATCGACGTCAGTTATGGATCGGTTGACGTCGGTCATATGTAGACAGACATGGACTGATATCGGTCACCTGTGCATTTTAGAAGTCTATTTTTGAAGAAAAATAGATTGTTTGCATGATAAGATTAACTGTTAGTCTTGAGTCCGCGTTTCTATTTTTTGGCAGGATAGATTTGAACCTTTGATTAAGAGGTGCATCTAACGGTGGAGAATGCATAGCTCATGAATCCTACTTCTATATAATAGGGTTAGATCCTCATAGCATTGTAAGCTTGTAAGAAAAAAGAAGGTGAATCAATTCAAGTAGTGGAGTTGGTTGTAATTGAGAGAGAGAGAGAAATATCGAGGGAAAGAGATCTGTAAATCTAAGAGGTGTGAGAAGAAAGAGAGATTTCTTCATTGTATTTCCTTTTGGAATAAAGTGTTAATACAAGATTGGTTGTTTCTTGTATCTCTTATTCTTTGCTGATTCTGATTTTTAGTTACTTATTATTTCTGGTTTAATTTCGTGTTTAGTTACTTATACAAAAGTAATCAATTGTACTGTAAGATCCTAACATGGAAAAATCAACCAAAGCCAAGAATCAAAACTCAAGCTCTCAAAATATTTCCAGTGGGATAAACCCCAAATAGTCTCTCTCTAAAAATGATAAAAGAGGAAATGACCCAAGTGGTAAAGATGCCAAAGCCTCTACCAACTCAAACCTATATTCTGGTCATATAAAAAATTATACCATTGCTTGAACTTGGGATCTATCCATCATAACCAGGCAAAGATTAGAAGCAAATAGAGAGGCTAAGTCAAAATTGACTCTAAGTCGATGACTTTGTGCTAGAAAATATATGCCCAATACCAACTCAATATCTGCCACCACTTCAGGAGAAGGATTCCCAAAAACATTTGACAAATGTGTGTTAGAGACCATTCTAGTAAATCCCATCTCACAAATTTTGGCTTTGTCAAAAGCCAATGGCCAATCGATCGATTCCAAAAAAAATTTGTTCATCTCTGCTACACCCCGAAATTGAACACTACCAAACCAAGAAGCCTATCAATCGTCCTGCCAAAATGCTGCTCCAAAACCACCACAAGGCATAAATATCCAAAACGTGAGAAAAGAGATGACATAAATGCTCCAAATCATGTATGTTCCAATTTTAGTGGCATAAAAAAATCATTCTACCAGCTTCAAAATATATCAGTCTTCACACTTGGAAAAAGCTGAAGAATGATTGCCCTAACAACTAATCACTTTCTCATGAATTTGCAATCCTTCGAAAAATATTTCAAATCATAAAAATGCTCTATATTAACACATATAAATACATCATTAGTTGTTAAAAAAAAAAATTTAAATAAAATACCACAATATCAATATTAAAATTGCATTTTTATATTTCTTTTTAAATAACAATCTAATATTGATATTTCTTAATTCAAAACTTAAACAAACCATATTATCAACATTAAAATTGCATTTAAAAAAAACAATATAATGTTGATATTTCTTAATTTAAAAACCAATTTGATCAAAAGATTGACAATCCTCCCAGCTCTTATTAACATATTCATCCTTTCCTCCTCACACTGATCAATCACTACATTGGACAAAAAATTGATCACTTTATTACTTTCTTTGAAACAATGGTAAAAAGATTGACTCAACATCATAATTAAAAAAAGGCAATCTGCAATAGAAAATATAATGCAATTTTGACGAACTATAAGATGTTCATATATATATATATATATAAAATAAAAAATGTCAAAGTCTAAGAGTTTCCAACTCTTGCAAATACATCATGATAATGATATTTGAACAACACAATCAAACTACTGCATAAAATAGTGGGCCAAGTTGTCTAACAGTTAGTACATGATAAACATCAACTATGTCATTTTTTGAAAATATTTTAGTGGCCATCGTGTGAAGGTTCTTTCTTTCTCTTTCAGATGGACAACTCCATCTATTTTATCTTCATATGAAAGGGGTATGTTACTTCTGACCTTTAAAATATTTACATTTGCATCTCCTATTCCTTTCAATTTGACTCCATGTACAATAGATAGTGAGTGAATCCGGCCAATGCCCACAAAAACACCATCAAACAGATCCAACACCCCAAATTTATCCTCTTATTAGAGTTTATCAATACATTTTTTTAAAAACAAAAAAATACACATTATATTGAGATATAAAACATTCAACAACACACAAATAAACATTCGATAAATATTTATAAGAAACTAAAAAATGATGATAAGAAACTTGAAACCATGCACCCGGCATATTAAACAAAAATTAACTTCCTGCTATTTGATATTCTACAAGGACAACAAGTGCCATTCCTCTAGTTGCTACAGGCTATTCTATAGTTGCTACAGGCACCTTCTTCACCACTGGACACAACTTTGTAGTGGTTACAGGTTCAACCTATAGTTGTTTTAGGTACATCCTAACCCTTATATACACCTCTCTATTAGCTATAGGTTAATTCCTCACAAATGATGAGCTATGGCTTTGGCTATGGGCTATTATGAAATTCATGGAAGACAACAGACAATTTAGAGGAGTGAAAGAAGATTAGAGCAAAAACTTCAAACATTGCTAAGGAATGACCATACCCTAAATAACAAAGTAAGGGCTAAAATAAAGGCATACACTTCTAATCTTCATTTGGGGTGTTGTAGATCAGAATTTATGACTACAGGGATACAAAAGAACTATTCTTAGCTTTTGGTCACTTCATGGAAAATAATTTCACTTTGCCAATAAGAGAGATTTAGGATCTTTTTTGGATCACAGGTCCCAAGTTTGATAAAGCAACTGATTTTCAAATTATAAGTTCACTAAATAAAGAATATATCAACAAACATCCTCATTTACTAGGAGTAAGACAGAAGAGAAACAAGCCATCAACAGGCTCATACAGAGAATATCAAGAGCAACAAATGCCATCACCCACCCTCCATGATTATAAAGGATCTGACTTGGATAACAAACAAAGATCTATAACAACCACCTTGTGGAAGGATGGAAATAGAATCTCATACCACACAAGACCACTGCTCCAGTGCTTTGTAGGTCATCATGACTACATGTAGGTTGCTAAGGGCATAATTAAAAGATAGGACACTATGATCATATAATTACTCAAGGGTAAAAATACAACAAAATCATGACTACTAGGGTAATAATTTCATGAGAAAAAAATAAGCTAAGCTTCCATTCTAAAAAACACTCACATGCATATTTTCTATGCCACAACCCTACAAACAAATGGTTATAAAGGTACAATGTATCTTTTAGTCATAGAAAAGCACTTAATTTTTTTAGCATAGCATGCATTATATTAAAAATCATATTTAATCATTAAAATATCATTCATTGAGTCTTGTCATGAGCTATGCTAGCTCACCACTCAAAACCTTCATTATGATGCCATCCTATCTTTTTTCATCCTACACTTACCATCTCACTTGGGGACAAGTGACACTTCACATGGGGGAGGAGAATACTACGAGTAATCAATCACATGATAATCTACATGTGTGGATTGAAAGCCCATGATTACGCCACAATTACACCCATATTCAATTGGGGAAAACATTCAATTTTATTATTTTCCACTTCAAGATCAAAGCTCATTCACAAAAAGACCTAAGCAAGGCATTGCTATAGCCTGCAACCAAAATTGCCATTATTAAATAAACTTGCTTTACTACATGTAGCAATTTGAAGGTAAAATTGGGTGTTTTGAAGAGATAGCCATTTGAAAAATTTGAAAAAAAGATAAACAAGCCAAAATGGGAGGTTCAGTAGTGAGAAGGGAACCCTCAGACTATAGGCAATTACAAGGAAATCCAGATAGCTGGGTCATCTTCAACAGGGTTGGACAGGCTACCTATTTTGAGAAACTGCAACATTTTTTAGAACTTCTCACTAGAGAATTTGTAGGGTATTTTAGAAGAGAACAGGTGATAGTATTTGGCATCACATTTCTAGTTATAGAAGAAATGGTAGGCTAGGTTACTGGGTTGCCAAGAGCTGGGGAAAATTGGTAAGAGAAACCTAATGGCCAACTAGCTAGACAACAGTTTTGTTAAGACAATGAAAGGTTAGTGATTAAGAAAGGATGTGTGGAGACACTGAGTCTACCCCTCGCCTAGAGAGAAGTGGCCTCATATATCATCAAATATCTGATATGTAAAGGTAGGTACTCCTTGATCTATACTCTTTAATTCAATTTTTTGAATCATTTAAGGCATGGTAGAACTATTAATATCCTAAACCACTTATGGAATATCTTGAAGAAAATGTCTAAAGAATACCAAAGGGAGGTAGAGAAAGCCTTGTCTCATCATTTTTTGATTTGGTTATTGGTTAAACAAGGAATAAGAGATACTAGACTTGACTTTAACTAGGAACAATTTATAACCTTAAGGACTGGTGAACCTCAACAAGAGGAGGGAAACAATGAGGAGGAATCTCCCAAGGGATAGGTCCAATAAACAACACAAGAGGATACTACATGCACTAGTGTAACTAGTCATCTCGTAGCTATTAAAATCTCACCTGTAGTTACTATGGGTAAGAGAAGATGAATAAAATTAGTGCTACCTCCTAAGGATATAAAGGAGAAAAGTCCACCAAAACAAACTGGGCAGGGTATTCTTTCTCTTGCTGTTCTAACTATTTTAGCACAAGAATTAGATTCTTCCACCATGGCTCCTTGAAAAGGAGAAGAAAATCTTCCATCACTAGTTGCACAAGAAGAAGGGGATGCCACAAAACTTGATCCTCAACAAGAATTTCTTCCATCACTAGCTACACAGGAGAAGTAGGTCTCAATAGTTGCCCCTCTTAAAAAGAAAAAGAAGACTGAAAGGAAGAATCCCTCTGCATCATAGAGAATAAGACCTCCTCTTAGGAGGTCTTAGAGGATTGAAAACAAAGGTCAACCCTAACATCCTCACCTATAAACATCAGTGAGGATGAAGAGAAGAAGGAACCCAGAATTCATAAGACCTCTGATGGGTTTTAGATAGCAGAATGGTCTATTGAAAAAGAGTCTATAAGGAAGAAAAAATACAGTCACTTGAGTAACCTAGAGTAGGAGAATAAGATATGAAACTACTCAAAAAAATAGGGTATACATAAGAATAAATCAGAATGTCATATCAGCCTGTAAAAGAGGAAGAATTATTTGAAGAAAGGACGATGGAAGAAGTAGCAGAGTAAGACATAGTTCCTCATGACTAGGAGTTCCAAACCTTGGAACAAGCCATGAACGAGATATATAGGTTGATGAATAAAATATCAGAGTTAAAAGGTAAAAGAGTCTTGAAAACACTTCTAGGGGCAACATAATTTCTAAATCCATCTATGGAAGAAGAATCAAGCAAGGAAAGGACATTGGAGGAGCCTACAATAAATTCCTTAGAAGTGTCTGCAGCAACTTCATCCACCTTACCTATAGAGGGCATTAGTGTACCCCCCAAAAAACTTACAATAGATAATGTTCTGGCTTTGGTACCATTTCACAATAGGTTTTTTTTTGTAGAGACCACTACAAGAGTACTTGTAGTAGAAGTAATTGATGTAGACCTCTCAGCTGCTAGGCCAGTAGAAACTGATGACCTTTGGAGATTTCTTGAGGAAAAGTTTAGTGACGATGAAACTTATCATAAGCAGTTGATATAAAGGTTTATAGTATATGTTGAAGCAAGGGAACAACATGGAGATTTAAAAGAAAGCCTCGAAAGGGTTGAGACTAGGATTACTTATTTGAAAGAGAAGATCACTAACATGCATGAAACCACTGAGATGTTAATGGAATGCAGATCATCCTCTAGGGTATATGGTGTATACTTAGAATAAAGGTGGCTCAAATTCAAATATGATAAGATATACAGTGATCAATCCTACATGGTATGTGATTCTAAGTCTTTTTTTGAGGTCTATAGGCATGTTGACCCTGATATTCAGGCACAATTGAGTGAGTTTTACATGCATTAATATGTTGTGCCACATGACATAAAGTGTAATCTCAATATATATCTAAGGGTTGTCCAATTGAATGCCTTTACCTCATACATCCTCAATGAAACAAGAAGAAAGAAAGAAGTTGAAGACTATCAAGAGAAATAAAAATAGGCTACCTTAATGATTAGGGGTGAATCTGTTGATTCAAAATATATAATAGAGGAATAGATTGCTTTTATGAATACAGATACTCCATGAGCATGGGTCACAAACAAATAAGTAGAGGTCCATAACCACTACTTGAGCCTCATGGAGGGAAACGGAAAACAAATTTTTGTTTCCTATTGTCATAGATGGGTAGAGCTTTCAGATACCCTAAAACAAAAATAACCTTATTCACCTTAGAACCTAAGAGAGGCAATACATAAAGTATATATGTACATTGAGCTTGTCAGGAAAATAAGGATAAGTTGGTTGGGGTTGATGTTTCATCCACCTATGTTTTGGTTCCCAATTCCTGATTGCGAAGGGAATGTGCCAGCTAATAGAGAGGCAAAAAAGAAAAGGTGGAAAATCATAGATGATGCTAAAGGTTTTTATATCTTCAAAGGGATGGGTTGTACTAAGCCCTTAGATTCCAAGAAATATTGTGGATTCAAAATGCAAAGAAGGCTTGCTCGAGGACAAGCAAGAGGTTAAGTAGGGGGTATGATAAGGCCACTAATTGTTCTATTTATAGCCTCATTCATACCCAATTGTATATATTTTTCCTATATGAATCCCTATAACTATCCATGACTCATGTAAATAAATGATTATATGTGTGCATTAATATATACATGTTGTGTTATAGATTAATGATGATTTTTCTTTGACTAGATTATACTTGTGTAACCTTATTTAAAATATGTTTGAAGGGTAGAATAAAACTACAGGAATATTACTTGGTCACAACATTTATAGAGAAGCCCACAACAAAAGGGGATTCCAACCCCTAACAGTTGCCAACCTACAGGTTTCCACTTATAGGTTGCCCATAGCAACTGCATACTTTTACCTATAAATTTTCCATAGCAACTGCCAAGCTACAGGCTTTCTACCTACAAGTTACCCATAACAACTATAGGTTTTCACCTATAGGTTATCCATAATAATTGCAGAGTTTCACCGATAGGAGCTCATAGTCACTACACAGAACCAACTATTACTGTGATAATAAGTAATTGGATTTTAAGGACACATCCAACTATCTTAGAAACAAAGTAAATGATTGAAGAGGATCCTCCATAGTATTACCAATCCCTCACATGCATATAAAATTAAAAGATGAATAAGATAAGGACAATGGAAAGGAAAAAAAGAAGCAAAATAGAAAAATAGAATATATTGTCCTTTACCCAGTTAGAGATAAAAATAAGTAACTATAAGTTACTAACCACCTGAAGGTTGACTAGGTTAGTTGCAAAGTATTTGTACCTTTCCTTGTTTAGTGTCTAATTATAGAATTGAATAAATTTAATTCTTATACACTTACTACAGAGGGTTTTTATGAACTTACTCGATGAAATAATAGCTGCAGAGTCTTCCTCCTTGAACTCCCTTTCCTTTGGTATGCTGAGCTATGTGAATGATTGTAAAAATGGCATCAAATCCCAAGTATATTTGCTACTGAGCTCGATCACCTCACTATTAATGTCAATTATTACAAAATCTTTCATAATCTATCCATATTTTGAGTTTGAATACATGCCTTTAATCTTGAAAAATCAAACGGTTCATGTTTAGAGGTGTAATCATTTCCATTGATGATTTAAATGCTTTGATAGCTTGTACCATAGTATCGCTCTATCATATCAAGACTACTATGGGTTAGCGGTATGGTAGAGTTAGCATTTTACTCTCTCTGCTATACCACACACCTTCACTTTGCTTGCTATAGGATAGCGGGTCAGATAGTCTCATACCACCACCCCGTGCACACCCCTTTGGACTCCCACATGATGATGGGTTAATTCTAGTGGTTGAGTGATTGTTCACCGCCATGTCGCATTGTCACTATTTACCCCTTGTAGGGCTGTGATATTAGATTTTTAATGTATTTTAGGTGGGAATACATGGGTATATTATGAATGTAGTATTTTTGATATCATTTTATTGAAAATATTGAATAATTTTCTAATTTTGTAGTCTCTTAGTTTTAGTTTTCAGTGTTAGTCAGACCTAAGAGATCATTTCTTTGTTTGTAATGAGGATGCTTAGTCAGGTAGAGAGACTTTTAGCATAAGAATCAGGGCTTTAGTCATTGGGCTTAAGGCTAGTTATGATAATGAAACTAGGCAAATTTTGGAGGTTCTAACATAGGGGTTGTCATTTTTCAAAATTTTACCTAAGTATGGAACCCTTGTACCTTGAGGATTTTGGTCTTATAATTCATTGTTGACCTCTTGTTTTGGTTCCAGTATTTTAAAGTTATCACACTACAAGTTAATGAGGAGATTTAAGTTAGGGGTTAAATGACCAACACCTTTGTCATTGATGTCAAAGGGGGAGAATTGAAGCAGTAAAACATAGCATGATGTAGAACATGACAGTACTAAAGTTAGGGGGAGCATAATAGTAAGGAGGAGAATGATAGGGAATTCTATTTGTCTTTTCACACAAATTGTTTAATAGTATAGGTTAAATATTTTGTTTACCTAATGTTAAGATATCTATATGTATTATTAAATCACATATGTTCATTATTGTTTCTTTCACATGAGCATATTCAATGCATGTGGAGGCTAGAAGTTGTATTACAAACTAGAGCTATCCAAATATCAGAGAAATGACTACAATTTATTTCCAAGATTTTAAAGAGTAGTTTACTTTCACAGGTATCTTGTTACATTATTTGATACCTTTAGACCTTGCTTGCTTATTTTCATATCTATCAGTTTTATAAAAGTTAGAAAAGTCTAGCATCTAGAAAACATATAGGACATACAAGAAATTATATTCTAACTAAACAAAATTAATTTCAACCAAACTAAGAAAACTAAAAAAAATGATTGAACCTAACTTTAAATGCACTTCAAATCAATAGTGAACATCTCAGGTTTTGTATAGAATGTACCAACATAATAATGATGATTACATTCAAAAATGTATCAATAAAATAATAGTGAATAATCACACCTATACTCAGATATTTATTACATTCAGTAATAAATTACACCATACATATAACCAAAGTTTAGGTGACAAGCTAACAAGTTAAGTTTATAGGCTAGTTAAGGTGACAAAACATCATCATAATCATCTGCATTGTCAGCAAGATCATAATCTTGATCAATCGTGTTTGCATCTATTTGATTTTATTCCTCAAACTCATTTGTGACATGCAATACATTCTCTCTCTCAATCTCTTCGTTGGTAATCAAAACCTCTTCTTTAAACACCCCATCATCATCTTCATCCACTTCTTCAAATGTTTCTTGTAAATTAACATATTGCCAATCAGGGATTATATCGACAACTTCCATGAATTTTTATTTTGAATGAGACTCTATTTGAATGACATATGACCATCCTAGGCTTCTTACATAATCAATTAGAAATGATTGGTTAATTTGAAGAGGGGAAACATATGGCTCATCCATCTCTGATAAAAATTGTCATGTATTTGCGTGTACAAATCCATACTCATCAAATTATACTACAGATGGTCAGATTCACTTACATTTTAATAATATAGGACTATTTTCACCAAAATCCAATGAATAATTTCTTAGATGAATCCAACATAAAATTTCTTCTCAGTTTCATGAATAAATTCAACACTAACAACACAATCACAATTTGTCTTTCCTTTGTCTTTTTCTTCCACTCTTAAATGACTACCATAGGCTCACATTCCACTAAAACACATAGCCCATAAATGTGGAGATTGTGAAAGCTCACTTTCCTCCGATGTTATATCTTGACCTTCTTTTGCATCACTAACTACATTAGCAATCCATTCTTTAAATTTTGGAAAAGAATCACCTCCAATCAAATCATGAAGTCTGCACTTTTTAGGTCGATGTTGCATCCAAGTTTGATTCTCTTCTTCATATTTTATACATAGAATATTAATGTATAAATAGTAATATTAATAATATAAATGTGTAAATGCAATTGAGTAAATAAATTATTGTGTAAAATTTTTTACCTACACCACTTGTCGAATGAAGATGTGTTTTGAAGAATATAGGCATGTATTGAACTTCTTTCTTGATGTGATAGGTTGAAGCAACATCCATTGCCTTCTAATACTTCACTTGCAACTCTCTCATCTTCGTCATCATCCCATACACGTTGATTGACATTTTAAAAATCCTTCATATATTTTGTGCAAAATACCATGGCCTCTTGCATTGGATATCCCTCAAACATGTTGCCTTTTGGTTTTTCCATAGTACAAATAATTTTTTCAAAACCTTCATATATCATTCTATAGGATACATCCATCTCAATCTCTTCGTTGGTAATCAAAATCTCTTCTTTAAACACCCCATCATCATCTTCATCCACTTCTTCAAATGTTTCTCGTAAATTAACATATTGCCAATCAGGGATTATATCGACAACTTCCATGAATTTTTATTTTGAATGAGACTCTATTTGAATGACATATGACCATCCTAGGCTTCTTACATAATCAATTAGAAATGATTGGTTAATTTGAAGAGGGGAAACATATGGCTCATCCATCTAAAAATTGTCATGTATTTGCGTGTACAAATCCATACTCATCAAATTATACTACAGATGGTCAGATTCACTTACATTTTAATAATATAGGACTATTTTCACCAAAATCCAATGAATAATTTCTTAGATGAATCCAACATAAAATTTCTTCTCAGTTTCATGAATAAATTCAACACTAACAACACAATCACAATTTGTCTTTCCTTTGTCTTTTTCTTCCACTCTTAAATGACTACCATAGGCTCACATTCCACTAAAACACATAGCCCATAAATGTGGAGATTGTGAAAGCTCACTTTCCTCCGATGTTATATCTTGACCTTCTTTTGCATCACTAACTACATTAGCAATCCATTCTTTAAATTTTGTAAAAGAATCACCTCCAATCAAATCATGAAGTCTGCACTTTTTAGGTCGATGTTGCATCCAAGTTTGATTCTCTTCTTCATATTTTATACATAGAATATTAATGTATAAATAGTAATATTAATAATATAAATGTGTAAATGCAATTGAGTAAATAAATTATTGTGTAAAATTTTTTACCTACACCACTTGTCGAATGAAGATGTGTTTTGAAGAATATAGGCATGTATTGAACTTCTTTCTTGATGTGATAGGTTGAAGCAACATCCATTGCCTTCTAATACTTCACTTGCAACTCTCTCATCTTTGTCATCATCCCATACACGTTGATTGACATTTTAAAAATCCTTCATATATTTTGTGCAAAATACCATGGCCTCTTGCATTGGATATCCCTCAAACATGTTGCCTTTTGGTTTTTCCATAGTACAAATAATTTTTTCAAAACCTTCATATATCATTCTATAGGATACATCCATCCCAATCTCTTCGTTGGTAATCAAAATCTCTTCTTTAAACACCCCATCATCATCTTCATCCACTTCTTCAAATGTTTCTTGTAAATTAACATATTGCCAATCAGGGATTATATCGACAACTTCCATGAATTTTTATTTTGAATGAGACTCTATTTGAATGACATATGACCATCCTAGGCTTCTTACATAATCAATTAGAAATGATTGGTTAATTTGAAGAGGGGAAACATATGACTCATCCATCTCTGATAAAAATTGTCATGTATTTGCGTGTACAAATCCATACTCATCAAATTATACTACAGATGGTCAGATTCACTTACATTTTAATAATATAGGACTATTTTCACCAAAATCCAATGAATAATTTCTTAGATGAATCCAACATAAAATTTCTTCTCAGTTTCATGAATAAATTCAACACTAACAACACAATCACAATTTGTCTTTCCTTTGTCTTTTTCTTCCACTCTTAAATGACTACCATAGGCTCACATTCCACTAAAACACATAGCCCATAAATGTGGAGATTGTGAAAGCTCACTTTCCTCCGATGTTATATCTTGACCTTCTTTTGCATCACTAACTACATTAGCAATCCATTCTTTAAATTTTGGAAAAGAATCACCTCCAATCAAATCATGAAGTCTGCACTTTTTAGGTCGATGTTGCATCCAAGTTTGATTCTCTTCTTCATATTTTATACATAGAATATTAATGTATAAATAGTAATATTAATAATATAAATGTGTAAATGCAATTGAGTAAATAAATTATTGTGTAAAATTTTTTACCTACACCACTTGTCGAATGAAGATGTGTTTTGAAGAATATAGGCATGTATTGAACTTCTTTCTTGATGTGATAGGTTGAAGCAACATCCATTGCCTTCTAATACTTCACTTGCAACTCTCTCATCTTCGTCATCATCCCATACACGTTGATTGACATTTTAAAAATCCTTCATATATTTTGTGCAAAATACCATGGCCTCTTGCATTGGATATCCCTCAAACATGTTGCCTTTTGGTTTTTCCATAGTACAAATATTTTTTTCAAAACCTTCATATATCATTCTATAGGATACATCCATCTCATTCTTACTGGGCCACAATGCTCTAGTTCATATTCTAGATGTATCGAAAGATGCATAGAAATGTTAAAGATTGTTAGTGGAAATTCTTGTTCTAATAGACAAAGGACTTAAACAACCTCCTCCCTCAAAATATCAAAGTTCAAAGGATATAATACATGTAAACTCATTCTCTTTAATATTAGGCCCAAGCTTATAATTGCCAATCTTGGCCCCTTTGCTAAACCTGATATATTTACCACAATAGGTAAAATATTCTCGATTATGACATGATCGTCATGGGTCTTGAGGCCTCTTAAGCTATTAATGTTAGTTTGGATTCTAATACTACTACTTACATATCTAGTGGGAAAGCGAGTCTGAGACATCAACTGTAATAATTGTGCATGTTGTTTCTTTGTCTAGACATAAGGAGCACTATGTTTTCTATATTTTTCAACCCAAAGATTTTAATGAATCTTTAGTTGTCAAAAGTATTCACATGATGAAATAGTATCAAAAAAACCAAAAATAGTTTTTATAATATCATAGGCTATATTTTTCTCAGTATGCATAAAGTCAACAATATGTCTAATGGCTATATCCTTAAAGTATGGCAACTTATAGAATATGTGTGACCATTTTACATCACTTTCATTACATGGATCATATCTACTGCCAACAATCCCATTATTTTCAATTGTAAATGACATTATTTTTTGTCCATTCTCAATAATGTAATCACCCGTTACTAGCAATGGTGCTTCATGATTCTCTTCTTGACCATTGAAACATGTTTTTTGTCGATGATATGGATGATCCATTTTAAGGTAAGCACGATGTCCATAATAAATACATTTACGCAAAATTCTTAAGTGCATCAGAAAATTCTTAAAGTTGCAAGTAGGACATCCATGGTATCCATGAATAATGAGACCAGACAATGTGCCATATGCAAGAAGATCATGAATCGTAAACAATAAGGAACCTCTTAAAGTGAATTTGATTGAATGACCATCCCTTAAATATTGAATTGCTTCAATTCCTTTCCATAATTCCATTAGCTCATCATATAATGGCTCTAGATAAGCATTGATTGTATCTAAAGTCACACTTTTATTTCCTGGTATAATAAATGATAGCATTAAGTAAAATGGTTTAGTTGCTAACCATGGAGGCAAGTTATAATTGATTAAAAACACTAGCCAAGTTGACCATTTACTACTTTGATCTGAGAATGGGTTTACCCCATCTAGAGCTAAACCTAACCTTATATTATGAGGATCTTGAGAAAAATCAGGCCATCTGTTATCAAATTCCATCCATGTCTTAGAATCAGGAACATGTCATTTTTTTCTATTAGTGATCTTATTTTGGGCATGCCATTGCATAAGTTCAGTAATGTCTCTACACCTATACATTTGGATTAATCATGGGATTATCAAAAAGTGGTGAAATAACCTTTCTAGGAACCACAACTGATTTCAACCCTTGTCTATACCTCTCTTCATGACATTTCAGACATTCACTCTCACTTGCAAGATTATTATGAAATAATACACAACCATTCACACATGTGTGGATGTTTTCATACCCTTAGCCTAGCTTAGTGATTTGATTTTTACATTGACTTCATTTTGTTAGCAATGTGGAGTAAGGTAGTAACAATGAACTTAATAATGCCAATAACTGATCTACTCTCATTTGTCCAACCAAGCACCACTTGCAAGTTAAGAATTTGAAAGATTGTTATCAAATGAATTAACTTGCAATTAACATACACAAGCTTTAAAACATCCTCCATCAACTTGGCCCAATCATCATTTGGACCCTAAATCAACATTTTATTAACTTCAAGCCCTTCATCTAAAATTGCTACCTATTCATCTATGTTTGGTGCCACTTCATCTATGTTTGTTGCCTCTTCATCTCTCACACTCTGCAATTCTATCATATCTTCATAATAATTGTAATCCCAAGGGCTTATACCACTATGCCCATATCTTATCATCTGTTTATAAATCAAAATTTTTTTTTTCACCTTCCACCAAGACAATCATTACATGGACATGGATATTTGTCCATGTCCCTCTCATTGACCACTCTCTCATCATATGCATGGTATTGATCCATAGTCAACCTAGCATAAATAACATTACTTACATGGACATGGATATTATTTGTTCTAACTTTGAGCATTACTGACTAGCATAAATTATTAACACGTTGAGATAAGATGAATTGTTCTAATAATTGATATACTCCCATATGTGGATATATAGTATCAATAAAAATAGCTTGATGACCACATTGATTTGATGAACTAGCATAACTTTCAACTATACCATATGAGACCATATTTTAAGATTCCTTGCAATTAATAGATTAGGCTTGCACACAATGTTACCCAAGCATTAAGGTCTAGGCTAGGGACATGAGCCCATGGTTTAATGGAAAAGTGATCAAAGGAATTGAAATTTGGATGCATGTTACAAGTTTAATTCCCATATGCTCCAAAATGCGTAGAGGAAACTAATGAAAAAATAGTCTGCTAAAATTAGAATTTCCTATATGGTTCTGGTATTTAGTGCTTATATAACTAATGTGCGTTACACGAACCAATAAAAAACTAATTATGATGTACATGCACTACCCATGCCATGAAGACTTAGTGAAAAGGAGCCTTAGGGATTAGGTTGGTGAATTGGTTACAAAATTAAAAATTAATACCATAAACACAAATAGACAACTTCAAGATACGTCAATACATTGTATTGATTATACAATGAATAAAAACATCTAATTCTTTCACAATCTTAAGAACTCCAAACTGTTACATGGTATTCAATGTCTTATGACAAGATACCCTCCTATTTATGTAACTTATCTCTTATGATACACCAATTTTGTTCTCCTAGATAAATATAGTTGCCAATTAGAAAGCTATAGATTTTGTGTTTAATGTAATGAGGGTTTCAAATTACCTCTGATTTCACTGCAGAGGGCATTCCCAATTTGAATTTACTATAGAGGGCCTCACCAACTTCAAATTCATTGCAACAAACTCTAAATTCTTTTCATGTCTTTTCAGAAGTCTCTAGTCCTCTCCAAACAAGCTTTATTGCCCATGAAAGTCACTGCTATACTTATATGCTAAAACCAAAAATGCCTCATGCCATCAAATTGGCACACAAACCCTCTCTAGTCGGCTCTATCTCCTTGAATAATTAACAAACCCTCCTTTTTGTAGAGGTACATTACACAAATAATGCCAATTGTATTCCCCACTCCCCCATTGAATTACTTCTGCTGAATTCTACACTTTACTATACTCCCCACTCCCCCTACAATTTCCCAATTTGTTGTTAACCCTGCATGTGTAATATGACCCACTCCTGCCAATAATTTACCAATTTTAATTTTTTTTCAATTACCCACTTTAATATCATATTGTCTAATTTTTATATGTGTGACTAATTATTTAGTCATTTTTATTTGTGTGACTACTTATTTAGTTGTGTTTTTACCTGATGATCAAATTAGTTATTTATTTAGTCATTTATAGTTGTGTTGCAAAAAATTAGTAGAATTTAGTCATTTTTAGTTGTCATAACTAAAATTTTTAGTCACATAGTCATTTATTTTCCAAATTCTACTAGTGTACCTTCACCTCTACTTTCTTTCTTATGCATGTTTAGTATTATTACGAACTCTTCAAACCACTTCTTATTTACTGTAAACTCTTTGAACACTTTTGGTATACTATTGTCAATAATTAAAATAGACATAGGGGATGTGTCCCCTTGGATCAAATGAGCCATACGTGGAGTATATTTCATGATCACTACTAAACTTGGCCTAAACCTATATTTCATCATTGATTATTGAAAATACTACCCTTCCCATTCCAAATAAAATATCTACCTCTGTATGTACTCACTAACCTACTATTAAGTTATTCTACTTGCCCTTCAATAGCCTCTTTGTTATTTCTTTGTTATGCTCCCACATCTCTTTCTAGGCCAATTTCCAATCCTTGGTCATTCTGTACATTCTCTTCGATTCCTTAATTCCCTTTAATTTATTTTGACATTTTCTAACCTTCAAACTCATTTTCTTCTTATGGAGGTCTAATTCCTTCTGTTCTCTTTGTAATTTATCTTTTACTTGTACTTGCATCTACATGTGTCCCTTCATATTATACAAATTTTTGCATGTTCCATATTTTCTATTATCATATCTCCCTTTGAATCCCCAAAATTATTTTATCATCTTGCTCTTCTAATTTTTTCTCCTTTTATTTGGTTTAGAATCTTTTGTTTATATCTCCTTTATTCAGATTCTGCTGGTTTGGATACCCATAGTGCCCTGCATGATTACTCCATGTCGATTATAATCGGTACTATGGCCTTTTATGAATCTAACATTTTTAAAAACATAAGGAGCCTCTTTACAAAATTTCCTCTAATATTTCTAAAAAATAAATCATATGCAACTTAAAATGCAATGCACCCATGAACAAAAATTATACAACACACTTGTCAATTATAATCTTCACCCAATGGTCAACCACACAGGTCGATTTAGTGTCTATGTTGTGTAGTCATTCCAAATTTTATCACTCCACATAAAAGTTTATATTTCATGGGCTCTAAAGTAATAGTATTTGAATATAGATAACCATGTTTCTATAAACTCAGGTAACTTGCATTGTAATATTTCATAGATTCATCTAAAAATATGATTATAATTAATCTTATTTACATACAATCTTATTCTTATAGCTTATTCCTCTAAAAATTTACATATCCACATGTCTAGACCATTTAAAAGGTCCTTTGGATCAGGTAACCATTTGAACATATTCAGATCGTGATAATGGAACCATCGTTAGCAGGGTCCCTATATGACATGCTATGTGTTGTAATTTGTGAATGTTGCGATGAGACACTAAATTAATATATGAATTTATAGACATAATCAAAGCTAAATTTAGAGCAATGTCACATGCATAACTTTATTCTTATTCATAACCAACATATATGTAGTTATTATCATTCTTAGTCTTTTATGAATTTAAACTTAAACATTATGCGAGAACACATTCCTTTACAAGGAAGATTTACCTAAGATATTATAAAATTTAGGAGACATTCTACAAAAGAATACACATTCAAATTGTTCACTAATATTCTCTCTAACTCACTTTTCCTTTTGTAAATGTAGGATATATACATATTGGGATCTTTTTCTTCTTGACATTTCATTTCCTGTACTAAAGTATTCAATATACGTGTTCAAATTCCATGTGTTTCATCAACCTACATGAAACCATATTTTATACAAAATATGCTATGGTGTACCTTTGTTGCATGCTTAACTTACAAAAATGTGTGTGAATTATATCTTGCACCTTCCTATTAACAATTTCTATCCATCCATGTCTCAATTTTAATTTGTAAACTCTTTGTATGGATTATATCGAATCATCATGAAATATTCATATGCTTGATTTTGTATAGGTTTCAACATATCTTCTAGCTCACTTTACACATATCTATATTTGAGATAATGATTGACTTTATTACACATCTAATGTCTAATTTTTTTACACTTCGAGTGACACATTTGATTCCAATATTTTAGATTACCACATTATAAATTAGATAATTGATTAGCCTTGATAGCCCGCATCGTGCACTTAATTTACATATCAGTTTTTTTCTATAGTTTTCTTACACTACATAGGTTTTTTATTTTATACGTTTTATCTTTTATGTGCTTTCATCCCTCAAGTTTGATTGCATATTTATACTTATAGATTTGAAACTTTGACACTTGCCTTTTATTTTCATCGATATTATTTTAGCCACTTCATTTCCTTTGCTTGCTATGTTTCATTGGCCCTTTCCCTTTGGATTGTTTATCCCATTCTAAACACTTGCATAATTTTTTTGATGATGGCAACATATATATCAAGACCTTCTATCCTAACATACATCAAGTTTTGAAGGAAATTATAATTTGTTTGGAATCCTCCTCCTCTTCTTCTTGTTTGTTTGTGCCCCTTATTTACATTTTGCATTGATTTTCCCTGAAGCTTCTATTTTTATATGATAGAGATCCACTTAATTATCTTGTTTTGATCCTTTTAGATTTATTATTTACATTGTTTCTTGTTTGTGCCCTTAGATTTTTTATTTTACCTGTAGACACCAACATTGTGTCAACCCCCCCTTGGTCCCCTTCTAAACACTTACACACCTTATTAATTTAAAATAAACTACTTATTTTAAATTAATGACCTCACCCAATGACCTCACCTAGACATCTCACCTAGGACACCTCACCTGGACACCTCACCCTAAGACCTTTTCTTAACCTATGAGTCACCCTAAGACTAAGTCCTCCAAATCCTAACTACCTAAGACCTATTCCAACTCTCTAACTAACTCTCATGCCTAATAAACCCATCTTTTGACCGTTCTCCAATGGCAAATGCACTTGGTGGATGGAGAAATGGGCAAAGGGCTAAAAATAGCCTTTTTACCCATTCTCTAGCCGTCGACGTCGGTCAACTATCGACCGACGCTAGCGGGATCACCGATGTCGGTTATATAAGCTAGACTCTAACCTTGAGTTGCCCCCCACCTCTTCACATATCGATGCACACACTCTGAGACCAAGCATCAGAATTCGACCATCACTCTCCTGGCTATAGATACTCTGCACAAGTCACTCCAGACATTGGATTGAAAACATTGTACGAGGTCCTCAACATCAGCCACAACAGGAATAAGCACTCTGGCACCTCTAGTTCTTCACCAAGCAAAGCTAAGTATTCTTCTATCTCATTTCAGTATTTTAGAATACATTGGTAATTTCTTTCCATCTGATATTCTTAAGTACTGTTGAAAAACCCAACCTTCTTTTGTAGAGAGGCTAAAAAGCCTTCCTCTCATTCTTACCCTCTTCTCACACCTACCTTCTACCCTCATTATCCTCAGACCCTATTCACTTTTATGCAACCCTACACAAACCTTTAAACTCCTAGACTCCTCTGTCAACCACAGACATAACCCTAAAACCCATCCAAGGCCCATTGCCCCTGTTAGGTTGTGGAGCTAAAAGCTTCACTGATGCAAACATGGAGGAGGTTGTTGAGTTACAGAGAAACTGACGTCAGTCTGATCAGTTGACGTTGGTCATATACAGTGAGAATAGCAACCGACATCAGTCAGGAATCAGCCGGCGTCGGTCACCTCCAGGCAGACAGGGACCGACGTCGGTTGCTTGTGTGGTTCCAGAACTGTCAGTTCACAGATAATTAGTTAACAAACCAGTTGTT
This sequence comes from Torreya grandis, assembly GCA_037957365.1. Lineage (NCBI taxonomy): Eukaryota > Viridiplantae > Streptophyta > Pinopsida > Cupressales > Taxaceae > Torreya > Torreya grandis. The sequence goes on from JARHVA010000330.1 coordinate 182,252, forward strand.
TGCATGTAAAAGGCCAATTATAGACATGAAGCTGTGGATCTAATTATTGTAATTAGATGTCTAATTATTGTTTGCATGAGATCTATATAATAGACTCATGGGTTGTATTGTAATTTGTGCTAGAGAGTAAGAGAGCAAATATTAGCTCCTTCAGAGTGAAGAGAGCAAGGTGTGTTCCTCCTAGTGCCATAGTGCCAAGTGTGGGTGCTGGTTTGGAGAATCAGAAGGATTATTCATGTATGTAGGATCTTGGTCAGCAGGTGTGCAAGGCCACGTTTGGAAATCTACATGGTAAGTAAGATCATTGATCTGCAGGTGTATGTGTGTGCAAGGTCTAGGTTTGCAAGTGTGCAAAACTAGGTTGATCTGTAGGTGGCAGCAGAATCAAGGTGACAGCAACACAACAGGGAGCAAGATCAAGTGGGATCTACTTGGAGTACGGTGTGTACTCAGTTGGAGAGCAAAGAGGAAGGCAAGGTAGTTCCTTCCAAAGTAAGATCATTTGAGTTGTAGGTTGTTGCAAGTTCATGGGAGATCTACTTGGAGTGCGTTGTGTACTTAGTTTGAGTATGTTTGTATACTCGGTGTATTGGAAATATTGTTACTAACTGGTTGACTGGTGGTGTTGTTACTGGCTGGTGGAGGTGAACACCAACTCTGTGTTTGAGTTGTGTGTTGGGACTGTAATTGAGAGAGTGAGCTCTTGAAGGTGAATTACTGAACACTTGGTGTGGGAAACCTGTAAGGTGGGAAGAGTGTGGCGTCTCTTCATTTGTAATTCTTTTCTGGAAGAATATTAATACAATTGGATATTGTCTCTCATATTCTGTGTTATTTTTGAATTCTAGTTACTTGTGCATTCTAGATAATTTCTGCATATTAAGTTGCTTGTACATGGTAATCAATGGTGCTTTCGGGTCCTAACAGTTGGTATCAGAGCTAAGGTTGTAGGGAGCAAGTTTGTGTTTGATTACAGGTCACTCTCAAGGTTTTTGATTGAGTGGGAGTATAGCAATGGTAGAAGAAAGTAAGCTAAGAATGGAGGAATTGAAAAGCATGAATGGTCAATTACGGTGTTATGGAAAGAAAGAGTAGGTAAAGAAATATTGCTGGTTGGTGGGAGATCAACATGAAGGAATTGAAGAAGCAGATGTTGTAGGTGTTGTTGCACAGGATGCTCTGGGATGTTCCTTGGATAAAGTATAATCTTCTTTTATAGATTCTGTTGCCTCTTTCCATGCAGTCCGAAATAGAGTATTTTTCCATGTTAAGGTCTTTTGAGACTTTGGAAAGATTTATTTAGGGGCTCATGTGCCTTGCCAAAGAATTGGCAAAGGGGATGTGAAGCTGAAATTGCAGGTGGCCAACACATGGGTGTTGAAAGAGGTCATGCAGGTCTCGGTCTTGAAGATGCGGCTAATTTCTTCAGGAAAGTTGGGTGATGAGAGATGCACAAGAACTCTCACAGCGGATACACTTGAATTAGCATGTGGTAAGAAAGCAAGTACTCTTTATCTACTTGCTCATATTACTGATTCTTCTTCTGTTGTGAAGATGTGGCTTTGTAGGCTTGGTCACATGAGCAAGAAGGAGATGCATGTTCTTAAGTGGAAGACAGATGTGTTTGACAGACTTAAGAACTGGAAAGCCTTGGTGTTTTTGGAGGAGATGATTAACAGAGATCAGTGGAGAAGGTTGGACATCTCTGAGCAGGGAATTTTGGATAGGGGTTTGATCCATGGAGAGCTTGCGAGTAAAAAGTCATCACTCATAGGTGAACACAGTTACCGGCGTTGGTCAAGGGGAACCGACGTCGAACAGACAGGTGCCAATGTCAGTCATGTGCAGACCAAAGCCGGTGGTGTCGGGCAGGGTGGCTACCAGCGTTGGTCATGGAACCGATGTCGGTGACCAGGTAAGACTGACGTTGATCAAAAAACTAGTGTCAACAAAAAGGACAGTCGCATGGGAACTGACATCGGTTAGATGCAGATTGTGTGGTGATTGAGGTCGGTCACTGTAACGGATTTTGGGTGGTTAGCAAGCTATCAAGGAGTCTCAAACACCCATATGGAGGACTAAAAGGGTAAGTAAGCCTCAAATTTGTTGTTCCTCTTCTTTATACTCGTTGCTCACTGCAGAGCAGGAAGGACCTAGGAAATAGTGGGAGCATGGCATGAATAGGATGCAGAACCAAATAGGAGATTTGGTAGGGTTGCCAACCGGTATGAAAGCACTGAGAGAGGAATGGATACCTTAGTTAAAGAATAGAGAGAATGGACATGTGAGATGGAAGGCTAGGTCATATGGTCTTGAGGAAGCTGCAGGACAGTGGTACAGGGTTTGACGGGTGGATGACAAAGCATGGCTTTAGTCAATGTCAGTGTAACCATTGTGTTTATCTTACCAAGTTGGATAATGATTGCAACATTATCCTATTATTGTATGTGGATGGTATGCTAGCTAGCAGATTCGTATATACAGAGTTTTGCTGAGCTAAGGGTAAGGTTAGTTCAGTGGCATGTCATGAGGAATTTAGAGCAGCAAAATTCTTTGGCATGAGAGACATGAAAGATCACATGTTGATTTTGTCTCCAGTGAGAGCTAATGCGAATCAAGTGTTAGCGAGGTTCAATACATAGGATACAAAACTAGAGCACACCAAGGGCTGGACAGTTCAGTGTTTGAAATCACATGAGGTCTGGTATAGACCTGAGTTTGCCCAAGCAGTGGGTGTTGTCAGAAAGTTTGGAGCCGATCCGAGAAAGAAGCACTGGAGGGCAGTTCAATGGATTCTTAGGTATCTGAGAGGGACCAGTAGCAGGTCGACATGCGATGCAGGGTCAAGCTCTTTTCTATATGGGTTTGTAGATGCAGATGCGGTAGGTTACTTGGATGACAGGAGGTGCACCACAAGATTTGTGGTGGTTGGTCTTCAAGATTGAGCTTGAAGAGGGATACAAGCTAGGAAACAAATTAGATGGTGTATAGGTACAGGTACAGTGCAGTTGTTTATCTCTAAGTGGGAGATTCTTAGGTTGTGGAGCTAAAAGCTTCATTGATGCATACATGGAGGAGGTTGCTGAGTTGTAGAGAAACTGAAGTCGGTCTGATCAGCCGATGTCGGTCATAGACAGTGAGAATAGCAATCGACGTTGATCAGGGATCGGTTGACGTCAGTCACCTCCAGGCAGATAGAGACCGACATCGATCGCCTATGCGGTTCTAGAACTATCAGTTCATGGATAGTTAGTTAACACATCGATTGTTTGCATGTAGAAGGCCAATTATAGACTTAAAGCTATGGATCTAATTATTGTAATTAGATGTCTAATTATTATTTGCATGAGATCTATATAATAGACTCATGGGCTGTATTGTAATTTGTGCTAGAGAGTAAGAGAGCAAATATTAGCTCCTTCAGAGTGAAGAGAGCAAGGTGTGTTCCTCCTAGTGCCACTATGCCAAGTGTGGGTGCTGGTTTGGAGAATCAGAAGGATTCTTCATGTATGTAGGATCTTGGTTAGTAGGTGTGCAAGGCCACGTTTAGAGATTTACATGGTAAGTAAGATCATTGATCTGTAGGTGTATGTGTGTGTAAGGTCTATGTTTGCAGGTGTGCAGAACCAAGTTGATCTGTAGGTGGCAGCAGAATCAAGGTGACAGCAACACAACAGGGAGCAAGATCAAGTGGGATCTACTTGGAGTACGGTGTGTACTCAGTTGGAGAGCAAAGAGGAAGGCAAGGTAGTTCCTTCCAAAGTAAGATCATTTGAGTTGTAGGTTGTTGCAAGTTCATGGGAGATCTACTTGGAGTGCGTTGTGTACTTAGTTTGAGTATGTTTGTATACTCGGTGTACTAGCAGTATTGTTACTGACTGGTTGATTAGTGGTGTTGTTATCGGCTGGTGGAGGTGAACACCAACTCTGTGTTTGAGTTGTGTGTTGAGACTGTAATTGAGAGTGTGAGCTCTTGAAGGTGAATTACTGAACACTTGGTGTGGGAAGCCTGTAAGGTGGGAAGAGTGTGGCATCTCTTCATTTGTAATTCTTTTCTAGAAGAGTATTAATACAATTGGGTATTGTCTCTCATATTCTGTGTTATTTTTGAATTCTAGTTACTTGTGCATTCTGGATAATTTTTGCATATTAAGTTGCTTGTACATGGTAATCAATGGTGCTTTCGGGTCCTAACAGCCCCTACCGACATCAATAGCATAATCGACGTCGGCATCATTGAGAAAATGACATCGGTAGATCTACCAACGTCGGTGACTGTGATAGACTAATTGTAGAGAATAGGTACACATTATCTATATTTCTCTTTCTTAGTCTTTCACCATTTCTTTTCATACAACACTTTTTTGATTAAATAGTGGACTGTCATCCCTTACAGAGCTTCATGCTTCTGGGACCGAGCGTGTAGCTTGGCAGTCCACCATATCCTATTCTAACATTTTATTTGTTCAAGTTTCTTTCTTTCTATAGGAGTTTCCTCTACAGCCAAAGAGGAGCTCCCACAACGCTTGGATACGGTGTGCAACTTAATCTGGGTAATGTCAAACCCAAGACCTTTAACCTTAGTTTCTTCTTCTTCTGAATGTAATTAGCAAAAACTTAGAGAAACATTCTGGCACACCTGGTGGGACACTGGAGTTTTCCTTGGGTTCATTTTTTTAAAAAACAAACTTTCATATAGTTGCATTAGGAAAATATTCTCTTCCTGCATCCTTCTTCTATCTCTTTATTTCGAAAAGACACCATTAGCACAAGTTAAAAAGAACATCTTTCTTTTTCTTCTTGTCATTTCTTGCCTGCATCTTAGATTAGTGAAAAAATTCATACTCTTAACCTTTTCTTCAATTGTTTGCATTTGAGCAAACATATTTCAATTTGTGTTAAAAATAATTGCATTTCATTCTTGCTTGAATGCATTCTTAGCTAACTTAGTAATTAAAAGTATTATGAATAAATCGTAGTGCACAAATGTTACACAACCAGACCACAATCACCTCAAATTAAACACTTAAACATACTTGAGACAAGGCCCATCTAGGATTTCATCACCTAGCAGATACCTTACCCTTTCTGGCGATCCTACTTGGACTTCACTACCAACAGGAGGACCCACTCTGTTCTCTGGCAGAGTATAAACTATAGGCAAAGTATATATTGGCTAAGCGGCCCAGCTTAGCTCTGGGTTCATGAAGTGAAGGGAGCAAGCCCCATCACTAGGCCACGTACTGAACCTAACACAGATATTTTGAGCACCATAACTAACCTGAAACCATCCATAGACTTCCTCTCTAGGACCTGTTCTACAAGCCCAATTCCCAAACACATTCTTCTAAGGCATAAGCCACCATGACTCTAAAATTTATTCTTAAGAATTTAACATTTTAGAGGTTGCTTGCCTATTCATCTATTATGTTATTTTTATCTGATTGTTTGAGCTGGTGAGGTTGCATCATTCTGAGGTCCAAAAACAACTCAGAATTTCTCCTTCTTCCAAAAAAAAACTATCAGTTTTCTATGTTTTTGGAATTACACAAAAATTGACATCGATTTTTCAATCGACGTCGGCAACCCAGCTTCACCGACATCAGTTATCCCACCGACCTCGACAACATTTTCTAACCGATATCGGTTAAACAACTGACATTGGTCACTATCAACAAATTTCCTTTTCAAACAGCAAGCTTGAAACTCGACTTTTTTTTGCTGTTAAACATAAATTCTAGTTTTCTGAAACTGAAACACATAGTTTTTGGAACCTGAATCCATTTCACCTTGGATGGTTCTGACACGTAGTCAAGCCAAATCTCTCGTTGACCACGTGAGTCAACAACCACTCCCACCTTCACCTTTCATACCAAGTCACCAAATGGAGTATACTTCAGACACTAAGCGTACTCCTATCCAACCAACCCCGATCAACCTCTTATTGTTCCCGAAGGGGATCAAGACTTTGAGAGATTCCTTGACCTCAACGTCAAGGCTCTCCAACACTATCTCGCTAGAAGCCAAATGCGAGACCCTTTAGGTAATCTTATTTATGGGATGCCAACTTCCTTGGTTGAAACAACAATGATATCAACAACATCCATTACCCAACCTATGGTCACTTGGGCTATTACCTCAACCAATAACCCAACCATGGCCAATGTTCAAGATTTGGCCTCTCCTATTTTTGGACCTACCTCTATTGGGGTTTTCATACCCCCACAACCACAAAAAATTCAACCAAGTTCGACACCATTTCAGAACTTGATTGTCTCTATCCCACCCACTCTTGCGCCCATAAATACAAGAGTGACCACTTATCCTTTCACTAGTGTCACCGCCATCCAACCACCCTTGGTGACATCTAGTCAAGTTGTGCCCCCCAACTTCACGGTACAAGCCCCCTTGGCCTCAACATCAGCCCCTATGATGAACTAGCAATATGTTGCGCCTACACAAATGCAACCAAGTACGTCATATGCCCCTCCCAACACCTTCCAAGTACCTTATAACTTAGGGGGTGCCCCTCATGCCAATCCATCTGTCGATCTAATTAAGATGCTGATGGATAAGATGTCCAACCTTGAGACATCTATTTCTGGTTCAAGGAATGTTCTTTCATATGAACAAATCTGCAACGAACCCATCCACCCTTTAGTTTCTATTCGACCATACCCTAGCCAGTGGGAACTCCCAAAATTTACTCGCTTTCAGAGTAAAGAGGACCCATAACAACATCTACGAGCAATTAGACACGCTTGCTACCTCATAGCACATGATGATGCGTTATTACTTCACATATTCCCCATGTCACTTTCTGGTGCCGCCCTTGATTGGTATAGCTCCATTACTAGTGATTCTCTCTTTACCTTCACTCAACTAGCGCAGCTATTCCTCGACCACTTCTCAATCAACATCACCAAGAAGGTCTCCATCATAGACCTATATTCTATTAGACAATCTAATGATGAATCAATAATAGACTTCGTCACCCGTTAGAGAGGTTTGATCAACCAAATCTCCTTCTCATTACCTCAACCTGAGCTCATTGATCTCTTTTCAAGAACATGTGCCAAACACATCTCATCCACTTTGTGGGTTCAAACTTTCCGCACATTCGATGAAGCTTTCACTATGGCCCGAAAGCTTGAACTCCGTGCAGTCGAAGAGGATAGAGTCAAATTGCGTAATAAAAATACCAACGCAAAATCTAATGACCCTTCTTCTTCCCAACCTTCTTCTTCCCACTCCAAGTCTAAGGAATCAGTGAATGTTGTGGTCTTTAGGTCATCATCTTCGACTACAACTAACCAAACTGAACCTTTCACATCACAAAACATCATAAAACAATTCCAACAACGGTATATACAACGTCAATACACTCCAATAAGAGAATCATACGCTTTTGTATTGGATAAATTAGTGAAGCAGGGGGTCCTCAACCTCCCTCAAATCTGACCTGTCCAATTTGACCCCTCACGAGCCATCCCTGCATGGTATAGGGAAAATGACTTTTGTAACTATCATCGTGTCAAGGGTCATGACACAGACAATTGCAAAACCCTCAAAAACATTGTTCAAGACATGTTAGACAAAGGGGACCTTGTTTTGGATAACCCTAATGCACCAACTAACCAAAACATGGATGTCTTTAGACAACCTTTTCCTAACCATCCCCCAAGCCAAAACAATGTTCAGACCATGACCGATGACCCCCAAGAGTGCAATATATGCACGGTTGACATGGTTTCTCCTTTTATTCCTAACCAACCTCTCCCACAGTCTGAAGAGGTTAGTCAACCCATTTCTCCACCACGGGTAGAAGAGCCTATTCTACCCATATCACACCCACGACATCAAACACATCCTCCACACATACTTCTACCTCGTGAGGAACCCATATTACCTGTTCCTTTTGCCCCGACCTTCCCTCTTCTTCTACCATTGGAATAAGTTACCATTCATACCCCACACCCTCATGTAGAAGGGGTCATAATCCCTCTACTTCACCCTTTAGAGGAGCCTTCCTCTCTTATTTGTCCTCCAAAGATGGAAGATAGTCCTCCATCCACCCCCCTTTCACACGTAGGAGAGTCTACTTTGACCTCTCCTATATTGGAGGATGCTTTGATGGCACCAACGTTGGTGGCCTCGCCCTCATCCTTCTTATCACCAATGGAGGAACATACTTTCCACACTCCTAGACCACATGTGGAAGGCATGATCATCCCTGTGCTCTATCCTCTCGAAGAGCCACATTCTCCAATCCCTACTCCGCCAAGAGAAGAACTCATCACTTCACCCACTTTAGCTGAGGAAGATCTGGTGATGGTTCTCTCTCGCCTTTGGCCCGTGATTGTTGTGTCTAATACATTTCCATTCTCGCAATCACCCAAATCCTCCAATGGACCGACTATAAGATCTCGCGTGATGTCACATAAACCCTTCTCGCGATTGGCAGAAAACTTAGGATTTCTCCATTCTAGGAACCTAAAACATGAGGCGCTATGGGAGCGACTTAAGACTCCTTATCTTACACATCCAGGTTCACCTTATACTGCCAATCCTTTCATGACAATTTGTCCCAAAGTCTCTGATAAGGATTGGGATTCTACTTCTAAAACATCAGAAGCTCAACCTTCCATGTCTGAACCTAAACCCTCACAGGTGTCTACCATGCCGAAATAGATTAAATCTCTTGGTGTTCACCCTATATCAAACCTCACTCACCCACAAGTGAAGGTAGATTTGAACCTCGCCCCACATAGTAGTGGTCCTCACACCATACTAAAGAAGGCTACTAAACCACGTCAGAGAACTCCTCCCCCATCTTCACCATTACCCTCTATTTTGGGTCCACATCCTTCCACTTTAAAAGGAGTGCTCCCTATTCCAACACCTCACAAAAACAAACTGCCTCCATTACTCCCTCTACCCATCAAACATATATTTCCTCCAAAAAATCCAACACCTCTTATCAAGAAAGTGCCATCTACGTGTGTGGCCACACCACCACCTAAAAAGGTGGTACGGAAAACTCCTCCTACAACTCCTAAATAGAAGTTGTCAAACCCTACTACAACAACAAGCGCATACCCATTAATGGGTTCCTATGCTTCATTGTTACGCCGATTGTTGTAGTCTTCTAGCATCACTCTCCCACCCATTAAACCATATCAACCTCTCAGATCAAAACCGTCTTGGTTCGATGACACTAAAATCTATGCATATCATCACACACCTGGGCATGATACTGAGCGTTATTGTGCTCTTAAAGTTGTCATCCGCTAACACCTAAAAAAGGGCACCCTTCTCATTAAGGACCCCTTTTAAAAACTACTAACACCATCCCATGCCTCCCAAACCTCCTCACCTTCATCAGGATCCCATCATCAAACTATAGTCCCTCTACCACCTTCTCCCCCTTTATTCGAAATCAACACCATTAATGTGGCCACCAGGTCACAAACCTTAAACGATAAAGGAAAAGAGAAGGTTTCTATCCCTTGGACATATCCATTCGCCAAGCCTTCTCAACCACCAAAACCCAAGATTTCTATCTTTGGCACATCTCAACCAACATCTTCTGGGGCAATTCATGACTCCATGGTGAAACAACTTCACCAAACACCTGTGAAGACGTCTTTATATGACCTAATTCAAAGCTCTCCACAACATCGCCAAGCCTTAATCAAAGCTTTACAAGCAGTGGAGGTCCAACCTGAAGACCCCTGACCACTGGCTACTTTAGTCAAATCATTAACAACTGTTGCCTCCATCACCTTCAGTGATTCTGAGATTCCAAACTACAACCTGGAAGATCAGGATCTCGCCCTCTCAAACTAACCCTGTCAGGGAAAAGCTTCGCAGGATGCATCCTTGTGTCGTACTCCTTGTCAAAGAGGAGCTTCAACGTCTTCTCTCCGTCTCACTTATCCAACTTATTGATTATCCGCAATGGGTGTCAAACATTGTCCCTGTCACAAAAGCAACTGGGGGAATTCAAATTTGTACTAACTATCGCGACCTCAACTTGGCTGGCCCAAAGGATGACTTTCCTTTGCCAAGCATCGACCAAACCATACCTACAACAAAATCTAAAAGAGTGAGATTTTAAAATCGGAGATCTCGTCCTTAAAGAAAACCAACACGTGACCAATATGGAAAGAAGCAAATGAGGCAAGTTTGCTCCTAATTGGCTCGGACTTTATATCATAACACACAAGTATGGATCAGGGACTTATCGTCTGTCTTCTCTCAAAGGTCGGCCAGAACCTGAGCCCCTTAATGCCTTACATCTGTGACCATTCTATTGTTAATCAAGTAATCATTCACTTGATGTTTAAGTTGAGCTTGTTCCTTGAGCAACCTTTCGTCATCCTCATTCCTATTCCTTTCAACCCTTTTTCCCTATAACAATTAGTTAACCCTTTTTCAAGCATTAAATGCTTTGTCCTAATAAAAGGGAAACCTCTAAACCTCTATATCCTAGTCCATGACTAAAAGTTCAGTCAACAAAAACAACTTAAAACTGGGATGCCTAACAAAATATTCAAAAGTCATAAACTATAAATGTAGACTGCTCCCTTGAAGGATAATTGCATTATTGCTGTAATTAATAGACTGCTCCCTTGAAGGATAGCTATTCAAAGAAATCAAAACTTATAAAGTAAAATATATACCACTTCCTCGAAGGATGGCTATGCCCAAATTTTGCAACCATAAACAACACCCTCTCAGAAGCTTCCCACATCAATTAGCTTCACATGACCACAAAACAAAACAATATCCCAAGTAGACTTCCCGCATTGATCAGTCTACAAAAAAAAAAAAAATTGACTGACAAACTATTAAGTCATGGACTTGCCTTAGTCATTCTCAGGGTCACCTATAAAAGGGGCAAATTTATCCCTACTAAAAAAGGGTTACGCTATCCTCACATCTCACATAATCACACCTATTACCCCAACATACTCAAGGGACTTTGAGCTCACTTAACGTCAAGTGATTAGAGTACTTTTCTAACACAAACCAATGGTCAATGACGTAATGCATGAACGGAGCTTTTGTTTACAAAAACCCTATCTATGCTATCACTATGGTCCTTGTCAATGAAAAAGATAAATGCCTTTCACTTCTTATACACCTTCGTCACATACAACCAAATCATTTTCCAAACCAAAACAAACCAAACCAACCCAAACCAAACCAAACCAAAACATTTTCTAACAAATAACACAACATCATGCAATTTGTGTTATCTAAATTATCATAGCCCATTCACACTAGTTTCTATGGAAAACAATACACATGGAAACTATCAACCAAACACAATTTATGTCAAGCATATACCATCACCAATATGGAAACTTGTTGAAGCATAAATAATCTCATTTCATTTTTAGCATACACCATCACTAATATGAAAAATTGCTAAGGATGAAAAACCACATAACCCATGTTACAACATACACCATCACACAATATGGAAAAGGTTGTAACATCATCATACACTCATCATTTTAAGCCATGGGTGACTCATAGGCCCATTCACACTAATTTCTATGGAAAATAATACACATGGAAACTATCAACCAAACACAATTTATGTCAAGCATATACCATCACCAATATGGAAAACTTGCTGAAGCATAAATAAACTCATTTCATTTTTAGCATACACCATCACTAATATGGAAAATTGTTAAGGATGAAAAACCACATAATCCATGTTACATCATACACCATCATACAATATGGAAAAGGCTGTAACATCATCATACACTCATCATTTCAAACATAACCAAAACAACTATCAACCAAACACAATTTATATCAAGCATATACCATCACCAATATGGAAAATTGCTGAAGCATAAATAATCTCATTTCATTTTTAGCATACACCATCACCAATATGAAAAATTGATAGGGATGAAAAACCACATAACCTATGTTACAACATACACCATCACACAATATGGAAAAGGCTGTAACATCATCATACACTCATCATTTCAAACATAACCAAACCAACCAACAACCTCTTTGACTCCATTTTCCCTTTTTGGGAGAACTACATTGGCCTAAGGCCCTTAAAACAAGGGCAATGTAGGCAGCACTCAGTTGACATGAGGTCTTATGAGGTTAGCTCGGCCATTCGTTTGTTCATCTACCTGATGGACCAACCATATAACCTTTAACCATGACCTAACCTAGTCAAAATCGATCCATAACCTACCCTCTTCTTCCCTTTTGGGGAGAACTACATTGGCCTAAGGCCCTTAAAAAAGGGGCTATGTAAACAGCACTCAGTTGACATGGGGTCTTCTGAGGTTAGCTCGGCCATTCATTTGTTTGTCTACCTAATGGACCAACTATCTAAACCCGCCTAAAATCATGACCAAACAACCAGCCTTGACATTGTAGAAGTGACCTAGACTTCTCATGGGGCACATCAGAGATCATATACATCTCCTGAACCACAACAAACAAAACTTGAGATCATTTATATCTCAGCCTGACTCGACCAATGACCTTGGAGATTGTGACTATCTCCTCAGACCACGACCACTTTTGAGACAACTTTGCCTTGGTTGTTTTTATTGCATATGCTACCTCACGAATAGTTAGCAAATTATCCATGACCCTCACACCTATTGTTGGATCGCGACCAAGTTGATCCCCAATATTTGTGACATTTTCATGTTTTCCATGAGCACTTCCTAGCCTAGATACTTGGAAGACGATGACCATTAGAGCTACAACTTTGATTGATCTAACCCAATCAGCTACGACCAAAAAGCTGGGGACCAGTTACTTCGATTTTAGTCTTCCTCGACCAATTGGAGCTACAGCTTTGATTGTTTAACCCAATTAGCTACCACTAATAAGCTAGGGACTAGTTATTTCAATTTTAGCACTCCTCAACCTTGCCTATGACAATTTGACCTGTCTATCACATGAAGTGGTATACGCATAATCTCAGTTATTGTAGTGTTCACACTCAAACCTCACCTTACCCATCTACTGCCTATCAAATCGGCACCTGATATCAGATTCCCTTCCTTCGACTCTCGCTTTGAGGGGGAATACCTCATTCCATACCTGGGGCAACCTACACCTATTTTTGTTTTGCAGTTCGTCAGAACAAACCACAAGACAAAAAGGGGCAAATGTAGACACCAACATTGTGTCAACCCCCCTTGGTCCCCTTCTAAACACTTACACACCTTATTAATTTAAAATAAACTACTTATTTTAAATTAATGACCTCACCTAATGACCTCACCTAGACATCTCACCTAGGACACCTCACTTGGACACCTCACCCTAAGACCTTTTCTTAACCTATGAGTCACCCTAAGACTAAGTCCTCCAAATCCTAACTACCTAAGACCTATTCCAACTCTCTAACTAACTCTCATGCCTAATAAACCTGTCTTTTGACTGTTCTCCAATGGCAAATGCACTTGGTGGATGGAGAAATGGGCAAAGGGCTAAAAATAGCCCTTTTACCCATTCTCTAGCCACCGATGTCGATCAACTGTCGACCGATGCCGGTGGGATCACTGACATCGATTACATAAGCTAGACTCTAACCTTGAGTTGCCCCCCGCCTCTTCACATATCGACGTGTACACTCTGAGACCAAGCATCAGAATTCAACCATCACTCTCCTAGCTATAGATACTCTGCACAAGTCACTCCAGACATTGGATTGAAAACATTGTACGAGGTCCTCGACATTAGCCACAACAAGAATAAGCACTCTGGCACCTCTAGTTCTTCACCAAGCAGAGCTAAGTATTCTTCTATCTCATTTCAGTATTTTAGAATACATTGGTAATTTCTTTCCATCTGATATTCCTAAGTACTGTTGAAAGACTTGACCTTCTTCCATGGAGAGGCTGAAAAGCCTTCCTCTCATTCTTACCCTCTTCTCACACATACCTTCTACCCTCGTTATCCTCAGACCCTATTCACTTTTATGCAACCCTGCACAAACCTTTAAACTCCTAGACTCCTCTGTCAACCATCGACATAACCCTTAAACCCGTTCAAGGCCCACTGCCCCTACCGACATCAATAGCATAACCGATGTCGGCATCATTAAGAAATTGACATCAACAAATCTATCGACATCAGCGATTGTGATAGACTGATTACAGAGAACAGGTACGTGTTATCTATATTTATCTTTTTTAGTCTTTCACCATTTCTTTTGATACAACACTCTTTTCATTAAATAGTGGACTGCCATCCCTTACAGAGCTTCACGCTTTTGGGACCAAGCGTGTCGCTTGGCAGTCCACCATATCCTATTCTAACATTTTCTTTATTCAAGTTTATTTCTTTCTACAAGTGTTTCCTCCACAGCCAAAGAGGAGCTCCCACAACGCTTGGATACGGTGCACAACTTAATTTGGGTAACGTCAAACCTAAGACCTTTAACCTTAGTTTCTTCTTCTTCTGAATGTAATTAGCAAAAACTTAGAGAAACATTACCATCTTTTAAAATATTACAAAAATAGAGAGTGTTAGAAAATAAAAAAGTAAAAAATTACTTTATCGATGAGTACATATCATGCTTATATTCCTATGCTATAGGTTTTGCAAATTCATGCTTTATACACGTGCTTATCATGACATTTTTTAATTTATATATGACTATGAACTTCCAAATGTTGCATAGCCACTCTATTTTCCACACCCTGGGAGGTATGATCGAATTGATAGTATGCCCTACCTTAGGGGTATCTTTATGCAATAGATTTTATGGTGGTATCTTTCTTGTTTTCTATTTATCATATTGATCCATTTTTTATTGCTTATATTATATCTTGATAGTACACATATCTTTCATGTTATATGGATATCTACGTTATGTGGTTACATTATGACATTTACATTGTTACATTGTGTGTATGCTTGAGTTTAGTCGATTGATTGCATATGAATACTTGCATGTGTTATATTATTATGTCTTTGTCTAAACAATATCCTATTATTAACATGTAATGTGCACCATATGTCATTGTGTGGTGACTTATTACATGTAGCTACATATTAGTGTGCAATTTACATGATATACTATGTAATATTTTACAATTTGTGCCATGATTTATATCATGCATATGCTATGTTTGGTACCATGTTATTTACCAAACACATTACTTGTTTATGGTATTCCTATGCTTGGTTCCTATGCTACCATGGTCCTCACCATGCGTAAATGAGGGCATGTTATTGTGTGTATGCTTCATTATTTTATCTAGCCCTGCTAGGGGCACACTTGCTACATTGGGTCATGCTAGTTGTTCTGACCTTTATATGCCATTAGGGGTATCATACCCTTCCATATCTCCTTGAGTTATTATTATGATATATCATATGCATATAAAACATTCATAAAGGAATAATATTTTATACCATTTATTTCATCCTCATATGAGGATTCACAATCTCCTATTTTGAGCATTACATGATGTTATTCTTAGTACATGGCTTTGAATTGACACATTGATTGTCCATATCTCTTATTATTACTATAGATGGGCATGTTTTTGCCTCCATCCCATCCAATATTACATCCTCATAGTGCTATGCACACCTTTATATTGAGATTTGCATGGTGATATTTTATGATGGTTATATTTTTTTGATATTTATATAATTATATTATGTGAGGATTACATGTGATTACAATTTTCATGCACTCTCAATACTTTGGCTATATACATTTTATAATACATGATGAATTTAAATCTTCATATTGAGATGGGTGATTGTAGCATAGGTTTTGCCAATCCTTCACCTAAAAATAGGGGCATATATCTATAAATTTTATTCAAATTTTTAGTATTGAGCAAAATTACAGAGAAAAATCATTGATCAAATAGAATTTGTGTGAATTAGAGCGAAGTGAGAGAATAAAAAATTGTCCATTCATCTTTGTGTGAACTTGAGAAAAGCGAGAGAACCATAAATTATCCATTCATCTTTGTGTGAACTTGAGCGAAGTGAGAGAACCTAAAATTGTCCATCCATCTAATTCTTAATCAAGAAGTGGATTGGGTTTCTAGAATTCCTAAAGAAGTTCTAGCCATATATAGGTTTTGTATACAAAATTATTACTAGGATAGAGTTTCATTTTGTATTAGCATGGTTTGAATACCATTGGGTATAGTTGTTCCTATGATCCCATTTCACTTTTACATTTTTCAAATTACTATATTTTCATAATGATACAACATTGAATACTTGTTACAATAGGCCATTATTTTCCAGTATACACACCTTTCTAAGATATAACAAATTTTTGTGTATGGAGCCTATCCTAGGTGTCATTTGATTCATCCTTCCTTCCCTAGGCAAGTTAAGATATTTGATCAAATTTATCATTTTTATTTACTTTGAAGCACACATGCATTCACTCACATACACACATCAAAGGAGGGGCATTATATAAACACCTAAATCTAGTACAAGTCCATTTTACATAATATCTTTTACCTATTTGTTCATTCTTGTTCCACTTGTGTATTTTATTTTTATTTTTATGACATTTATTACACTAAATTACTCTCTCTCTAGCCTTCTACTTTCTATATATTTTCAACACTCACTCATTTCAACTTTTAAACCTTATTTGACTATCTTATAAGTTACTTTCACCATTTTTATACACATGTTTCTTAAGGGATGGATTTTATGGTTATAGGAATATTGGAAAATTTTCATTGTGCAAATTTTACAGGCCATCGAATCTATCACATGCATTTTTGTGGTTCCTTCTTCCTTGGACTAATTTCTTGTGCCTTTGAATTTGCATATCACTACTTTCTATGGTCGAGCATTATGTGTTTCATGTTCTAAACATTATTATATATAAAAATCATTCCTAATCATTTACAAGTAAGAATCAAATAGAGAGCCTTCCATAAGTTAGAGGTTTCAAGATAAAAATCATTTGATACACTTGAGAAGGAGCCTGCACATTGAGCCACCCTTTACCATTATTTACTTTAAGCCATTATGATATCATTTACTTGTAGCAAATGAGGGTTTAGGTGAACACTCATGTAGTAGTATCATCA
Organism: Torreya grandis; assembly: GCA_037957365.1. Classification (NCBI taxonomy): domain Eukaryota; kingdom Viridiplantae; phylum Streptophyta; class Pinopsida; order Cupressales; family Taxaceae; genus Torreya; species Torreya grandis. The sequence continues at coordinate 199,354 of JARHVA010000330.1, forward strand.
CTTACATATAAGAGGAGTCTATAACCCACGTTCAAGATTCCATCTACACTATATAATAACTATGCGGGATCTAATTTTAACATGCAAGATAAATAACTAAAATTATCATGATGTTTATTGATCTAAATGATTCTATCCTTTCTATTTTTCATGTGTGTTATGGTGAATTAGGTGAAGAGAGGAAAAATACATCATTTTAGACATTCTGCTTACTAATTCAAAGAAACACAAGCACATAACTATATGACATAAGGATGTGAACTCGTACATAAAAATATAAAACCTAGAAAGGTTTGCATTACATGTTTTCCACTATAGAATGGATTCTTATGTACATGGACCATTTCAATGGCCGGATCTACCTTGAACACATTTGTTGGTAGCAGAGTAGATGCCAAATCTATCCTTTGATAATAAATAGTCTAGATTTCATACATAGAGGATGCATCCCTTTCAAAACATTATTGCACTCTCAAAATTCCAAAATTATACCCAAGGGTGACTTCTTCATAACTTCAACTATTTATTTTAGTTATTGCATTTTAAATTGTCATATTTATGCTTTTTTACTAGTTTCAATGCTTAGCAAAATTTTGATCTACTATTTTAGATTACTATATTCTAGATTTGAACCTATGTCATAATTTTATTTGTATACCTAGTGTACTTCCCATTGTGATAAATTTAGTTAAAAAACTGATGGTGATTTTGGAAAGCAAGGTGAAATTTGCTGAAGTTTTAAACACCTTTATTTTGACTGAGATGGTAACCCTTTTTCATAAATTAGTAGTGATACATGATTCATAAGTTTGGTCCATACCTACTACATATATTTTATTTTTATTCTTATTGTCTATATTTTTATTTTTTCTTTCCAAAACATATGTGGCATATAGAAAAAGGAACTAAGGTAAATTGTTATTAACTTAATACTTTGATGTGGAATAAACATGGTGGGAAATTTGGGAATTATTTATTTATTTTGTATGTCATTCATAATTTAATCAGAAAATAATATTTGTTCTAGTAATTTTTTTGGTTTAATTTGACAACTAGTGCTAATATGACAATGTCTCTATAGAATTAATCCCTTAATCAAATTTGGGAAAACCTAGCAATATGTAGATTGCCCTAAGTGACAAATTATTGTACATATCATGAATTATAATACTACAATTATCAAACATTCACTAATTTGAAAATTTAGAAACTTATTAAATAATAAAATTTTAATAGAAAACTATAACTTAATTGGAAAATAGTGCTACAAGATGAATCATAAGTTGAAACTAGTAGGGTGGCTAGATCTAGTGACTTTGAAACTAGATTTGTAGCTAAAATGAGCCCTAGATAACAATGCCCCAAGTTGGACAAGAGAGAGGGGGTTATCCTATCCTCTATGAGGCTGGTCCTGTCCAAAAAACAATTAAGATATGAGATTTTTAAGTTTTGTTCACTTTCATCTGTATATTTTGTGTTACATGTGCGAGCTTATGATAAGTTGTGGGGACCACTATAATGATTATTTTTCATTAAAAACCTCACCTCTTTGACATGTGAATACCAATGAAATTAAATGGGAGAAAAATGGGTTATAAGTTAAAGCTTAGAGTGACCTCAACATCGATGTACTAAGCACTGCCTACATACCAATACTTTGAAGAGGGATCAAACTTCATGTAATTCTCCCATGCTATGATGGTGTGTGAATAACTGGTATAAATTACTAGACGTTGGTGTAATAAGGTGAAATTAAGTGCCTTAACCATGAATTGTGACCTTGGTGATGTATTCAAACTTTAGCTCTCAGCTACTAGGGTTGTATGTAATCATAATTAGGAGAAATAGGGAATTTACTCTCAATTTGAATAGAATTATGGTGTTTTTTAATGTGGAAGTCTCTTGTGTGAAAAATAGGTTTGAAATGTGTTTATATAGCCATATCTTTGAAATTCCTTAGAATGGGGATTATTAGGGACATATACCAACCTTCCCATAACTTTAAAATCTAGAAATTAGCTATAATTTGGCAAGAGGACAAGAGAGGGGGATTGGACAACAATGCAGGGCACTCTTGTCCAATATGGCACTATTTTTAAATAGGGACAAATAATGGTGCTAATAGTTTAGCATGTCTTGAATGATGTCTGAGGTTGATATCATCATGTATATGTGCATTTTTGGGTCATCAATTAGCTTATAAGAGAGTTCTTTGCATGTAAAGTGGTCAAAAGTGATAAAAAAGGCCCTAGGCTAGGTCTAGCAAAAAGTGTGTAAAGGAGTGGTCACAAGTGCACTATTTTATTTTAAATGTTAATTTTTTTGTCTAAATTTACTCTCAATTTCTTCTAGTAATTCAATAAAGTGATAATATTAGAGTAAGAGGAAAAATGTGTACATAAAAATTTACCTATAAAGTGTAGTCCTAAATATAGGTCACAACATTGAACTATACTCCACACAAACCTGCAATGAAACATATGTAATATTAGTCTATGCTTAAGATGAATATCAAAAATAAAAAGACAAGAAACTTAGAGAATGATAAGGAATGAATACACCTGATAAGATATGCGAACCATTGTGTTTTTATGGTGCAATACTAGTGACTATAGATGGTAGGACCCTTGGAGATTTCATTTGCATTAAATAACTTGGATTATATTGTGTATGCCCTAATTCTCATCAATAGGTGAGTGTTATTAAGAATTCAAAGTGTGTTTGAATATATCATCACATAACCATAGTAATAAAGTGATTTTTAATCCTTATATGAATCCTAATAGATTGTTCTGGTGAAAAACTAGTGTAAATAGTGAACCAAATGCTACATATATAATAAGGTTCAATTATAGTGAATAACTAGCTAAAAATGAGTGCAAAAATGGAGTATAATTTAGGACTGGTGTATATAGTGTGGATAATGACATATATTTACCATTCCATATTCAAAAATGATACAAAAACTGAGTAATGAGGAAGTCATGTGCTATGCAGATGCCCCCAAACTAATATTTGGTGTACATGGATTCTGAAATTGAGTAATAACAACTATGATTTTGAGAAAATTTTTGTTAACCTGGAACAACATGCCACACATGATACCCCAAACTGAGCAAATCTAAGACAAAATTGAGTAATTCTAGAAACAAAGATTGTAAAACTGTTGCATACTATCATGGGTAAACTGAGATTTTAAGAAATTATAGAAATGCCTATTTTTTAGGTATTTAAACAACAAATGTGGGAAGGACAAGAGAACAATGATCTCTTATCCAATAGGGTGCTCTTATCTAAAAACACTTTATGAGACTAAAACTATGATAACTATGTCATAATTGTTAAATTCTATATTTTTGTTGATATGGGAGGCATAGTCTTTAAGTAAAAACCTCTATGAATGGACCCTCTTTTGAGGTGAGTTGTTGAGCCAACACAATAACTTAGCTCAAAAAGAAAAGTTATGCGATAGATTGTTATGACATAAAGATGTAAACATAAGTAATAGTGATACCATGGAGGAACATGGCATCATCATATAGATAAACTGAGCATAGTAGTAATGTGAGATGTATGTAGGAATAAACTTTCATAGCAAGAGTGTCTAGATAGATGTTAGCATTTAGGCCCACAAATAAGTGATCAAATTGAGTACGTAATGCTGAATAAAAATACTTAGGGAGGAATGAATGATATCTATCATGGCATTAGAAGGGTTGGGTGGATGCATAATGTCTATCTTGGCATTGAAATTTGAGCAAAGAAGCAAGCAAGGTGTCATATCCATGATACACACAATCAAAGAGTACATGCAAAGCACACAAAACATGTAATAAAAATCTAAGGGGACGTTAATAAGGGACACGATCAAATGTCACCCACTCAAATAAAATCACACACAAATATATGTTCAAATATCCTCACATGTGTATAAAAAAACAATGAAGGCTTGGGAATGTCATGTTCAAATGTCCACATACACATAGAATACACACACAAACACATAGTAAAATGTCCTGACATGCATAGAAAAAAAGAATGAAGGCTTAAAGATACATGCAAAAGACATATTCATATGTCCTCAATGGAAAAAAGAGAATGCTTACAAGCCACAAAACTAAGAAAGCAACATGAAAAGTAATCATGATAATATGTGATTGATCAACAAGAGCTAAGCTATAACATGAGTATATTGAATAATTGAGATATTCAATAGTATATTAAGATTTTAGTGAGTGATAAATATTGAAAGATGTAATGATGTGTAAAGAACTAAGCTATGAGTAAGTTAAAGTAGACGAATAAGGATAAAACCTATGTATAATATGCCCTCAATGAGCTAGTTGATGAATTTACATGTTGTCGAAAGCTTGTGTCTGGTTTGGAACTGAGCAGTGATAGTCTGAGCTCACTATGAAAACAATGAGCTGATGGAAACTAGATCAGGGCACTCATTTCCAATAGGGCACTATTGTCTAACTATAATTAATGACTATGTAAAACTCATATTACCTACAATTGAGTTTGGAAATGGTGTTCTATGTAATCTACAGTCACTCATGTATATAATTAAAGTATATATTATATAAAAAGAAATAAAAATGTATATAATAAATGTCCATAAATGAACTAATGTATGATAAAGTAAAAATAAGCATGCATAGGTCCTAATTTTTGTTTTTATATAATATTTTATTATTTTTGTATTTTTGCATATATATGAACTAAGAAATAGAGAGAATGATACTAATCGATGACTCCCTTAAGATTCTTACCATTAATAGATCTCGTATCAAACAAAAGAATGGTGATTTATTATGAATCAAGAAGATCATGCAACTATATAGGTTATGTATAATTTCCATATTCATTCTATATATAATCGGTATCATCAAGATCATACCAATTTATTTTATTATAATAACCATCAAATGGATTTGGAACTTGTGGAATGCCACTCTTGACTTCATTTGTAATAGGATATAAATAAGGAATTACCCCTTACTATTTTATTGATCTTTCTAATTTATCTTTTGTAATATATATTGTGTCATGCACCTTGATTAATATGCCATTACTTGTATATATTTGTATGTTAGTTGAAAGTATGCTTTATTTTATATGCTTTGTCTCTAAAGATGTACATTCTTTGGAAAATGTTGTGACCTTGTATTCATGTTTAAATTATATGGAATCTTTTATTTCATCAACCATTGCTCCTATTGATTTTAACCATGATCCTCCAAGCATAAATTTGTAGGCACTTGAATTTACAATAACATGAAAAGTAAGAGAACATTATTTTGAAACAAATGAAACTCTTAACTGAATTGATCCCGAATAAGTTATAGATGTACTAGTTTGATCGAAGTGTTAATTTTCCTTTCAAGGAACTAAGAAATGACATAAAACAAAAATTTATTTTTTTGATAATCCATGACCTTGACATATGTGAACTACTTGCCATTTATTTGAGTAGTGATGGTGAAAGGGTCTTGATATGAGGGAAGGCTTGTAGTTGTACCTTTTGTAACCACATTTGAAATTGTATCTTTTGTAAGTATTTCATGATTTTGACTTTATTTTTTAGAAACCCTCATTTAAGATTGTTTTTCTGCTTAGAATGAATTTGATTGTGTAACTTATGCTCTTGTTATTTTTGTAATATTAAATTTGCATCTTGTGCCTATTGTAATTTTTATTTTTCATTTTAATATTTTTGTACTCTTGCTTGCTCTAATTTTTATTTTTGAACCTTTTCTTGCTCTGATTGTGCCTTTGGTAACCATTTTTGTACTAATTCTGATTTTATCACTTGTTCTACTTATACTTGTTCCACTGTGGGTTGCTTGATTGAGGTATCAATTGTATGATCACCATTATAAATTATCTTTTATTTTTAATTTTTCAAATCCAAACAATGATCTGTATAATGCTGATGCATTCTATGATATTCACTATAGTATTTTGATCTCCTTAGAGGATGTAAAGGAGGCAGTTTGATCAACTTATTTCAAATCATTGCCCTCAGAATCTCACTTGAACTCTTATTAAACATTTGAATACTTTTTGAATAATTTATTATATATGTATTCTATTTTAGTTTCAGAGTTTGATATGAAATCTTGCTAGGCACAACATTGCTAGATGAAGATGCAACTACATGATTAACACTAACATACTCTAGATGTTTTTAATATGTGATCTAATTTTCCAATGATATGATCTTTATAATGTAATATTGATTTTGTTTTTTCAAATCTCTTATTAACTTGACCATAATGTTGATTTGATCCTTGAGATATTCACAAGCACAAACCTCAGGTACTTTAGATTAAACATGTATACATACACCATCAAGAGGAGATATGGGAGGTGGAGGGGTTAGAGTAGGGATATGCTGGTTACCTTATTTTGGAATTATAGGATGGATTGCCTTACTTCTTAAAACAATGATAACATGGACCTAGTTAGAGGAAAAGTAACAATCACAACCTTTTGGGTTATGAGGAGGAAGAGATTCAATTTTATCCATTTTAAAATTCCCCAAAACTAAAGTGAGAATAAGAAAAGAGAGTTGTGAAAATGCTAGAAAATACTCCAACATGATAAATAAATAAGAAATAAATTTGAAACCCTATGAGGATAAAATGTTAGAATGAAACCCTGGGGAAAATTAGGGCTTGAAATGTTTGACAATAAGCAGGTTCACCAATATGTTTTATCAAATTAAAAAAAACCTAGCAATATGTATATTAACTTAAGTGACAAACTACTATGCAAAATTAGGGAAAGATAATACTACAAATATCAAACATTTACTGATTTAAAACTTGTTAAATTTAGAAAATTACTAAATAAAGAAAGTGTAATAGAAGGCTATAACTTAGCTGGAAAATAGTGTTGCAAGATGAATCAAAACCTGAAATTGGTAGGGTGGCTATATCTGATGACTATGAAACTAGATCTATAGCTGAAATGATCCTTGAAAAACAATGCCAAAGTTGGATAGGAGAAAGTTGCTCCTATTATATTTGATGCCAAAGACAATGAATATCTAGGATTTTTTGGGTTTTATTTGTCTTTGTCTATATATTTTGTGTTCTATACAAGAAATTACCATTAGTTACGGATACCAATGTAATGGTTATTTTTACTTTAAAACCCTAGTTCCTTGACATGTGTAGACCAATGCAAATCAATGGGAGAAAAATGAGTCAACAATTAAATTTGGGTGTGACCTCAACAACCCATGTGCTGAGCACTATCTACATACCAATACTGTAAAGCGATATCAAACATCATGTATTTATCTCATGCTATGGTGGTGTGTGAATAACTGGTGAAAAGTGCTAGATGCTAGTAATTAGTGCAATGATAGCATGATTAAGTATCTTAACCATGATTTGTGACTTTGGAGATGTATTCAAACTTTAGCTCTAGGATACTAGGGTTATATGTAATTAGAATTGGGAGAAATAAGGAATTTTATTTTAATGTGTAATTAAAATTCTAGTGCCTTTCAGTGTAGAAGCCTCTTGTGTGAAAAATGGTTTGAAATGTGTTTATATAGTCATATCTTTGAAATTCCTTTGAATGGATATTATTAAGGACATAGGCCAACCTTTCCATAACTTTGAATTTTAAAAATAGTCATTATTTGGTGGGAGGACAAGAGAGGGGGATTAGACAACAGAGCGGGGTGCTCTTGTATAATAGGGCACTATTGTCTAATGGCAACAAAAAATGATATTAAGAGTCTAGCATGCTTGAATGATGGCTGAGGTTGATAACATGATGGATAGGTGAATTCTAGGGTCATAAATCATCTTAAGAGAGTGAGTTCTCTACACATAGGGTGGTCTAAAGTGATCAAAAGGGCCCTAAGATAGGTCAAGAGCTAAGTGTGTAAAGGAGTGGTCACAAATGCACTATTTTAGCTTAATTGTTAATTTATGTGTCTATAATTACATGCAATTCATGATCTAATGCTGATTTATGATCACATTCATATTTAGGCATGGGGCTTGCCGTACCATAATTTTTTTGTATTCCATTTTGGGAAAAGTAGTATTATCTATTTTACTTTTCTCTTTAGCAATTAAGATTTTCTTAGTGGTATATCTCTTTGTAAGTGTTTAATATTGTTGAAGCATTTTCAATAACAAAAAAAAATGTGAAATAATTTGACTATATTATTGTATTGAATGTTTATATAAATAAAAAAAATATGATATTTGTGGTATTTAGTGACCTTTCCTTCACACTCCAAGAATCTTCCTTTAGCAAAGTGAAGAATCATTGTTTGATGTGAATGAAGCTTATTCGACCTCCATGAAAAGGATCTCATTAGCAACATTCATCATTCTATTGTTAGGTTGTGGAGCTAAAAGCTTCACCAGGATGCAAACAGGAGGAGTTACGAAGGTTGTAGAGGTTGCGGAGAGTTGCAGAATGAGTTTTAGGGCAACTGACGTCAGTCTAATCAACTGACGTCGGTCAGATAGCAGTGAAGAAGCAACTGACGTCGGTTACTAGTCGGTCGACATCGGTCAGGGAGGAGCCGATGTCGGTAGCCTATGCGTGAACATGCAGTTTGCATGTTGATTCCAGAGAGTCTATTTTTGGACTGTTAGTTTGCATGTTAAAGGCTAGTTATAGTCTTGAGTTGCATGTCTAATTATTGTAATTAAGATAGTCTAATTATTGTAATCATGAGATCTATATAATAGACTCATGGGCTGTATTGTAAGCTAGTGCTAGAGAGTAAGAGAGAAAATAAGCTCCTTCAGAGAGAGGAGAGCAATGGTGTGTTCCTCCTAGTGCCACAGTACCAAGTGTGGGTGCTGGTTTGGAGAATCATAAGGGTTCTTCGTATATGTATGATCTTGGTCAGCAGGTGTGCATGGCTTCTTTTGGAAGATCTACAATGGTGAGTAAGGTCTAGTGATTTGCAAGTAACAGCATAGAGTGGGAGATCTACTTAGAGTACGGTTGTGTACTTGGTGTACTGGCAACGTTGTTACTGACTGGTGGAGGTGAACATCAATTCTATATTGGAGTTGATTGTTGGGACCGAGAGAGAGAGAGGGAAGAAGGTCTTGAGGTGTGGCGAGCCTTTGAGGTGGAAGAAGAAGTGGCATCTTCTTTATTGTATTTTCTTCTGAGTGATTATTAATACAATTGTGTATTGTCTCTCATATTCCTGTGTTGTTTCATATTTCTAGTTACTTATCATTATAGTTAAATTCTGTGTTTAGTTAATAATACAAGAGGTAATCATATGTGCTCTAATTGAGGAGCAAGATCCTGACATGTGGTATCAGAGCTTTTGGTTGGGTTGACTAACAGGTGGTTTCAGATCTGGTTAGTGTTTGTTGATTACAGATCACTCTCAGGGACTTTAGATTGAGTGGGAGTATAGCATTGGCAGAAGAAAGTAAGCTACGAATGGAGAAATTGAATAGCACGAATGGTCTGATTGATGGAAAGAAAGAGCAGGGAAAAGGAGATTTTCGGTCGATAGAAGATCAACATGTAGAAGCAGATGTTGCACAGGTTGCTCTGGATAAAGTAGAATCTTTGTTTACATATTCTTTTGCCTCTTTCCATGCAACCCAAAATAGAGCATCTTTTCATGGGCATGTCTTTGGAGAGATTTATTTAGGGGTTGGTGAGCCTTGTCAGATTATTGACGAAGGGGAAGTGAAGATGAAATTACAGATAGATAACTCACAAGGGTTGAAGGAGGTCATGCAGGTACCAGTCTTGGAGATTAGTCTAATTTCTTCAGGAAAGTTGGGTGATGGGAGATGCACAGTAACTCTCACAATGGATGCACTTGAATTAGATGGTGGTAAGAAAGTAGGTATCCTTTATCTATCTACTTATATTACCGATTCACCTTCTGTTGCAGAGATGTGGCTTTTTAGGCTTGGTCACATATGTAGGAGGGGAATGCATATTCTTAAGTGGAAGATAGATGTTTTTGACAAACTTAAGAACTAAAAAGTCTTGGTGTTCATGGAGGAGATGACGGACAGAGATCAGCTGAGGGGATTGAATTATTTTGAGCAGGGCTGTGTTGATTTGAACAGGGTTTTGATCCATGGAGAGCTCGCGGGTAAAAAGTCATCACTCACAGGCGAACACAGGCACCGACGTCGGTCATACAGTAATCGACATCGGCAATAGGAAGACCGACATCGGTCAGATAGGAATTGACGTCGGTAGAAGGGATACCAGTGTCAGCTAGGGAAACAACGTCGGTAGTCAGGGTCAGTGCAGGGAACTGACATCGATCAGATGCAGACTGGGAGATGGCCGAGATCGATCACTGAAACGGATGGTGGGCAGACAACAAGCTGTCAACAAGTCTCAAACGCCCATATGGAGGTCAGAAAGGGTAAGTGAACCTCATATTCATTGTTCACCTTCTTTATACTACTTATTGATGGTCAAGAACCAGGAAGATGTGAAGAGGCAATGCAGGTAGAATCTAGAAATAGTGGGAGCTTGGCATGGATGAGGAGTGTGAGTCCTTGGAGAAGAACCAAACAGGTATTTGTTGGTGGAGTTGTCAGCTGGAAGAAAGCACTGAGAGACGGATGGATTCCCAAGTTAGAGAAGAGAGTGGATGGATATGTGAGATGGAAGGCCAAGGTATAAGGTCTTGAGGAAGCTGTAGGACAGTGGTATAGGACTGACAGGTGGTACCAGGTGGATGACAAAGCAGAGCTTTTATCAATGTCAGTATAACCATTGTGTTTATCTTACCAGGTGGATGATGGTTGCAACATTATCTTGTTACTGTATGTGGAGGATGAGCTTGGAGCAGGTTCATACATACAGGGTTTTGCTGAGCTAAAAGTAAGGTTAGTTCAGTGGCATGTCATGAGGAATTTGGAGCAGCAAAATTCTTTGGCATAAGAGACATGGAAGATCACAGGTTGATCTCTAGTGGGAGCTGATGTGAAGACGGTGTTGGTGGGGTTCAAGATACAGGATGCAGAATCAGTAAGCACACCAAGGGCTGGACAGTTCAAGCTTAGCTTAGAATAGGGTTTGAAATCACATGAGGTCTAGTGTAGACCTGAGTTTTCCCAAGCAGTGGGAGTTGTCAGAAAGTATGGAGCCAATTCGGGGAAGGAGTACTGGAGGGCAGTTCAGTGGATTCTCAGGTATCTGAGAGGGACCAGCAGTAGGGATTCATGTTATGCAGGGTCAAGGTCTTCACTACATGAGTTGTAGGTTTGGATGTGGCAAGTTACTTGGATGACAGGTGTAGCATCACAGGTTGTGTGGTGGTTGGTCTTCAAGATTGATCTTGAAGAGGGATACAAGCCAGGGAATAATTTAGACAGTGTACAAGTATAGGTATAGGTGCAGCTGTTTATCTCCAAGTGGGAGATTGTTAGGTTATGGAGCTAAAAGCTTCACCAAGATGTAAACAGGAGGAGTTATGAAGGTTACGGAGGTTACAGAGAGTTTCAAAATGAGTTGCAGGGCAACTGACATCGGTCTGATCAACTGACGTCAGTCAGATAGCAGTGAAGAAGCAACTGACGTTGGTTACTAGTCAGCTGACATCGGTCAAGGAGGAGCTGACGTCGGCAGCCTGTGCGTGAACATGCAATTTGCATGTTGATTCTGGAGAGTCTATTTTTGGACTGTTAGTTTGCATGTTAAAGGCTAGTTATAGTCTTGAGTTACACGTCTAATTATTGTAATTAAGATAGTCTAATTATTGTAAGCATGAGATCTATATAATAGACTCATGGGCTGTATTGTAAGCTAGTGTTATAGAGTAAGAGAGCAAATAAGCTCCTTCAGAGAGAGGAGAGCAATGGTGTGTTCCTCCTAGTGCCACAGTACCAAGTGTGGGTGTTGGTTTGGAGAATCAGAAGGGTTCTTCGTATATGTATGATCTTGGTCGGCAGGTGTGCATGGCTTCTTTTGGAAGATCTACAATGGTGAGTAAGGTCTTGTGATTTATAGGTAGCAGCAGAGAGTGGGAGATCTACTTGGAGTATGGTTGTGTACTTGGTGTACTGGCAGCGTTGTTATTGATTGGTGGAGGTGAACATCAATTCTATATTGGAGTTGATTGTTGGGACCGAGAGAGAGAGAGGGAAGAAGGTCTTGAGGTGTGGCGAGCCTTTGAGGTGGAAGAAGAAGTGGCATCTTCTTTATTGTATTTTCTTCTGAGTGATTATTAATACAATTGTGTATTGTCTCTCATATTCCTGTGTTGTTTCATATTTCTAGTTACTTATCATTCTGGTTAAATTCTGTGTTTAGTTGCTAATACAAGAGGTAATCATATGTGCTCTAATTGAGGAGCAAGATCCTGACATCTATGAGCTCTATTATATGCAACTTCAAAATCTTCTATGAATATTTATTAGCTTTTCTCTCTATGTGCTTTTTTATTCTCCCTTGTGGATGTATTTTTGACTGTGCCCAATGTCCTTAGAGCATGCACAATATCTTCTTTGCTCTCTTTTTAGAGAGGAGTTTTTTCCTATGGGTTTTCTCAATTTTATCATCTTATGGGAGTTACATTGTGCTTGGGTACCTCATCAGGCCTCATTGTCGAGACTTAATTATTCTACACACCTAAGTTATGCTTTAGAAGAGGTGTTAGTGTAGGTGTTTTCTTGCTTAAAATTTTATCTACATGGTTTTTAGTCAGCATGCTTATGGTTGTTAAGGTCATTAGGAAAAAATACACTTAATTTTTTTTCTAATAGCGAGTTGAGTTGTTACCTTTTTGATGACTTCATTTCTCACTATATAATATACCTCCTTTGTACTTTTTGGCTGATGGAAAAATATGGAAGTCACTCTTACTTTACATTGTTCTCACATACTCCTAGGGTTTCACACATTTCTTAAATGTTTAGAGATATTCAAGTAATCTAACAAAATTAATATAAATAAATATTAATTTCCAAAACTCCCTCTTAAGTTTTATTTGGTGTTAAAAAATAGGATAAAATATTAAAAACAAATAAGGGTGTTGATATTACATAATTATCCCACTTAATTAAAACTTTATTCGATAGGAATTACAATGGCATGTGTTTCTATGAATTTTTTCTCATTTCTTAATTTTTAGAAAAAAGAAACTAATTACGGGTTGTGGTAGATATACCTGTTTATTCGTACGCTCGTTAAAGTCCAGATGATTGTGAAGAGATCCTTTTTGGCTTGGGAGGATGACCTAAAAATAAGAAAGCACTAAGAAAACTTGTTTGTTAGACAAGTAGTTGGGTGGATTGCCTAGCGTGAGCTGGATCTTAAAAACAAGAGCTTGCTAAGAGATTGTCAATCCACCTGCTTTAAACAATTAAGTTTATAAATGAAAAAGAAAGGTAATTGCATTAAATTAAAAATAAATAATTGAAATTAAATACAAGAATGCTTGCTAAAAAGATGACTAAAATAAACCAATTTAATGCTAAAAGCTAGTCAAGTCAAAAGTTATGGTTATGGATTGGTAATGTGACAAGGGCTAAGAAAAGAAGGCCTAGTTGGGGTGGGTAAATGATTAAAATGGTAAAAATTTAAATGGCTAAAAGGTGGTCAATAAGGCAAAGAGATAAATGGTTAAGATGGTAAGAAAGTAAATGGTCAAAATGGTGAAGAAGTTAAGAGGTAAAGGTGTGAATGGTTAAGAGGGTATATGGTAAAGGGTAAAGGGGTAAATGGTTTAAAGGATAAATATGGTAAAGGGGTAAAAGGTTAAATGGTAAAGAAAAGAAGAGGTTAAGGGGTTAAAGGTATGGAGGTCAAGAAAAGAAGGAGGCCAAGGGGTGGGTTTGGAGGTCAAGAAAATAAAAGGCCAAGGGGGATAAGAAATTGAAATACAAGAAATAAAACAAATATTACCTTGAAGAATCTTGGAGATGGTTGTTGATGAAGATGTTGTTGTTCATGATAGCTTGAAATTTTTGAAGAGTTTCATTTCTTTGAGTTCCTCTTCTCCAAGATGGATGACCTCCTTCACAAGTGGACAAACCTACAAGATGAAATGCTCCAACCAAAGACCTTCCCAATGGATGAAAGGAAGGGTCATATTTATAGCATTTCATGCCAAAAAACATGACAAAGGAGTGGAATAGTCAAATGTGGTACCATTTTTCAAGTGGGATCATAAATGGGCATTAAGGACAATGGTGGTGGGATTCCCACTTCACAAAGTGTGTCTTCCACCTTGATAATATGTCTCCCACCTTGCCAATATATCCAAAATAAGTGGAGATAATGCCCATAGACCCAAATGAGTCCAAAAGACTTTCCACCAAGAATTTTTATGTTTTTCTAAGCACTTAAGAAGGTGCCCCATGAACTTTGGCACCATTTTACTCATGGGTTGGTAAATGAGTTAAGGGATAAGGGTGGTGGGATTCCCACTTTGCTAATGGGTCTCACACTTGGTTAGTATGTATCCCACCTTGCTAATGAGTCCAAAATGGGTGGAGATAATGCCCATTTTATCCTTTCTAAAGCACTAGATAAGTGTAAATCCCATTTGGACACCACTTTAATGTATGAAGACAAAATATGATGTTGAAAGATTGCCCCTTAAAGATAAATTCACCATACTTTGGAGGGTGGACCCAATGGTGCTTAATGAGGTCATTAGGCACCTTAGATAAGGGTCCCAAGTGGGGTATGATGACCCACCTCAATCCACCTCACTTCTAAGCCATTTCACTTTCCATATCACTACCGAGTCACTTGCCATGTCACCTATCATGTCACCTACCATGTCACCATGAATAGTGACATGCCATGTCATCATGAATAATGATAGTGAATATTAATTTCAAATAGTAATTTTGAATAATACTATGTGAATAGTGTTTTTGGTTAGGTTAAGATGTTTGGGTTAAGGTTCAAGAAGGTTTAGGTGGTCCCTAGGGTGGGTCCAAGGCATTCAGACATCTATAACTGCTTGTGTGTAATTTTCTAGTGTCTATATTTTTCCCTTTTTTGTTATGCATCTTTGAATTAACAAACTGCAAAACAAAAATGGATTGGTTATTCAGAGGTTTGGTTGCTTTGAGTATGGGAGGAGGTGTTCCCCCTAAAATTGGGAGTTGATGAGGTAAAGCAAAATTGGGTGTGAGTTTGATAAGCGGTTAATGGTGAGTCACTAGGTGGTGACAAAAAGGGTTGGACATTTGAAATGCAAACATGCACACAAAATGAAATAAAGTGTAATAGCCAATATCACACACAAACTAAGGTTTCCAATCCTGATAAATGTTAAGCACAGGATATACTAAGAGGGGGGGTAAATCAATATATCATAAATCTTACAAACTTTCCCTTAATCAAATTCCACTTTAACATACATTCAATATATGCAATAAAATTGAAATAATAAACACCACACAAGATAGAGAGAGACACCAGATTTAACATGGAAACCCAATGTGGGAAAAACCACAGAGAACAATCTCAAGTATATGAATGAACACCAACTCAAACTACAATATTTGCAAGCACCAACTTGCAGGAGCACCAACCCCTTTGCTGAACACCAACACAATAACTCTTCATGAGCTCCAACCCACAGTAGCACCAACCCCTTTGCTGAGCACCAACACAACAACAATTCATGAGCACCAACCCACATGAGCACCAACCCCTTTGCTGAGTACCAACACAACAACAATTCATGAGCACCAACCCACAGGAGCACCAACCCACAGGGACACCAACCCCTTTGCTGAGCACCAACCCACAAGAGCACCAACCCCTTTTGTGTATACCACACAACTATCTCTCAATGTTACTATCTCAACAAATGATAGTTCATTATAATATCTCTTTCCTCTCTCACTTTTTCTCTTCTAAGCTAGATATAACAAATACAAATCATTCTCTTATCTCCTTTACTCTTCTAAGCTAGAAATAACAAATACAAATCATACTCACTCTCATTCACATTACAAATGGCTTCTCAAGCCTTTATTTATAGCTTTCCAAATGACCTTTGGCCTTCCCCCTTTGTGACCTTTCAATCCTCATGGAAAATGGCACCAAACTTGCATGACCCTTCGTATCCTTGCATTTGAAAAGTGATATGGTGACCCTTCATAAGAAAAAATGTCCTTTCCTCTTTTGTCCTTATCTTGGTGACTTTTCATATTCCTCAAAGTGTCCCTTCATGAAAAATTGCACCCTTCCTCTTTTATCTTCACTTGGTGACTCTTGGAATTCCCCAAGATGACTCTTCATGGGAAAATGTGTCCCATTCTTCTTTTGTCTTTACCCTGTGACTCTTTGACTTCTCCATGGGCCCTTCTTTTGTCTTATATGCAACCAAAAATATATTCATTAATATTAAATAAATATTAACACACATTAGCCAAGATATAACTATTACAAGCATCATTAAATGCAATGGGGACTTTATCACCAATAATGCTAGACCTTTGAGATCAATGACAATATTTCCAACAATAACAATAAATATCAATTCTAAGGGATAAGTGACTAATGTACTACATGACCGCAATTGCAGTTGGGTTCACCTGTTAATCTCTTAGACAAAGTCGATGATATGTGCAGGTATCCAAGCTAGGAAGTGCTCCCTTGAAAAACACAAAATGGTCTGGTTGTGCACTAGGTGATGTAAATTCAAATGTTCAACATGACAAGATTGGTTAGTGCATCTAAGAGGACCAAGGCAAGGTTGTTGTAAAAATATGCAATAGTTTAGGTCAAAACGGCCAACGTCGAGGTGGATGTGGTCTAATGGTTGGTTGGTCAGTGGTACATGCTTTGATGGATAAAAAGGTATTTTGATCATAGTGTGTCAAAGAGGCTCAAAATCCCTTGATGTGTAGAGGGTTTAAAGGGAAATAGGTGATAGGTAGTGTGAAGGGAATAGTTGGAGAGCGACAAGATACAAAAAGAGGACCCATGCATAACATACCAATACATTGAAGTAATAAATGGATGTAATTTAAGCAATGAACCTGAAAAGATTTCATGTATTAAATAAAAAAAGTGGAGGGCATGAGGAAGAAGACATGGATATGTACGTAGAAGTAATACAAACTAGTGACCGCACTCTAATGAGTGAGGATCTAGAGTGCAAATGGGAGATTATCAGGGGGATCCAACAAAGGATGATGTGAAGGCAGACAAGGAGAAGGATGAAGTAGGAGTGATAAGATAGTGAGGTCACAAATAAAGATGAAGTTGGATAAGGATGGAACAATCCAAACATGGATAAGGAGGAAAAAAAGATCATGAAGAACAAGGAATATCATCGAGGAGGATGAGAAAAATGAAATGAAATAGAGAAATGAGAAGAAAAATAAATGGTATAACATGGGGGTGTGAGGAATGTACTAAAAAATAATATATTGGGGAATTTAAAAGGAATGAGAGAGAAGGTCAGTAAACATGAAGGGGAAGGGGAGGATTAGAAATATGGCAAGCCATAAAAGGATTGAAAATAGGTCTAAAAGAGGCCAAGGAGAAAATAATTTGGTGATGAAAATGAAAAATAAGGAGACACATGGAAGAAAAGGAAATAGGAGGAAAAAATAGTGGAATAAGGACACAAAAAGGATGATAGGAATGTGAAGAATTAGGTGGTATCGTGACCAAGTAAGCATGGATAGGAGAAGTGATGATAGGCAAGGAGAGGAACAATGAAGCAAACCAAATGGTGGCATTGGAGAGAATAATGGTATGGAAGATGGGAAAGAGTTAAGAAGAAATAGGGGAAACAAAGGATAGGTGGATAAGAAGGTGAAGAGATAAGGTAGGTGGAAATCAGCTTGTTAGAAGAGATTGACAAGCTAAACTGGTGATTAAAAGAGATTGACACGTTGAAAAGTGGTGAGGTTGTGAAGAAATAGGGGAGAGAAAATGGAAAATGGATGAGAGGAAAGGGAATGAGATGGAAATAAGAGATGAAGATCAGGGATGATAAGAAAAAAAAGGAAGGAAGAAGTAAGGGGGTTGGCAAGGATATAAAGTACATATACTCACATAGATGCAAAAGAGAAGTGTGGACAGAGATGGGAAGAGGAAAAGGGGAATGCAAAATGCAAAATGCTGGAATAGATAAGAAAAAAGGGTAATTATGGAAGTCTTCTCAAAGGATAAATAACTAGTGAGAAACTAGTTGTGGAGGAAAAAAAGAAGACATCAAGGATGAAAATAAACCAAAAAAGAAGAATGGAAAGTGGGAAAGGTGGGAAGAGTGTCAAATCAAAAGAAAATGGTGGCACACGTAAGAATAAAAGTGGGATGCAGAAAAAAATAGAAGAAATAAAAAGCATGCAAGATGTAAAAGATGAAAACAAAAATGAGAATTGGAATTAAAAGAGAGTGATGAAGAGGGTATGACAAATTTCCAAGGGTAAGGGGAAATAATGAGGATGGAGAAAGGAGATAGATGTCTAGGTTGGTAAGAAGTAGAGAGAGGGACAAAAAATATAAAAAGTGGGTGGGGGAGTTAGCAATGAAGCAAGAGCAAGAAATGTAATGAGAGGTGATAAGGAGGCCAACAAAGTGGAGGATATGGTGGATTTATAGGAGATAAGAGAGGCAGATGAGGAAGGTTGTCAATCCTTGTTTTAAAAGAGATTGACACGCTGGAGGAAGGGAGATGGTGAAGAGATAGGTAGAGAAATAGAGGAAGAGATTTTTAGGTGAGAATGGAAAATAAAATAAAAGATGCGATGGAGTTGACCTTAGCAATTGAGCACTGCTCACATAGTCCAAAAAGACCTCAAGCAAATGATGATAAAATATAAGGATGCTAAGAAAAATTCAAAGCTTCCCTGATGTAGGATGCCCTAAGCAAGAGGGCACTATTAGTAATGGAAATTAGTGAGAAGAAAAAGGGGATGGTAATTAGTTATTAGTGTCTGAGCTACCCCCAAAAGTTAAGTAGTGCCTACATAATCCATGAACATCAGGCCAATGTAGTTCAAAAAGAGGAGTTGAGTGGTGTTTAAATGGGTTGCCCCAATTTGATGGATTAATAGGGTGGAGAAAGGTAGTTGGGTTTTGATTTAGGTGGGTTGGTTGGGTTGGTAAGGTGGAGAAGGCAAGAGTTTAGGTAGGGGGTGGCTGAGTTGACTCCAGATGCACTAGGCAAGTGGACGGTGCCTACATAGTTTGATGGATGTAATATCCAACAAGAAATTCATGCCAAATGTAGTTCTCTAAGGGTTGGTTAGTGGTGTTCAAATAGGTTGTCCCAATTTGATGTACCACAGGGTTTATGATGGGTTGATGGAGAAGGTGTTTAAAATAGAGACTATGGGTTTTGGTGAAGGTGAGGGTGTTTGTCTTAGATTGTTCATAAAATAGTGGGAGCGTATGGAAAAGGTGCTCGCACAACAAAAAGAGTAATGGCCATAGATCAGTGAATAGTCACCATAATGATCCCACATGCATTAGGATGAGAAAACACAAATGGGCAAGGGATGATAAATAAGAGGTTAACACAATGCTAATCACCACAAATGTCCATCAATGGATCTAAGCCAAAGAAGAGGTGCCTTTATGAGGAGGTGATGCCTTCTAAAATTATGTGAGGTAAGCATAATGATGGCATCTATCGTTACAAGCTGAGTTTTAGAAGATGGGTGTCTATTAGGAGATGCATAGTCTTTTTGGAAAAAGTTAATTGCTATGAGCTAAGTTTTATGGGAAGTAGCAAAGTGACGACCTACAAATATTTTCTTTGATGGTTTAGCAGATTCCATGTGGTAGAAAATCAATAGTGTGGTGAGCGATAGAGGATAGACTATGCCTAACTCAAGAGTTACATAGCTAGTTTGGTTAAAAAGTGTCCATGTCTGCATCCTCTATCCTAATACCTCAAAAACAATGATGTGTGGGTTCCACTAGAAGAGTATTTGTCATTAGGAAGTTGCATGACCCAAGATATTGCATATACAACTAGATAAGATGGGGCAAGGGTGACAATGACCCAAAAGACTACCAGGCCTATGAGGACCATAAGATGCAAAAAAAAGACATTGGATGCAGATCAAATGATAAGGATATTGATTATGGCTGACAAAAGAAAATCATGATAGTGCAAAATAACTTTATCGAGATGACTAGTCAGATCGAGGGATACATATCCATGTAAAAAGGTAAGTAGACATGACCATTTCAAGTGGTAAGCCTATATAATGACATCATAGGACCACTTAGTTGGAAACATAGATAATCATGTTAGTGAGGAACAATAATCATGTATTCTAATTAAAGAATCATGTTACTAACAAGTGCTCAACGTGAATTCATTTGATTTTTTAGGTTGTTGATAGTACAAAGAGCTATAAAAGATCAAATATGGAAAACAATGAGAACAATGAAAAATGGAGACAGAGATGATCGATAACCCCCATGACCCAAAATAATCTATGTAGTGAACATTCATATCTTCTAGATGCTGCAACATGTAATGGAAATGCTGGAAGAATTGTTGAACCAACAGTAAAGGGAAAGGCACCTGTTACTTAAGCTTGAGCTGGAACTACAAAAACAATGAAGAAGGCAAGATTTTTTCTATGAAACATGTAGGGCTAGAGAACATCACCCTTGCCAGTCTATGGAGGGAATCCTCACTATCCAAGGGGATGCGTATTGAGGCAATGACATGAGTTACGCATGCAAGAAGAACAATTGGAACAGAAGGAGGCTGAACAGGGTGAAAGACCCAGAGTGGAATATGATTCCCGTCCTATGGGGAGGAATGTGGAAGAGGGTAACACAATACCCCCCAGTGGCTATCGACATAGAGAATGTTGTGGAGGCTAGCTCAATAAGCAATCAACAAGTAAGATGGGTTGACATAAATGCAAAGTCACCAGATAATCGATGCAATGCTTAAGTAGGAAAATAATATATGTATGCACCTTAGGCGATGTGTGTGTAATCTAAAATTTTTGTATGTGTCGTGTGACACGTCGCACCCTAAATAAAATATTACACAATTTCTTATAAACATGTACAAGATGTGTTAAATGTTATTATGCTTATGGTTATGTGGATAGTCATGATTATGGTTTTTGTTACTATGTTTAAGGTAAAGCTATGAAGTAAGGAAATGAACCACACTAAATGGTAAGGCAAAGAATATAATCAAGAGACAAATTTCATAATGAAAATATCAACTAAGTGCAATAGGAAAAGAAGAGGTCAGGATGCTTCTTCATTGACAAAGACTAGAAATAGACCCAAAGTGTGATTGGCTTAATGAACATAAGCCCTTTAAATGCTTCGCATGAGCAGTCATTAATAACTTAGAAGGTGTTTTTAACCACATATTGTGAAATAAGCTCAAGAATTCCTTGTATATCATGTAAAGGAGAGATGGGTGAAAATGAAACCCTATTGTGAGACTAGTATGCATCTTTTATAGGTGCCAAAAGAGTCAATTATAAACAAGTCTATGATAAAGGTATGTAGATTGATCGATGCGAGAAGTCTACTTGTGAAATCCTATTGTAGTTTCCACCTTAATATGCTTTTTAAGGGTCGATTATAGCTTTATTTAGATTTTTTTGCTTTTGTGTTTGATTTTTTATAATGGGTCTTTTACTGTATTGTTGTTTATGGGAAGTTGATCGATGTGGGAATCTTCTAAGAAATTGCTATCTTGTTGACAAATGCTATACTCAACCATCCTTCAAGGGAGTGGTCTAAGTTTATGTGCTTTGTTTGATGTCATTGATAACTATCCTTCAAGGGAGTAGTCTACCTTATATGTGGCAATTTCAATTTTTTTTTAACAACTATCCTTCGAGGGAGCAATTTGTGAATGCTAGGAATGACCCATGATTGAGAGTGATAGAAATTATTTGATTCTTCTTGGCATAGACTTGCTTAGGCTGACTTAGTGGCTCACCTTTATGAAGGCAAAACTAAAATCACAAGAAGGTGGATTAGGTGTGAAAGGCTTAGGTGACAATGATCATGGGGATCCATCCTAAAAAGGGGTGGAAAGTACCATGAGAATCATGCCATGGGTAGAGCCATGATACCTATTATTTAAAATAAGGTTATGACGGTGACAACTAATCACATGATTCAGTTTTAATAAGTTGCCCCTAAAATGGGGATATGAATGTAGGTGGATATCAAGGATTTGATCCTTCTTAACAAAAGAATAGGCACAAATACAAAGCATTGAGGGGCTCAAGTTCTGGGTAGCCTTTGAGAGAAGAGAACCAGTAGGCTCCTGATTTGTACTTATGGGTTATGATATAAGGTCCAATCCAATTGAAATCAAACTTGTCCCACTTGTTTTTCTCCATATTGGTGACATGCTAATTTTTCTTTAGGATGAGGTCTTTGATATTGAATTATCTTTCTTTGAGGTGCTTGTTATAAGCGCACTTGATTCATTTTTGATATACACAAATATGGATAAGTGCTACGAGGCAATGTTCATTGAGGAGTTCTAGTTGTGCTAGACATTTCTAATGATAGTTATTCTTAGAAATGATGTCTCGCAAGGATATGTGAAGAGAGGGAATTTGGACTTCAAGAGGCAAGATATCCTTTGCTTTGAAGACTAGAGAAAAAGGGGTAGCACCCATAGAGGTTAAAATGCTAGTGTGATAGGCCCATAAAGTGAAGGGGATGTACAAATACCAATCTTGACCTGAAGCATTAACTACTTTGGTTAGCATTTTGTTGAGGGTTTTGTTAGAGGCTTCCACCCATCCATTTACTTATGGACGATAAGGTGAGGAAAAGCTTAAGTTGATACCAATTACATCGTAAAGACCTTAGACTTGCTTGTTCTTGAAAGATTTTCCATTATCAGTGATGATATTATGGGGAACACTAAAGCAATAGATGATATGGTGATTGATGAAGTCGACTATCTTATCGGCTTTGTTCATGATGAGAGGAATAACTTCTACCCACATGGTGAAATATTTGATGGTCATGATGATGGAGCTATGTCACTATGAAGAATGAGGATTGATCTCCCTAATGATACTTGAAGGCTATTGGCCGGTGTGTGATGTAGATTAACACGCTATTGACATTTAGCACACTTCTTTAAATAATCACAATAGTATTGGTTGAGCATGGGCCAATAGTAACCAAGGTGAAGGATACGTTTAGCGATAGCTAGACCACTAAAGTGTCCCCCATAGATCCTATCATGCATTTCCTTGATAGCATGGGAAGCTTCATGGCTGTGTAGGTAATATAGAAGTAAACTATCAAAACCACATTTGTTAAGGATTCCCCTTAGTAGGGTGTAACAAGAGGTACTATGAACAAAGGCTCTTTGGGCATTCTTAGAGAGGTTGGGAGGAATGATGTCAAGGTTGAGGTAGTCAAAGGTTTGTTGGTACCAAATGTCTGACAGGTATTCCTCCACAATACAAATGGTAGGGAGGTCGGATTGGTTATAAGAGGGTATGGTAAAAAGATGAATGGTGAAAAATATTTTGGAATTAGAAGGCTGAGAAGGGATTTGGGAAGCCATTGTATCAATGAATTTGTTGGTAGATCAAGGAACATATTGGATATAGTAATGATCAAATGATGTTAAGAGTACATCTACTAGTTGTTTGTACTTTTACAATACATCATTCTTACATTGATAAGAGCCATTAACCTAGTTAACCATGAGCTAGAAATCACCAAAGACATTAATTATCTTAATTCTGAAGGCTAGAGTGATATGGAGACCAATGACCAGGGTTTCATACTTAGCCATATTATTGGTACACTCAAAATAAAGCTTGAAATAAAGACGAAGGAGTTCGCCATTGATGAGAATGAGAATAATCCTAGCACCCCTAACTCATTGGCACTTTGAACCATAAAAAAATAGAGTTATTTGGTAGGTTATGTCCTCTTGGGAAAGAGTAGTGATGGATTCATTTGGAAATGAAAGAGGAAGTGGTTGGTTGCCTAGTAAAGGAGCATCAACCAATTGGTCAGCAATGACTTGCCCTTTAATCTACTTCTACTAGAGGAACTCAAGGTCAAACTCAGCTAGGAACATGATCCACTTAGCCATATGTTGGTTTTGGCATGGTTTATAGTGAATATACTTGAGTGGGTTGATGTTGGTTATGAAATAGGTTTTATGGTTAAGAAAGTAGTGGCAGAGTTTGGTGGCCATGAAGACCAAAGATAAATAAATCTTCTCATTATGGGTGTACTGAGTCTTGTATTCTACTAACATATGACTAATGTAATATACAACTTACTCTCTATGTTGTTAATCTCGGTGAGATAACATTGCCCCTAGGGAATGTTTGGTGGCAGAGATATAAAGGTAAAAGTGTTGGTCATCATTGGGAGGGGTGAGGATAGGTGGTGACAAAAGGTAATTTTTGAGTGAATCAAAGGCCTTTTGACAATAGTTATTCCACTTGAAAGAAACATCCTTCTTCAGAAGGTGGTGGAAATGTTGGCACCGATCCGAGAGCTGGGAAATGAAACAATGAATAGACTGAGGCTTCCCTTGTAAGTTTTTAAGTTGATTAAGGTTGGTAAGAGGGAGCATGTCAAGGATGGCTTTGATTTTGGTAGGGTTGACTTATATTCCATAAAGGGAAACAATGAAGCCACGAAGCTTTCCTGAAAAGACCCCAAAGATGCATTTCTTGGGGTTAAGGTAGACATGATAATGGATGAGGCATTCAAAGATGATCTTAAGAACAACCAAGTGGTCTTTTCAGAGTTTAGATTTCTTAAAAAGGTCATCCACATAGTCCTTTACAATCTTATGTATGAGGTCATGAATGATATAAGTCATGGCACATTGATAGTTTGCACCAATGTTCTTTAACCCAAAAGGCATGACTCTATAGAAAAAGGTTCCCCAAGGGGTGATTAAGGTAGTTTTGTGCTGATCTTCAAGAGAAATCAAGATTTGATTATAACCTGAAAACCCATCCATGAGAGATAACATCTCATGGCCAACTGTAAGACCAACAAGCTAGTCGATACTAGGTAAAGGAAAGTCATCCTTAGGATAGGTGAGATTGAGGTCATGAAAGTCCACATAAATGCGTAGTCCCCCTATGGCCTTGGTGACATGTATGATATTTGAGACCCATTGGGGGTAGTCAATGGGTTAAATGAATTTTACAAATAGGAGATGTTGAAGCTCTTCTTTAACAAGAAGGGCTATGCGAGGATGTAGGCGTCGAAGCTTCTGCTTGATAGGTTTGGCATCATGATGAGTGACTATGTTATAGGTAGCGATGGTGGGGTCAAACTTGGGCATATCACTATAAGACCAAGTGAATGCTATGCTATGATCTTGGAGGAAAGAGGAAAAATCTTGAAGTTCCTCGGTATTCAATGATTGGCCCAATTTAACAATGTGGGGGTGTTCAGAGTGCCCAAGTTGATATCCATTGTGGATTCATTTAACATGGTTGAGGCCTCTAGAGAAAGGGATTTGTGGATTGAAGAATTTGGGGCACCAAGGTAGGTGAGAATAGAATCATCATCTTGACACTGAACATTGTTAATGGTAGGATAGTCTTTCCCTATTATCTCAAGATGGGTCAAAGGAGTGGTGATGATTTCCCCCTCCTTCTGATAAGTTAGGGGTCTAAGAGTGATCATGTTCACAGAAAAAAAAGTTAGGTGGGATGATATCTTCATCCTCAACATGTGAGTGGAGGTGAAATCGATGAGGAAGGGGTATCTTTTTCAAGAATGTTGATGGTAGATGGTTTGGGTTGCTTCTTGTTGGGTAAAATGAAACCAAGGCCATGCTTCTCATGAGGTTTGCTAGTCTCAATGGTGACCTACTCATGTGGGTCCTACTCATACTGCTCAAGGCCATAGCCTTTCCAAGCACACCGATGAAGGTATGTCTTGGCAAAGCTTAGTTTATCTATATAAGAAAACTAATGGTAAATGGTTGAGGTGAAGAAGAGGTGATAGAAACATCAAGGGGTTTGCCGACTCCCCCATAGACAAAATGGGTCTGATAGTTTGGAGGTCCAAAGGGAACAACAATTCTAATATTGGGGTCATATCCTGGTTGGTTGGTGAGTTGCTCATACTCATGGGGAGTAGGGAATGTGTCAAGAGCTAAAATGTGATACTCCCCTAATGAGAGATGTTGGAACACAGATTCCAAGGGTTCTTCTATGGGGATTTGTGAAGAAGGGATGGATGAGCTAGTTGATGCTTCGTTGATGGTTGGTGGTTGGGGTGTAACTGCTAAAGGTGTGCTAGATGGGGGTATGAGGACATCATTAGGGCAATAGGTTATGTTGCATGTTGAGAAAGGACTTGGGTTTGCTTGGATGGTGATGACTTGGCCTTCATGCTCAAATTTGATGCAACAATGGAGGGTAGAGGGAACACATGCCATGGAATGAATCCAAGGTCATCCTAATAAATTGTTGTATTGGAATTCCCCTTCCATAACTTATAAGAGTTTGGGGAGCGTGTGAGGTCCTACATGGATATTAAGGATGACAATTCCCAAGGTAGTGGCCATGGTATCATTAAAGGAGCGAAGGACAAACAAGGATTCAAACATGACATTATCTGGTAAGTTAAGTTGGTTGTAGGTGTGAGAGGAGATGATGTTAATACTAGCTCCCCCATCAATCATGACCCATTTAATACAGGTTTGGTTGTTGTAAGTGGTAATAAAAAGTGGGGGATCTAGGTCTTAAAAGTGAATGGAAGGTATTTTTGAATATTTGAAGGTGACAATGTTGGAAATTTAAAGGGCACCAACAAAGGTAGCTAGAGGTTGAGGGTCATTGGGTTAGACCTTGATGGATTACAAAGCCTCGATGAGTGTTTGGTGGTGATGGGGAGAGGTAGAGATCAACTCATACAAGCTCATTTTTGCTAGCGTTTGATGAAGCTGCTTGAGGATAACTCTTCAAATCGATATTGTAGGGTTAGATTGGGGTGCACCTAAAATAGACACCTTGGGTCTAATTGAAGATAGAGACAGTTGGGTGTGGATTGGTTGGGAGTTGGAAGAGGGTTAAGTCCATGGAATGGACACCTTATCCTTCCCTTTATCTTTTTGCTACGATCTAGTGACCATGTTGATAGTATGGATAGAGGGAGAGGTTGAGGTAGTAGAGTGGTCAGATTCATCTTCACTTTTAGGTGAGAGTGGAGGAGTGGGTAAGTGTTCACCATGTTTGGTAGGTATGGGTGATGGTTGGTTTGGTATGGGTGACTAGGAGGTTCTGCTATTAATAGATCATATTCATCATAAAGCTAGTGGATGAGTGTTTGAAGAGCTTTATCGTTCTTTGTATCGTGTCCTGGTGTCCTATGGTATAAGCAAATCAAGTTGTCATTGAACAATGACGGTTTTGGGCATGAATGGTCAAAGGGTTTTATGGGTGGTAGGCTCAAGGAAGAGTTTGGCAACAACCTCTGTAGAATGCTTCAATAGGACTCAAGCAAAGGTGTTGGAGGTGATAGGTTTTTTGTTTTAGGGGTTGTAGCCTTCTTAGAAGCAGACTTCACCATGGGAGTTGGTGGTGGTGGAAGGGTTTTGTTAGGTGGTTTTGGTTGGGATTGTTTGGTTATGGTTGGTTTGTAGGTGGATGCTTTAGAAGTGGAGGGTGAATGTTTAATGATAGGTAAGAAGGTAGAGGTAGACTTGTTAGTTATGGATCATGGGTAGTTTGATTATTTGGTGGAGGTAGGTATAGGTGGAGAAAAAGGAGAAGGTTTAGTAGATGAGGAATAGGTGATAGGGATAGTAGAGGGATGGGGTCCTAAGATAGAGGGTAGGAGAGAAGGAGATGGTATGGGTCTAGTTCGAGGTAGAAGATTGGGTAACTCCACCTTCTTGGTTGCTTTGGTTGGTGGTTTATTTGGTGGGATAAATGGAGTTAGGTCCAACTTCAAAGAGGGGTGATTATGGCTAGGTGTAGGAAGTATATCAAAGTTTTTGACAAATTTGGTTGGGGTGTTAGGAGAGGGTTTGGATACTTGGGTATTGGTTGGTTTAAGTGGTTGAGGGCTGGTTAGTTTGGTGGAGGTTTTAGATGGTTGGGTGGAGGTTTTGGTTAGTTGGGGACATATGGTATTAGGTTTGTCAATAGAAGTGGCGAGCTGGTTCATCAAAGAAGGGCTTGGAGGTTCTAATCTGGTTATATAAGGGAGACTGAATTGCTACCAAAAGGTGGCTCAATCCATGTCAGGGTTGGAGACAAATTCCAATGTTTGCACTAGCCTAGAGAAGGGTTCATAGGTTAGTTTAATTCCCTGAATGATGGATCTAAAAGATAACCCCCTAGGTGGAGACATAGGGATGGTAACTTTGTCCTCTTCCTCAATCAAAGGATGTAAGGTTGGGATAGGTCGATCATCTATGGGAGGAGTAGGCACGAGGATTTACTCCTTAGAAATGATTTTTGTGGGAGTGGAAAGTTGCTTGGTAATTGACCAGGAAGGTAAGATGGATGTGTGGCCCGATATGTCAGTTGAAAGGGAGGTTGGTGGCTCCACTATCTTGATGAGTGGAGGATGAGAAAGGGGTAATTCCTCAGTTTGGGTTGTCAAAAGGGAGAAGGTACCTCCACTACCTCAATAAGTGAAGAGGGTGAGGGATAGGTAGATTGGTGAACAGGTTTTTAATAGTGTGTCAAGAACCATGTTAAAAATATAGGTATCAGGAGAGCACTTGATGTTGTTGCTCTCATTTTTGGTTGAAGCGTGGTTTGGAAAAGGTTGCCTAAATATATCGAGGGCCTAGTTTGGTGGTGCATTGGGGTTGTCCAATGTGAGCTCCCTATTATCAATGAGGGATTGGACAAGGTTATTGAAGATATTGTACCTATTGATATCATGTCCTATCATACAATGGAAGGCACATGAATCATTCTCATTGTACCAACCAGGTATATGATGAGAAGAGTCAAATTGTTGGGGTGGTTTAATTGGAGGAAGTTGAATGATATTAGCTTTTAATAACTTTTCCAAGATATAAACATAGGATTCTCCAAGTAAAGTTAATTGCTTATGGTTGTTCTAGGTCTGGTTCCTTGGATTTTGATTTAAATAATTAGAAGAATTTGGTTGGTTTGTAGATGGCGGGGGAGCAAATTTAAGGACAACTACATTCTTGGTTCTTTTGCCCTTAGTATTGGTATTGGTTTGGTTGTTTGGTTTGAAATAAGATGCCTCTTTGCTTTTGTAGGTGGATTTTTTGTTTTTCAATTTTAGCCTCCATTCATCAATGGCTCTGTTCTATAGCTTATGTGCCATGGTAAAAGCTTCATCAAAAGTGTGAAAGCTTTGGACACGGAGCATGAAGGAGATATGTTTGGCACATGCTTGAGTAAAGAGCTCTATGAGTTCAAGTTGAGGAAAGAAAAAGGAAAGTTAGTCAATTAGGTTCGTCTAACGAGCCACAAAATTGGCAATGGACTCATCCTCAAACTGCTAGATGGAATAGAGGTTGGTAATATAAAATTTCTTGTAGATGTTAATCAAAAAGTGATCTAAGAAATTTTGGGCTAGTTGGGTGAAGGAGACAATGAAATGTTTGGGTAAGGCACTATACCAATCTAAGGTTGGGTTGGCTAAAGACATGGGAAAAGCACGAAGAAGAAGGGCATCATCATAGGTGATGAGATAACAAGCATGCCTAAATGCCCTAAGGTGTTGTTGGGGATCCTCCTTACTTTAAAATTTGGAAAACTTGAGAAGTTTCCAATGGGGAGGATAAGGTTAGATAGGGACAGATGGGTGAATAATCTCATTATAAATTTGGTCATAGGATAAATGGCCATGAGCCCCTGAAATAAATGATTCTAGATTAGATATTTTATCCATCAACATCTTAATTAAATCAGTTTGAGGTTGGGTAGCTGCATAATTGAGTGGTAGGTTCGGTTAAGGTTGAGTGGCTACAATGTATGGATAAGAAGTGGAAGGTTGAGAAAATGCCATATATTGGTATGTGATCATTGAAGGTTGGGATGAAAGGGTTATGCATCCTTGTGGATTAAAAAAATATTGGTATGATGTTATATGGGTTTGTTGAGGGATGGACATGGGTTGGTTTGGAGGTATGGTTGAAGTGGTAGTCCTTGTGCTAATAGGTGGAAGGGCAGAAGGTATGGAAAGTACCAAATTTTGGAGTGGGGTGGAAATTGGTGGGTTGGTAGTAAAAAGAAGAAGGGTATAAATAGTGGTATAAGTTACCCCTATGGTAGATGGGGTATAGGTAACAAGAGGTAAGGTTGTCCTTACATTGGAAGTGTTGGTTGGTGTAAGAGGGGTTTGGTTATATGTTGGAATGTTGGATTGGGTTTCGATGGTGGTAGTGGTTGGGATATTGGTAGAGGAAGAGGCTTTGGTAATCAAAGGTTGGGTGGTGGTAACACCAACCATAAGAGGGGGAGGCATGCCATATGATGGATTTGTAGGAGGAATTGAAGTGATAGGGGTGCGATGAGCTAAAGTATTAAGGTAATGTTGAAGGGATGTGAGGGTATTGTCAAAGAATGTGGAAAAATCCACATTAGCTTCAACAACTATCCGAGGTATGGTAGGAGTGGGAGAATAAAGAGGAAAACCCTCAACATTTGAAATATACTCCATAGAGGAGGAGGAAGATGGTCTTTGGTTGGTTTGATTTCTCAACTGCTGTCTAGTAAAGACCATGTGAGAAACTAACAAATAAATGATATGAGCTCACACCTCAAACATAAATCAAGCAAATAAAAAGAGAAAACTAATTAAAACATACACTAAGATGCGTTAAGTCTTAGATTTTTAATTATCTCTCTTTTGGCTTATGCCTTAGAAAGTGTGAAGAAGAAATTTAGTTTGTAGAACATGTCTTAGAAAGAAGTCTATGTTTGGTTTCAGGTTGTGTTTAGGTGCTCAAGAGAGATTTGTATTGGATCAGGTACATGGATTGGTACTTGAGGCTTGTCTCCTCACTTCATGGTCCCACAATAGAGTCGAGCGCTTAGTCGATATACCATTTATCCAGAGTTTATATTCAACTAGAGAGCTAAATTTTCTATCCCCTCGGTGATTAAATTCAAGCAAGATTACCAAGAAAGGGTAAGGTTACCACTAGGTGATGAAATCCTAGTCTCAAGTATGTTAATGTTTGATTTGATGAAAGTGGTTTGGTTTGTGTGTGATAAGAGTGATTGCAACGATTAATTCACTGTTTAAATTTAAACTATGTGAACTAAACAAGCAAACAAACAATGGATGCAAGGTTTATTTTAAACCAAAAGATTTTTTTTAGATTTATTTTCATGAAAACAAGAAAAATTATGATGCACCTAAATGCAGTATGAATATGCAATCCTAATCCTAGAATGAGTGCTTTTTTAATTTTTCTTTTTGGAATGCAAAAATACTTGCAATTAAGATTTTTTTTTTTAGAAAGGAAGATTGAAACTAAGATTTTCAATTCAAAAATACAAGAAAGAATATTTAATTTAAAACTAAATGAGATTTCACTAATGCAACTACAATGTCCTAAAATAATTAAGAACCCAAGAAAACTCTAGGGTCCCACTAGGAGTGCCAAAATATTTTACTCTGAATTTTTGCTTTTCTTAGTTTTAAAGAAGAGAAGATAAAATTGAAAAGAAGGGTAGTGGTTATGAGAACCTAATCGAAGTGCACTCATTTAAGTCCATAAAATTATGAAGAGCTCTTTTTAAGCTTGGGAGGATGACCTACAAATAAGAAAACTTGTTTGTTAGACAAGTAGTTGGGTGGATTGCCTAGCGTGAGCTAGATCTTAGAAGCGAAAGCTTCCTAAGAGGTTGTCAATCCACTTGATTTAAATAATTAAATTTATAAATGAAAAAGAAAGGTACTTTAATTAAATAATAACAAAAAATAGAAATTAAATACAAGAATGCTTGCTAAAAATATAACTAAAATAAAACAATTTAATACTAAAAGCTAGTCAAATCAAAAGTTATGGTTTTGGTTTGGTAATGTGATAAGGGCTAAGAAAAGAAGGTTTGGTTGGAGTGGGTAAATTATTAAGATGGTAAAAAGGTAAAGGGGTAAAAGGTGGTCAAGAAGGCAAAGAGATAAATGGTTAAAATGGTAAGAAAGTAAATGGTCAAAATGGTGAAGAAGTTAAGAGGTAAAGGGGTGAATTGTTAAGAGGGTAAATGGTAAAGGGTAAAGGGGTAAATGGTTTAGAGGATAAAGATGTTAAAGGGGTAAAATGGTAAATGGTAAAGAAAAGAAGAGGTTAAGGGGTTAAAGGTATGGAGGTCAAGAAAATAAAAATTCCAAGGGGTAGGTTTGGAGGTCAAGAAAATAAAAGGCCAAGGGGGATAAGAAATTGAAATACAAGAAATAAAACAAATATTACCTTGAAGAAGCTTGAAGATGGTTGTTGATGAAGATGTTGTTATTGATGATAGCTTGAAATTTTGATAGAGTTTCATTGCTTTGATCTCCTCTCCTCCAAGATGGATGACCTCCTTCACAAGTGGACACAACCTGTAAGATGAAATGCTCCAATCAAAGACCTTCCCAATGGGTGAAAGGGGGGGTCATATTTATAGCATTTCATACCAAGAAACATGACAAAGGAGTGGAATAGTGAAATGTGGCACCATTTTTCAAGTGGGCTCATAAGTGGGGTTTAAGGACAAGGGTGATGAGATTCTCATGTCACAAAGTGTGTCTTCCACCTTGATAATATGTCTCCTACCTTGCCAATATGTCTAAAATAAGTGGAGATAATGCCCATAGACCCAAATGAGTACAAACAACTTTCCACCAAGATTTTCCATCTTTTGCTAAGCACTTAAAAAGGTGCCCCATGAACTTTGGCACCATTTTCCTCATGGGTGGGTAAATGAGTCAAGGGATAAGGGTGGTGGGATTCTCACTTTGCTAATGGGTCTCCCACTTGGTGTGTCTTCCACCTTACTAATGAGTCCAAAATGGGTAGAGATAATGCCTATTTTTTCCTTTTCAAAGCACTAGATAAATGGGAATCCCATTTTGGACACCACTTTGATGTATGAAGATAAAAGATGATGTTGAATGATGGCCCCTTAAGGATAAATTCACTATACTTTGGAGGGTGGACCCAATGGTGCTTAATGAGGTCATTAGGCACCTTGGATAAGGGTCCCAAGTGGGGTATGATGTCCCACCTCAAGCCACCTCACTTCTAATCCATGTCATTTTCCATATCACTACTGAGTCACTTGCCATGTCACCTGTCATGTCACCTACCATGTCACCATGAATAGTGACATGCCATGTCATCATGAATAGTGACAATAAATAGTAATTTTAAATGGTACTTTTGAATAATACTATATGAATAGTGATAAGTCAATAATGTTGTTGGTTAGGTTAAAAGGGTTGGCTTAAGGGTCAAAAAGGTTTAGGTGGTCCCTAGGGTGGGCTTGAGGCATTCAGATATCTAGAACTGCTTGTGTGTAGTTTTCTAATGTCTACAATATGAGAGAAGAAATAATAAGAGAATATGTTAC
The DNA here is from genome assembly GCA_037957365.1 of Torreya grandis. NCBI lineage: Eukaryota > Viridiplantae > Streptophyta > Pinopsida > Cupressales > Taxaceae > Torreya > Torreya grandis. The sequence goes on from JARHVA010000330.1 coordinate 232,851, forward strand.
AAAGAAGCTTGCAAAAATGAATGTATGATCATCAACAATTCCAAGAATCTTCTTTGAATGGTCAATCCACATTTTAACAAAGACCAACAAAGAAGATGGAAAAAATGATCTACGATATCTGTAAAATAGAAGCTTAAATCAATCTTTCATGTTAAGTAAACAAAATACTATAAAATATGATATACATATGTAATTAAAGTAATAAAAGTAGATCTAAAGGAAGGCAAAATAAGATAAAGATAACTTTCATAACAAAGTATGGCATCTTTCACGAAAAAAAAGTTAGTTAAAAAAATAATAAACTCTAAACAAAACATATTTTCTTGATAATGTACAATAAGAGTTAAGCATAAAATCAAGGAATGTATCTAAAAATATTGAATTTTAAACTTATCAAAAATGAGACAAAGAAAATGTGTCATGTTTTGTAAAATATGTCCTTGAGACAATTGATAAATTATTAAATGAAGACACATCAAAGTCTAGAGAAGATTCCATAGATTTAGGGATCCAAATTGGTATAACCTTTAACTAAAGTGTTTTAGTAGTTTTCAAACGTTGCAAAATATCATGAGTTGATTTACTATAAGATTTACAAGGATATAATTTCTAACATTTAAAAATATGATATCCATGTTTACCACAATGCTTATAAATTTTACCATTTTTAATTGAGGTATAAGTACAAAAAAAAATTATAACCAAAAGAAGTCTTAAGAAATTGAAAGAACTATTGTACAATGTACTTCAATGAAGGGACAATACAGCTTCAAATTATCATTACATGTATTAAACCAAATCTTGCAAAATTTATATTAAATTTAAGTAAAATAAACTCAACAATGTTATTTTTATGATTTCTAAGACCACCACCAGAATAAACTATATATTACATTGTTTTTAAACTAAGATTAGATACATTATGTTGTAAAGTAATACTCTTTAAGAAGTGAAAAAATAACATTAGAAGATTGTGCATTTTCAAAAGATAGCAATTTAAATAGTGAGGGAATTAACAAGTTTTTGTATTTTTCTTAGTTTTGTATTGTGTTAGTTTGAAATAAATAAATCGTTTGATTTTTACATTTGAGTTAACATGTCAAAAAAAAATAATTTAGTCTTTTTCAAGAATTTGATGCTTAAAATCATTTATTAATATATCATTAGATTCGGGAAGTCAAATCATTTCAAGAAAAGTATTTATACAACTAAAAATAATAATGAAAACAAAAAAAATAAATTAATATAAATGTTAATTTTAACATACTTTAAAAGTACATTAAAGTCATTTAATAAAAAAATTGCATTATGTACAATATAATTACATCGAGAAATGTAACCTATAATAATAGCCAAAGAATGTAATGATATGAGTGGTTCACTTTTATTTTTGTTCTCACATAATAATAAAATCGATCACAAAAAAACATATAATCAACGAACACATTATTTGAATATATATATATATAAACATTTAACCGAAAAAATATAAATACAAACAACAAAGTATACAATAAAAAATAGAAAACACAGATAAAAGCAAGACCCAACTCTGCTAATCCCAAGCCGTAATACTAGACCTTTGCAACTTTGCATTGAAAGGCTCCTGTGATCCAACATCTTCTGGTAGAAGCATCTGTCCAACATGGCATAGTTCTGCAACATTTTTTATTTGCTCAAAACCTTCTCCTCCTCCAAGTTATCCTGCCACCATTTTTGTGTGCTGTGGTATGATTCTTTTGTTCATTTGGTTTTAGGGTTTTTTCCCTTTGTTTTAGAAGTCCAGAATTTTATGATTTAAATTGATTTATATATGATTTTTTGAGAATGTAGTTTAAGGCTTATGAAAGAATTTGAATTAGATTATTAATTTTCATGGAACTTATTAGCATGTTTTTCAGTTATTTTAATATGGCTTTCATAATTAAACATTGTTTTAATGTTTTTTTAATTCTAAATGAAATTAAAATAGATTTATTGTTAAATTTGTAATAAATTTAACTTTTATTTTCACGTGTAAACTTTACAAATATAAAATTCAATAAAATCCATTTAATTTTTTTTTTAACATCAGGGAATTCTACTTAAAATTAAAATAGAGTTATACATTTATTATATAATTATTAATACCTTATATAATTTTATTAAAACTTATGGATAAATTATTTTCATTAATCAATAATTAAATAGGTCTATTGTATTTTAAAATTATTGGATAACAACTTTGAATGTTTTATGTCTATCTTTTATAGGTATGGCTCACCCACGATTGAATTTTAAAACCAAAGAGCAATGAAGACAATATCGAAGATAATAACGTGAACAAATGATAGAGAAAAAAAAGACAACAACATAATAAGAATGAAAGAGAAAGACGTGTAAAACATAGGGCTTAAATGCCAATTAAAGAGCTAGAAGCAGAAATGAGACAACATGCCCAAGAAACAATATCACGTCGTGAACGAACATCACAAGATGATCAACAAAGATTAAGAAGAAGAAATCAAAGAGAAATGCATTTGACTCAATTTACAGTGGAAGAAAGAAACCAACGACAAGAATGTAATCGTGAATCAATTCAAAGACATCGTCTAATGAATGCTAATAATGATGTTAATTCTGAAGAAGTGAATTCCATGACCATAGAATGTGTGTTAGACACACCAGATAATATTGAAATAAATGCGATGGATAATAATGTTAAAAATAATATACAAAATACACATGATAATAGTGGAAATATTGAAGTAGATTTGAAGACATTACATATCATATTTCATCATCATCTAGGAAAATTGGCTTCACCAATTATTTGTTATGTTTATCAAGAAAGTTACCCTAGCATAAATATCTCATGAGCACCTGAAGGTCCCATTTACCGCAAATGTCAACAAGTTAAATATGATCATTAATTTTCAGCATCAAACAATATAGATCCTGGTCCATAGCCACCAGAACTTTCAATCTTAACCCAAGTAGAAGAGATGTTGATAGCATAAGTCAGTATAATCTTATAATTCACACATGGAACTGGAGGTCAATATAAATATAAAGGATATACAATTAGTTTTCCATAAAAAGTGAACGAAATTGCTAAGGTTTTACCACATCAAATAAAATATTTGTCAATCATTATTGTTCGAAGAAGAGATCAACGTGAAACAAATTATAACTTTATAGTTAATAAAGAGAGAGTATATAGGGCACTAAAATATAAAATAGAACATGAAAAGTTCTATAGAGATGTTTAAATTGATGAAAATGCACTTATTAAACTTCTACCCAAATTTGAGAAAAATATATTTGACCAATTGAACTCTGTACATATGGAATTTGATTTAGATGTGAATGAATATGTATTTTAAGGTCTGATGATGGAAATGGATGAATGAAATATCATAAATCATATGAATTCAATGGCCTCCAAACACCTAAATGCCATGAGAGAGATGGAATTAATCCATGCACGGGTGAATAGTCCTAATTCAGAACCTAGAGATATGATGGATTGGCCAAGAATTGGTCCATCCCCTATAAATGATAATGTCACAGAAGGGTTAATTGATATGGCCTTCCACACATTGTTTTTACATGGAATATGTGATTGGTTAGAACTGAGAATGAAATGAGTGCATCTACATGAATTTTTTAAACATTTGATTCGATACAGGGATCACCATTTTGGATGACACTTGTGATTCAAATATTACTTGATGAACATGATTATGAGACATCATGCAAAAAAATCATTTGTAGTGTTTGTGAAAAAGAGTTTACAAGACATGCCAATCACCATTAATGAATTACGTGAGCATATGGACAATGTGCCCCACTCTCATCGAGTTGACCATTTGATGCGTTTTAGTACCACATTGAGGGGTACAAGGTCTTATTGGGCAAAAATTCATGCAAAATTAAGTGAAATGTTACATCATATTGAAACACTAATAATTTTCTTCATGTTGAGTGCAGCTGATGTGTATTGGCCTGGTCTGCATGCACTAATGCCAAGAACACCAGCAACTAATCCCCAAGAATCATAAAAATGACATCGACAAAATATTATTGACTATCCTCATATAGTGACATACTACATGAAAGGAGATACTACAAAAATTAATGAAAGTGAAAGATCATTGGTCTAGATATGAATGAAAACATAGAGGTTCACCACATGTGCATGGGTTCATATGGTTAAAGGGAGCACCAAACATGGAAAATATTGATTGGATAAATAATCATGATCTACAAAATGTTAAAAACTACTTTGATTCTATTGCCATGACTAGAATCCATGCGGAGATCCACATCAACAAAACATACACGTATGCTATCAATTATTTTTATATATAAGTTTTACATAATAATTAATTTGTCTCATACTACGATGAAATTGTATATATGATGAAATATAGGTATTACAAAATTTTACACAACATCCATGTCTTCAAAATACACATTAACTAGCACAAGTGGATCATGACCATGACTATGAAGAGTTGCTCAATTATGTAGAGCATCATACAATGTGTAGAGAGGGTGCTTGTTTACGTAAGAAAAGAGGAAAGATGGTTTGTAGGTAAGATATTCATACATTCATTTATATATATATATATATATATATATATAAATATATCATAATGTGCTTACATAAACTTTTATTATTATTATTTTGATAGGTACAATGCATCGTGGCCATTGAATCTGAATAGATCAAAATTATTCAAGACCTAGAAATAGGAGATAAAAAATATGAGCCTGCATGAAATGATGATTGTATAACTACACATAACTAAAACATACTATAATTATGGAGATCAAATGTATATTGGCAACATGTACTTTCAAAACATGCGATAATCAATTACATTACCAAATATGTGACAAAATCTGAGAAGAGTTCTGAAAATTATCATTAAATGTTAATGTGACTTGAAAACAACCCTAATGAATTAGTAGCTAGATCATATATAAGACTCCTAATATAAAACCTTGTCAAAAGAGACATTAGGGCACAAGAGACGTGTCATATGTTGTTGGAGCTTCCATTGGTAGAAAGCAGTAGAGTATTTGTCACTTTGAATGTTTCACACAAAGTGTTCAAACTGGTGATGCATACTATAGAACCAAAAAATGATAAACCCTTAAAAGATTTCATTGATGGATACATAAACATACCATATGAAATGAATTTTGTTTTCACTTATAGAGACATCTAGATTGTGGTCATATAATCCTAGGTGAAGGCAAGATAATAAATGGGAGGCTAGGAGTGTGGCAACTATTGTGAGAGTATTCCCAAGGTTTGCTACAGTAAGAGTATAGGAATCAGAAAAATGGATTGATTTCTATTGGTTAGAGTTATTGATTCACAAGCCAATTTGAAATATAGAAAGATATATTAGACTTGATGATGGTATAATAACATCAAACTGGGACTCATTTAATTACAATCATTAGCATGTGGAGCGGAGGACTATGTTAGATGACCATGAAAATCAAAGTGATGATAAATGTGATGATGTTCAAGTTGTTCATCAAGATACAATGGAACATGAGTGGGAAATTATATCAAGGCTACATCGTGGGCAAATTATGGAAGTATCATAAATAATTAGAAGAATTTGGCTAGTTTGCAGATGGTGGGGGAGCGGCTTTAAGGACAAATACATTCATGGTTCCTTTGCCCTTAGTATTGGTATTGGTTTGGTTGTTTCATTTGAAAGAAGAGGCCTCATTGATTTTATAGGTAGAGTTTTTATTTTTCAATTTTAGCCTCCATTTATCAATGGCTCTATTCTCTAGCTTATGTGCCATGGTAAAAGCTTCATCAAAAGTATGAAAGATTTGGACACGTAGCGTGAAGAAGATATGTTTGGTACATGCTTGAGCAAAGAACTCTATGAGTTCAAGTTGAGGCAAGGAAAATGAAAGTTGGTCCATTAGGTTCCTCCAATGAGCCACAAAATTGGCAATGGACTCATCCTCAAACTGCCAAATGGAATAGAGGTTGGTAATAGAAACTTTCTTGGAGATGTTAATCGCAAAGTGATCTAAGAAATTTTGGGCTAGTTGGGTGAAAGAGACGATGGAATGTTTGGGTAAGGCACTATACCAATCTAAGGTTGGGTTGGCTAAAGACATGGGGAAATTGCAGAGAAGAAGGGCATCATCATAGGCTATGAGATAACAAGCATACCTAAATGCCCTAAGGTGTTGTTGGGGATCCTCCTTACTTTGAAATTTGGAAAATTTGGGAAGTTCCCATTAGGGAGGATAAGGTCAAATAGGGACAGATGGGTGAATAGGTTCATTACAAATTTGGTCATAGGATAAATGGTCATGAGCCCCTAAAATAGATGATTTTAGATTAGACATTTTATCTATCAACATCTTAATTAAATTAATTTGAGGTTGGGTAGTTGCATAATTGGGTGGTAGGTTTAGTTGAGGTTGGGTGGCTGCAATATATGGATAAGAGGTGGAAGGTTGAGAAAATGCCACATATTGGTATGTGGTCATTGAAGGTTGGGATGAAAGGGATACGTATCCTTGTGGATTAAAAACATATTGGTATGATGTTATATGGGTTTGTTGAGGGATGGACATGGGTTGGTTTGGACGTATGGTTGAAGTGATAGTCCTTATGCTAATAGGTAGAAGGGTAAAAGGTATGGAGGCAAAGAAACCATGAATGTATTTATCTGTGTTTATCATAATGTGCTTACATAAACTATTTTTTATTTTATTTTTATAGGTACAATGAACCATGGCCATTGAATTCGAATGGATCAAAATTATTCAAGACCCAAAAACAAGAGATAAAAAATATGAGCCTATAAGAAATGATGATCATGTAAATACAAATAACTAAAGCATACTACAATTATGGAGAGAAAATGTATATTGGCAACATGTACTTTCAAAACATGTGATAATCAATTACATTGCCAAATATGTGATAAAAACTGAGAAGAGTTCTGAAACTTATCATTAAATGTTAATGTGACTTGTAAACATTGAAAACCCTAACAAATTAATAGCTAGATCATATATAAGACTCATAATATAAAACCTTATTGAAATAAACATTAGGGCACATGAGACATGTCATATGTTGTTGGAGCTTCTATTGGTAGCAAGTAGTAGAGTGTTTGTCACTTTTGAATGTTTCACGTAAAGTGTTCAAACCAGTGATGCATACTATAGAACCAAAAATGGATAAACCCTTAAAAGCTTTCATTGATGGATACATGAACATACCTTATTAAATGGAAAATTTTTCACCTAAAGAGACATCTAGATCATTTTCATATAATCCTAGGTGAAGGTGAGATAATAAATGGGAGGCTAAGAGTGTGGAAACTATTGTGAGAGTATTCCCAAGGTTTACTACAATACAAGTATAGGAATCAGAAAAATGGCTTGATTTCTATTGGTTAGAGTTATTGATTTACAAGCCATTTCAAAATATAGAAAGAGATATTAGACTTGATGATGATATAATAACATCAAAATGGGAGTCATTTAATTACAATCATTGGCATGTAGAGTGGAGTACTATGTTAGATGACCATGAAAATTAAAGTAATGTTGAATGTGATGATGTTCAAGTTGTTCATCAAAATACAATGGAACATGAGTGGGAAATCATATCAAGGCTACATCGTGGGAAAATTATGGAAGTATCATAAATATATATGTTGGGCAGAAAAGATCTTGATAAACAAGCACCATGAAATCATCAATTTAAAGGAGAAGAATACACAAGTTCAGATATAAAATTCATAAGCACAATGAAAGACAATGGATTACTCATATTGGATGATATAACAAGTAATATTTCATATGGAACATTAGGTGCCAAATAAAAAAAGGCACTTGATATAATCATGAGGCATTTTATTCATATGCATAATATCGTACCACTATGCATGATAATTCAAAGAACAATAGGAACAATAAAATCACATCTAATTGGTGCCATTCATGAAGCTTTTTAAAATGAATCATTAGTTATGTAGTGTTTTCCACTTTTATTACTTGCACCAACTGGAGTTACAATGTTTAATATTGGTGCTTCGATAATCCGCTCAACACTATGAGTCCCAATCATAAACTTTACTGAATTAGAAGGAATAAGACTCACAAATTTTCAAGAGGAAATACAACATATAAAATACATATTTATTGATGAAATGAGTTTCATTGGGGAAAAATGTTGCAGAACATAGATGCATGACTTCATCAAGCATTTCCAGAAAATGCAAACATGAGTTTTGGAGGTAGATCAATCATTTTAGTAGGATATTTGGTCTAGCTATCTCCTATGAGTGATAAAGCATCATACAATAATAATAGACATGGAAAAATATTATGGGAAGAATTCTAAATAGTTGTTACTCTAGATAAGGTATTTAGATAAGAAGTAAAAAGTGATGACCAAAAAAGGTTTCGACAACTGCTCACAAATATTAGAGATGCACATCCAACTATTGATGATTGGAAATTATTGATGTCAAGAACAAATAGTGTATTACATCCAAGCATCAGGGAATATTTTGACGATGCTATTCATTTCTTTGAAATGAATTATAAAGTGAAAAACCATAACAGAATGAATTTGATATCATTAAAAGGACTGATTGCATGGAACATTACAATTAGAACAAGTAGTACCAATCCATGAGGATGTCAAAATGATGAATTGGATGTGGAGTTATTAATTGATAAGGATGCAAAGGTGATGTTAACCTCCAACCTATAGATAGAAGCAGGAGTTGTAAATGGATCTCTAGAATATATTTGAAGTATAGTATACAAACCTGGAAGTTCCCCATCAGAGCCACCTACAAATGTTATCTACCAAGGGGACGAACATGACATCTACCCTTAAGACTGGCTTGGGGATTATCCATACATAAATCACAAGGATTGACTCTTTCTAAAGCACCAATTGATATAGGGCATACAAAAAGACTAGGGTTAACATTTATGGCCATCTCGCATGTAAAATATCTAGAAGGACTCAAAATTTGGTCTCCATTTTCATACGACAAAGATGAGAAGTTGAAAACAGGGAAACAACTTTCCAAATGGAAAGTTGAGGAAGAAAGATTCATGTCCTTAGAACTACAATAATGTTACATATTTAATATCACATATATTATAATTACTTTCACATTTCCATGTATAAGTAATTATTTTATTTAATTATCATTGAATGTGATATATATTTCTTTTTTGGATGAACATGAAATGATGCATTAATTGGTATTTATTGTTAAATGTGCATGCCACACCTGTGGGTGCTATTCACATAGATATCTTAAATACATCTATCTAAAATATGTCGAGAGATATCGATCTTGAGGTGCCTATCTAACCTACATGACAATATAGGTGCCTCGAGATTGATATCTCTTGGTGTATTTTAGATAGATGTATTTAAGATATATATGCTAGTTTAAAAGCACATGTAGGCAAAATATACTTGATGCATTCATTCCACATGAGAAAGTAAGAGAATAAAGACTTTTTTTTTCAGTTATTAACTTTTAATCAATAAAAAGACTCATGAAGAGTTGAAAATCATTTATTGATTTTAAAAAAAATATTAATGTCTCAGGAAAGGTGTCATGAATATTTTTGTTGTATGTGAGAGAAAAGAAAAGAAAAGGTTAATTATGAAACAATAAAATAATTTTATATATGTTAATAATGTTAAATCATATCAAATAAAAAGACAAGGTGCAACTAGTCAATATTAAGCTCAAGAAAGATGTTGTAAGCTAAGAAAGATGTGTCTCTTACTAGAAGCAAATAGTCTAATATAATTGAAGGATGGTGTCTTAGGGAAGATGCCAAGTTGAAACAACAGAACTGTAATAGTTTGATGCCAAGATTAGATTTTGTAACAACTAAAAATAAGGTGAGACACTTCTTGAAGGAGGAAAAATAAGATGTTTGGGATTCTAAGATAAAATGACGGTTAAATTGATTAGGGAAGAAAAGTTTGGATTGAAATGCAAATATGACAAAAATTAAATATATTCAACGTATGGGTAAAAAAAAATAGAGTAAGACACTAAAAACCATTTTCAAGGCTGTAGGCCCTTGCAAAAAAAATATGTCAAGAAACTAATATTATCTAGCCAAGTGCCTGCAATGACTTAACATTCAACACTAAAAAATGTGCTCTAATACTATGTTAAGAATTATGTCAAGATTGATAAAATAATATTGAAAACATAACACAATGAATACATAGAAGAATAATAGTACCTCAATATCAAACCACAAGATAAATCAAGATACAAGAATTATCAAGTGGGGAAAATTGTTAAGTGGAATAAAATTTTATGTATATTAAGAAGACTTACAAATTAAAATTATCTATGTACAATCTCAATAGAAGAAAAGAGAATAGAGAAGAGAGATGAACCTCCAACCATAAGAGAAAAATCTCAAGATAAATTAATGTGTAGAATGAGAGAGGAGATAGCTCATTAAATAGAACTATAAGGAAAGAATAATTATTTACATAACCTTATTGCATGTGTCAAATTTTCGTAATCCCAATAAGGTAAAGGGGAGGTGTGTGAAAAGTGTAGGGGTAGTTACATATAACATGTAACTCCAATATTACTTACAAAATGACAAAAGATATGTGACATCTCATAAATCTGGAATTAAGTGAATTTATTATAATAAGAAACACATAACTAAATAGACTTAATATTAACCTAAATTATCCTAAATAAAGATTAATGTCCAACATATTGACATGACACTGATCAACCAAGATATAAAAACTTACTCAACACATGTTCTATAAATACTTCCTCAAGATATTCAACATGATAAAGAAGGTCAATCATGCATTCATAATGATACAATGTTGTAATGTAACATTATTTAGTCATGTTATTGAAGCATGTACATAAGAGTCAGTCATGCTTCATTTCCCACTTGCAAGAAAGTCTATAAATATATTTTTACATTCTTGAATGGAAATTTATTATTTTACCAATTCAAAAAGGAGATAAAAGCATAACTTTTTAATTCCACAAAGATGACATGGTTTGAACTAGAAAAAACATATTTTGAATTTGATAAATATTATTGCATACAATGATAAAATATATAAGATAATTTGTAATTGATCTGAATGTATAAGAAATGATGCTTAGGTAGAGTGTATCCTTTAGAAAACATGGACAAAGTTATAAACCCATAGTTGAGTTTGAGACGATGGGCTTGTTTTAAATCAGAAGATGTCTCAGGTTTCTATTAAAATGAGTACAAATGTTGGGATAGTAAGATAAGAATCACCTTAATTGCATTAACTAATACTAGGAGCATCATTAAAATTTTTAATCTCATAAGAACATTAATGGCTTCGATATCTATGAATAACTTAAACAATAGTGATACAAATAAGTATTTTAAAAAATCATTATCTCTCACTTTATCTCAACTCATCTCAACACTCAAACTTTGATCTAGATCTTATTGATACTTTCTCCCTCTCATCACTTTCATCACCTATCAGTCTTATCTAGTAATGGTTAAATTTTGAAGGGAACTCTCTTATTTTATCTTATAGATAGGCCATAGGTTCTTGTGAACATGCCTCTGTATAATACCCATATTTATGCCTCCTAACACTCTTATAGAGGAGTTTCTAAAATGTGTGGAACAAGTATGAATAAATAAAGCATCCATGAAGGTCATCGTAAGAACCTTGACAATCCTAATCTAGTATTAACACTGAATGCCTTCTACAAAGAGGAAAAAGGGGTTCTACTCCACTCTGGTTTTCCATACTATAGAAAAATAAAAGCTATAGCTCACCCAGTAGCTAAAGGGGATGTAATTAAATCAGTCAAGGTGCTAGAGTGATTCATGTTAGTCATGTATAGTGGTGAAATCCCATGGATACCCAGATACGCTCTTCTCCTCAATACTTCAAATCTATTGACCATAGAGCACTAACCAATTCATTTTGGGTTAAGGATCCCTGAGATCACTACTTCCATTATGTTGTAAATAATTTCATCATAATGAAAATAATGTGTTCCTGCAAACAATGATTAATAATGCTTCACAATATTGTAAATGCACTAAAATATTCACATTACCTAGCCTCAATCTCTAAAAATATTATTATGGTTATTATAATACCAACAAAAAAATAGCACCACCATTTATCTTAATAAACCAATGAAATTCCTATCTACTTTTGCAATAAGAAAGTATAAACATTGAAAGAATACATGAGTGCATAAATTAAGTATTGATAAACATATATGAAAGGAAAAAGTCACAAGTAATTCTTGTAGTAGTTTATTGTCTATACCTCCAAAATACTGCATAAAATTCCTTGAAGTATTGCTTTCCACCTTGTCAAACCTCTTCCTCTTCCTCATGAGAAAACATATCACATGATGTGCTATGTGAATTGTCTGAATAAATACATAAATGAAATGAGAAAATTTTAGGGAAGATAGACAATTCACATGAAGCACCCTTGATCACAATCATGCACATAATCATATGGAGCACCTAATCTCAAAAAAATATATTTTCACAAATTAATTCATAATGATTACATGTGAAGATGATTACATGTGGACATACATCTAAACATAATTACACATGGACATATATATGAATATGATTACATCGAAACATACTTATCAATATGATTACACGTGAACATACATGTCAACATGATTACATGTGAACATACATCTCAAAAATGATTAAATATGAACATACATCTCAACATGATTATATGTGAACACACATCTCAACATGATTATATGTGAACATACATTCAACATGATTGATAGTATGTATTATTCAATAATTAATAGTGCTAGTTATAATAAATATTTCAAGGAATCCATAATGATTAATAATCCATAATAGTAGCTAAAGTTATTCAATAAATTGATACTTGTACTATTCAATAAATAATAATCCAAGTAATATTAAATAATTGTAGCATTTATATTTCCATTATTAAACAAGGGGTTTGTATTGAAATTGTTTGTACTTGTGTTTGTATGTAAAATTGTAATTAATTGTATTTATATCATGAGTCTATAGTCTTTCGTTGTCGGAATAAGTGATGCAGAGGAGGGTGAGCAATAATGTTTTTTAAAGACATTAACACACTTGATAATTTTAATAGGGGAGTAATGCATTTAATATGTGTAAGATATACATTGAATATATAGCATTCCTAGTATTCCATGCATTTATTTTTATCATTTATTGAGCTTAATATGAGATGAATTTTGATGTTTGTAAAGTCTAATTAATGTACATGATCTATGAAATCATCTTTTAAATTATGTATAATAGGATTTTGTTGCATAAATGAAAAATTGTCATTGACATCTGTGTAGGTTCGAAGTACAACTATTAGAAGTGTTGAATGTGTGGAGGATGGATATACATTGATTATATACCATGAGATGCAGTAATAAACTTTCAAGTCATTTGTGGCAAGATTGATGTGGCTTGAAAATGTGTATTTGAATGTGTCAGAGATTTTTTAAATAGCATTTTTCATTAAGTTCATTGAAAAATTGTTATAGTTAAAAAATTCATGTTGAACATATTGTGCAATTTAATTGATGCAAATTCGTGATAAATATTTTATCTCCATTAAAGGGACCAGACAAAACGGTGATGCATGAATCATGCCAAGTCATGTATCCATGGGAGATATTTAATCAAGCATATTATGTAATTATGGAAGATCCACATCTAGAAAATTCAACCTATTTTTACTAAATTTGAAAGAAGATAAATCTAGTTAGTTAAAATCACATATAAATATAATGAAAGTGATAATGGCACCAACATATGTAGGGTATTTGATTTGATGGATTGACGTCAAAGTATCCATGTCAGACCCACTGAGGTCATCATTGTTACAACATTTAAGAATCATTATGGGGAATATTTATAATTCTCTTAGGTCTATGTCTATTTAAGGAAAGTAACTAATATTAGGGGATATGAGTAAAAGATACTATCAAATTGACTTAATTTAAGCTATCATCCATCTTGTATTATTTGATAATGCCACCTCAACATTAATAATAACAAAATCATGCAAGAGTATATTAAATTCAGTTATTTATAACATCATTATTATAAGGGATACATGCCAATTTTGGAATTAATTTAAAGGAATATGCTTGAATAACACCTAGGGAATTTGCTATTATTTATAGGACAAACTTCAGAAAAAAATTATAATTATCATTAAAATATATGTTTCAAATTATTTGATTGGGTAAATAAAAACCAACTAATTGCTAAGTGATTCCTATACTTCTTACCTTGGTAGGAACCGATAATAATAATCGACAATGATTTTCAACACATCCCTAGATTCACATTTTCCTTTCATTTTTAAATAACAATCCATCACTATCCATCATATTCAATAGTCACAATGGTCAAGGCCTTCATAATATATTTCCATGAAAAATAAATGAGTACAAATTATTAGAAATAGATATTGAAATTAATGCATAAATAATACAAAACTAACCATGTAAACACTTTTAGTAAACTTTTATTAAGTAAGAAATAATTCAATTAATTATCAACTAAGACTATGTATCGAATATTTCAAAATTGAACAGATCAACATGATCATATTCTTCATTTATGTATTAATTGTTTGGAAGAAATGAATTCACCATTACAATAACACCCAACATCACAAGCACCGCTCTATCTCTAACAAGTTATATCCTCTCTATAATGGAATGCATACCTTTCTTACAATATTCTCTATTAATACACAAAGACATTCTTGAATCTGCAAGTAATTCAAAATAGAATGAATTGGATAAAATAAAGCCTCATGATTAATGAAATAAATAGTTCTTCTAACCACATGCACACATGACACATTGCTACACAAATAAAAAATTCTTAGTCCATAAACTAGATTGTAAGCTTCTACCCTAGTAGACTTAAATGCATGATCAAATTAAAGCTACAACCATATCAAAACAAGGTAAGTTTTCCTAAACATCATATGATTGGGTTTTCCTTATGCTATACAAGTAAAATAACCCATACATAGTCTCTAGGCATATACTATTCACAAAGGGGATCACTAGGCACCATTCAATTCCAATAAAACAAAGATCAAAATAGAAATAAGTATCAAGAGGCTTATGAACTAAAATGCCATCTTTACACCATGATATATTCAAACCATCAAAACATGTGTGACAAATAGAATATGTAGATAAAACTTATACTATAATTATCATGCATACTTTACTTTTAGCAAGGTTACAATGCATATGATGAAACAAACCACTTGTTTCCGTAAGGGACATTCAGGTCTATCTTTGGAAAGGAGTTTATAAAACCCTGATAATACTATTCTTATCCAATAATATGACCCAATTATAGAAAACTAATAGGGTTTTATCACAAAATATTGTCTCTTCTAAATCTAATAACCATACCTACCTAGTGAGATCATATTCCTTTAAGCCAAACATACATAGCTAACAATGTAAACAATTGGGATAGAGTCACTAATTTCAAGATGTTAGGCACTATATAAGTCATAGAGATGGTAATGCAACTAAAGTTTCATGTAATACACTTCCTCATATTCCACTTGTTACAAGAGGTACTCAACATCTCAATAGTGAAAAGGGATATTAGGGCTAGTATCATCTAATATATAGACTGCAAACCATAGCAAGATATGCAGTGCAACACAATTTAAATAATTGAAAACTAGTAATGAAAACCTTAGTAACATGTTGTAGTTCCCATCCCATTTTCCAGTTCTCATGAATTGTTAGTAACAAGGAGAGTATCACTACTAAAATACTTCTTGCCAAGCAACTGAGTTCCAATAGATATAACAAACATTAATGTTCATTTATTATCATTAAAAGAGAACTTTAATTCTAAAACCAAATTACATCTATTTACCAATCCTTTTTCATATACATCAACTATGTCTTGGCTTAATCAATAAATAAAATAAAACCAACAAACCATTCCATATGCCAATGATAAGGACATAAACTCAACAAAGATCCATTTAGCACATTACCTGGTAGTAATGCCTTTATTGATTGATCTTAAGTAGAGGGGTTATAAATTGATCAAGATTAATGTGCATAATAAAATGCAGATGCAACCTTTTATAACAATAAAAAAAATAAGTGAACAATATTTACTTAGAAACCATTCCTTTTTATGGCACAATGAATGGATCTAATACAAATAATAAATGTATCACAATGCTTTCAAAGACACCACTCCTCTTCATCTAAATCTTAAAGGAAATTATAACATATAAATAAATCAATATAAAATATGGCAGGGTGTAGCAAAAGTGAAGAGAACTAAATGATGTCAATATTACATACCTTTGATGATTTTCATACCATGTTTTTTGATGCATCAATATTAATATCACTAAGGGTCCAAATTTCATTTGATTGGACATTGTTTTAGAGTGTGTTTACTTAGTATTAGTGAAGTGCATCCATAATATTGGGTCATCACACATGGCCTTGAAAATGGTGAGAGTAAAATTATTTTTTGGGGTCAGGACACAATGGCAAGGTTGGCCCCATTGAATAATGCATATGGTACCTTTTGTAGCCATACAACCTTTAGTGTAAAATGAGACATCATCAATAGGGTATAAATAAAAAAGGGTGGAGAAGGAAGATTTAAAATCAGTGTGAGTGTTGTTAATGGTCGACCATATATCATCCTTATCATGTTTAACTTAATCACTCAACAATATAATAATATATGGTTCTCGCTTTTCGTCCATGCCATTATTTCACAAAGGATGGATGATAAATATTTGAACGGGCTAAGTGTTAAAAATAATTATAATAACATTTTGTATTAATAATTGATTTTTTATCCCAAATTAGTTCATCATCCCCATATTTTTTTATTTTATTTTTCCTCACAAACCCTTTTCCCTTTCCTTGACAATAACTAGCTCAATGTAATGTCATCATCCTTACTAGAATGGGTATGTGGGTTATGTATATCATTTATTGATGATGGTTATTTGTAAACATAATATGAGCTAAATTTCCATGCATGTGAACAATTCAACACATTTCATCTCATTTGGTGTTCACAATTATCTGCACTATGCTCTTGCTCTATCCTTATCCTTTCTTGCTCCATGTTTCAAAAATAGTTCCTCTGTATAATTGAGACATGCCTCCTCCATTTACTGTTTTCAATAGATTCGTATGTACTCATTTTGTCATTGATAGCCTTCATGGCTATTTCACTTAGATTTCAAACTTAAAATTCTTTCTCCTCAGCCATCCATGATAATTCTAGCCTACTCTTATTTAAGGTTTGATTCTTTATCATTTGATCTATTGATCTAAATTTAGTTTATCTTATTGTGTATGCCCTTCCCATTGGCTTATTTTTTCTACTTCCTAGACACCCTGGGGGCCTACTTGGAACAAGTTGCTTATCATGAATCGTATTCTTGTGAGTGTTGATTCTCTCTACTAAAAAAAATTGACATCCACCCTCATTAGAATATATGTTAAATGGGTGAACAAACAAGAGTTTAAATCCTACTTATCAATACACTTGTTAAAAATATTATATTCACCTAAAATTAAAACTCAAGAAAGAATCATAGGTTTAAAATCCTACAAAAATTATCAAATCAACAAGAATAACCAATCATCCTCATAAATAATAAGTGCAATTACACATTTATGTTCCTCCTCCTTAGGATCATATTGTGAGGTTTATAACAACCAATCACTATAATCTTCACCAACAATATCCTAAATGTTTTCTAGCTCCACTTACTCATATGAAATTGGTCAATATATATATGCCAATGAAGACTTATATTTCTGCATATAAAACAAAGAGCGTATATGATCATGATGATGGAAGAAACAAGAAGAATTAAAAAGAAATCATACATTCATGGGGACAAACTCATCATGAATGTCACTTTCATTTGCCTCACCATTGCCCCACTTCACCTCTTCTTGCCACAATGGTTAATATATACATGTCAATCAAAAAATATATCATTACATATATAAGACATCTACATACATACGTGCAAGTATGTAAAATCATAAAATGGGTGCGAAGCAGTCAAATGTTGAATGTTATAAACAACTATAATGCTAATGATGACTTATATTATTTCACATAAAAAAGGACCCTATATGAACATGATGATGGAATAAAGAAGAATAATTACAAAAAAAACTTACATTCTTGTGAATAAATTCATCACAAATTTTGTTAACATCCTCCTCACCCTTTTCCCACTCCACCTTCTCTTGTCAAAATGGTTAAAATATATATATCAATAAAAAAATATATCATTGCATATATAAGACATCTACATGCATACATGGAAGTGTGTAAAATAATAAAGTAGATGAAAAGTGGTCAAATGTTAAATATGATAGAAAAATATAAAGAAAATTACATGTAACATGGCCAATAAACAAAGCAGCATTAACAATACACGTGTTGATCTCGTCACAATCTAAATCTCATCTATTTGATGCATCGCTTGTAACTCTTGTAGGAATTTTATCAAACAACCATTGAGATATCGATTTGAGACATTTGAGAATGAATGACTATAAGGTAAAATGTTGTTTCTCCTAAATAATCAATGTAAATAACGATTAGTATTGTCTAAATCTGTAGAAACAAACAATGGATTCCAAGTGGTTAAATGTATATTATTGTCAAAAAAAAATTGAACTTCAATCATGGGTAAGAGAGATACAACCTCAATAATATTACCGATCATAACCCGACGAGAATCCCACCCCCACTGGTGGATGCATTGTCCACAACCATTTTACAAGATTTGTTAACTTTAGACAAACATATATACTTAGGATAGGCACACATGAATGATTTGCTGCTGAATATTTCCCTCTCCTAAAATAATTCATACAACAATCCATTACTATTAAAAAAAATTTAACTGAACTAAATTTTTTTATTTCATGTGTAATAAATAAAATTACATACCATGCAATTTGTATAACCTATGATTTCTTCTAGGATATCCATCATAAATATAGAGATAAAGAAGAAGGTAATCATTAAAAGGGTAAAACATAGACTCTTGGAATTGGTATGAGATAATTGTGAGATGTTTTATACATGTGGTGGATGTCTTACAAGTATGTTGAAGTTTTTATAGGTGTGATAAACATATAATAAAATTGGTTATCCTTATGTCGTGTTAAATAACATAAAAACTCTTCAAGTAAATAAAATAGTAAAGATATCCACCTTAATACCCATACGATATATACTAAATAATATTCCAAAGAGATGAGGTGGGGCCTCAAACAACCTTATGTAACTAGCACATATACATGTGTTACCTTATGAAACTAGCACAAACACATGTTACCTTATGCATCTAACACAAATACATCTGAACATGTATATGATCAACTATAGGAGATGTTATTATCATGTGATTATAATATAAAATAGAACACACTACTCCCTGTACTTAAAAAAATATCCCATTAACAATACATATAAGATAGAAGCACTATTATTTATCACGTGCATAAGTCTAGGCACTATATTCACAAACTTCATAGAATAATATTAGGTTGTTTGCATTAGACACATTGTCACATTGTGTCAAGTTTGTCAAATTGATAGTGCCCAAAATTTTATCACATTCAAATTTGATTTAATATTATGTAATGAAGAGTATTAGGGTGTTGGGGATTCACCAAAGACATAGTGATAATACTAAACCCTACCACCCATAAAATTTATATAAAAGCCCTATATTCTAAAAATTAATCTACAAAAAAATGCTATTTCTTACCTTTGAAAAACATGAAAGCAATGTATATAAACCAATAACTATATCTATAAAACCCCTTGCATATATTGAATTATAGGGTTTCAATATGGTCACAATTAATTTCAGAACATACTATAAGATAATGCATCTATGAACGATGAATAGATGTGAAATATGTCACAATTAGAACTCTAGAAATTAATTTTCACAACAAGGTTCTTTCTTACCATTGTAAAACATGAATACAATATACATATTTTGATAGAATTAAAGATTTCAAATCATTAAGTTTGGTACTAGTTCCAAGTCACTTCAAGGGAATATGTCACTCTAGTGATAAGTTTGTACAAGTATTTAATTTTTAGTTTCTAGTTAGTTTAAACATTATTTTACACAATAAATTTATTTCTTACACATGGAAAACATGAGTGTAAAGTTTATAAAACCCTAAAGTTATCCATAAACCCCCTACATATATTTAATTATAAGGTTTCAATATAGCCACAATAAATTTAAAACCTACAATAAGATATGACATCTATAAACAATAAATAAATGTGAAATACGCCTCAATTAACATTCTAAAAATTACTTTGCACAATAAGTTTCTTTCTCACTCATGGAAAACATGAATGTAATGTACCCATGTGGCCAAAATCAAAGAGCTCAAATAATGTAAGTTTGGTACTAGTTCCAAGTCACTTCAAGGGAATATGTAAGTCTAGTGAAAAGTTTATACAAATATTTAGTTTTTAGTTTCTATTCAATTCATACATTATTACGCACAACAAGGTTATTTCTTACCCATGGAAAATATGAATGCAATGTCTATAAAACAGTAACCATATCCATAAACCCCTATATTGAATTGTATGGTTTCAAGATATCTAAGATCAGTTTTAGAACATATTATAGGATATGTATGAAATGACTAGAAAATGAAAAGAGGAATGCAGGAAAATAATCAATTTAGTTTTATATTCTAATAAATAAATATGACATGGAAAACTATATGTAGGGGGTTTATAGACATTATGTGGGTGTTAAATACATGAACCCTAAGAGTATCCAACAAGCACAAATGTATGTGGCATCAGTGAACTACCAATTCCAAGTCACTTCAAGGGAATATGTTAGTCTAGTGATAAGTTTATACAAGTATTTAGTTTTCAATTTCTAGTTAGTTCATACATATATCTGTACAAAAAGGTTCATACATAACATATCATTGCATACATATATGAAACACACATATATATTTTTCATACATAACATATCATTGCATGCATATATGAACCACATATATGTTTTTTTTCATACATAACATGAATGTAATGTCTATAAAACCTTAACCATATTGTTTTTTATTAAGAGTGTGTCCATAGGACAATTCATGGGTAAGAGTATGTTGTTGAAGCATAATAAGTTTGTTGAATCACTCATTGCATGTTAAATCTATACAGGTAGACAAGTATAAGGTTTAAAATTTCATGGGTACGAGAGTGTCCATTATATGGTTTTTTCTTGTGCAATGGAAACACTCTTACCCATGGAAAACCTAAACGTAGTGTTTATAAATTAAATTGTTCTTTCAAATTGGATGACACATATTAACCCAAAACTAAAATAAAGATTAAAAAAATAGATTTGAATTAATTTATGATGGGTATCCATTAAAGTTTCCATGGACCATTGCAATCATCAAGGAAAAAAAACACAATTTAAAAATTTTAGAATTTTTTTTTACTTTAAATAACATAAACAACTGCAAAAGTTTCAGCAAAACTATGTGCTAATGCAACCTTATTAGACCCCATGAAGGACAAATAATTTAAACTATAGTGTGTTGATCCCAAGGTACAACTCCATAAAATCCACCTTTATGGGCATTTAGGTACAACTATTGAACCTTCAACTCCATTAAAGCTGGTACCTACATGAAAAACATTATATAAGGCTCACCATTTCTCAATAGATATAAAAGTGAAGCACAATTTGAAAAATACCTCCAAAATTTTAAAAATTTGTTCAATCCCAATTAAAATGTACAATTAATGGAATTGAAGACAACTGGTCAATTAAGATTTAAATTTGAATTTCATAAATATTATAAATTAGAGGTATGAGGATGTCCAAATATATCAAATTCGATTCATGCAGAGTTCATTCCACTTGGTTATCTTTAACCATTACACTATTTAGATATTCATATTATTGAATTGATCAAAGTTTTCCTCTTGGGAGGATTGATAAAGGCTCCAACAATTTTCAACACCAAAGTTGGTAGGTGGAAGACATTCCTTTGCGTTTTTTCATAATATTTTGTCTTATGCACATCAATCTTCCTTATTCTTAAATTTTTAATCATAACTATTTTGCATTAACTTTAATATGGATATTTGAATGCATATATTCAAATAAAATATCTCATGCCCACAATCATCACTTATTCAAAATCCTGAATGAAGATTACTTTTTAATGTATCTATATGCATGTGATTTGATAGAATGTCATAAAAAATAAACATGTGAAAATATCAATACAAATGTATGGACTTGAAAAATACTAATGGAATGTGTTATGAGAGTGCGATAATACCATGAAACTAGCTTCAAATGTGTTATGGTTTGAATTCAATGATTATATGATTGTATTCATAATTTATATTTTTATGGTAAAAAATCAATTAAATGATAATAAATGTTTTGATGATAAATTATATAGGGTGATTCAAAACATTGATTAAAAGAACTTGTAACATAGGCTTTTCAAAAACTTTGTTACTATGATTATGGACTATGTAAAGATTTTTTTTTTGAGAAACCATCCAAAATTTTAAAGGAAACTATTATATGATATATATTCTTGTAAACAATGAACTTTTGGAAATAACTATGTAGAAGGACTTAGTTCCTCTGACATTTCCATCTTCTAACTTTAGGTGACTAAAATAACACCTAAACAAATAATAAAGAAATATGTATACTTGTCAATCCAATGGCTAGATGTAACACACATATTCCAAGAAAATTACACAATCAAATCTAGCTAGTAGGAAGTACAGATGACTTAAACAATAAAACCACGCTCTAGAATGTTTACGACTAGTTACACAAAACCCATTACCTTCCTTCATATCTAGCTTTATCAAAGAGAAAAAATAAAATAAGAGAAATTATTAAAGACCTTTTTGTTCTTAAGAGAAATATATATGCCATTACAACAATAAGCCTAGTTTTGAGTCATCGTATACACTTAGCCTTCCTTAAGCTGCTTAAAATATTATTCGTGCCAATAATTCTCAAATATTGTAAGCCCAAATCAAAAAATTCATCAATCTCAACTAGTGAGCACACCAATTATAATGGCAAGCCCTTCGTAGTAACCTGATACTATCTCCTTCAACCTTTCAATTATTTTTTGACCCACTAAAATTCTCCTAAATGTTATCTATGACTTTAAAATCATCATTCATTAATTTATTTAATATATATTATTTTATCTTTCACTTGCTTCCTATATTATTCTAAATTTAGAGCCTCAATTTTAGGTGCAATAGTTATTTTAATACACACTATTGATTCTTAGAACATATATATCACCTAATATTGAGGCTCTGAAAATGCATTATATTGCTTGTTCAATTG
The DNA here is from genome assembly GCA_037957365.1 of Torreya grandis. NCBI lineage: Eukaryota > Viridiplantae > Streptophyta > Pinopsida > Cupressales > Taxaceae > Torreya > Torreya grandis. The sequence continues at coordinate 256,387 of JARHVA010000330.1, forward strand.
TATACCTACTTAGTAATATTAATACAATGCACGACATTTTTTATTGTATTGCTTGGTAGGAAAAAATGTAAATAAAAATTGACAACCTTAAATTTGATGTCCATTTGACTATCATATGGTAGTATTTCTTCTAGCTTCAAAAAGGAAATTGAGAAATTCCTATATCTTGGGCATATAGTCAAGTTTGGATCCTTTCTTTTTTAGATTTTTTTTTCAAGTTTGACATAGTGGTACTGGTGCATTCACAAAGAGGGTAACCAATTAAGGTCAAAATTTAAGTCTGCTTGGTTGGGCCAGACACTCTCTCATGGACACACTTGAGCACGTCACTCTTAGCCTTGACACACTTAACACATCATCTTTATTGATTTCAAAACATGTTAAAAATAACTGAATGCACACTCTCACTCAACTTAGACATGCCTATACAGACTTATAACAATACATGGAGACTCATAAAGTCCCTTCTAAAGTAACACAATTTTCATTTTGTTCTTGGATGATTCTGCTCTTACCTTCCTTACTTCACCTCTCCCTTGGTGTGTTCTTTCTCCTTTTAAAATTAACTCCTTTGTCCCATCAAATATTCCTTTGACAAGTTCCAAGCTTTCAAGAGTGTCACTTTAGCTTACTTAATCTAAAAAAAATGCACAAGATCTAGGGAGTTACTTTCTTTTCAAAATGTCGTTGACAACTCTGCCCAAGATTCGATAGTTTTCAGTTCCCATGACTTTCAGGATTAAATGCCAAACAAACAACTCCTTCCAAACATGTCACAAATACAACAAAAGCTGCACCAAATGGTTGCACGAGATTGCAATCATCAATCTTCTTACAAAATTTAGTACCATGATCCCCTCATCATTTCTAGAATAATGTTATGCTTTATCATAGGGTTTCCAAATGATCCACAATTCATCACACATGCTGCATGACAAAACTCCAAGTGCCTCCAAAAATATCCCCTACTCGCTTCTACATTGAAGAATCAACTTTGTTGAATACTTGATGCTCAAGTGATATCACAGATCAAAAGACAAATATCACAACTCTCTGCTATTTAGCACTATTTGTTCAAATGACTAGAAACTTAACACACAAATTTTACAAAGCATATGCTAAGACCTCAAGAAATATATTCTACTAATTTGTCATTGTGATGAAGGATCATCTTCGCCAAGGAATACACAAAGTAACAACACTAGATATAAATGTGCATGGCAAAGAAATACACAAATCTAACAGATGCAAGTGTGCTCACAAGCAACTAGACTTACACTAAACACTTGTACCAAAGGTGATGCAAAACAACACAAAGACAATTTGTGCAACAATGAAGACTTGCACAGACTTACATCAAGACAAATGTGCAGACATAAACCTTGCGTACCACACCATTTAGATAAATCCTAAACTAACATATTTTTGGTTGATGCAAGATTCTATGTATGCCTTGGATGCTCTTGCATTAGGGGCAACAATATTGAGGCCTTTTCGTACCATTCAATAAGAAATTTATGGAAAACATGATGGATTCAATAATCAATATGAGACCCTTCAATGGATGAAAGTATGTGACAAATCCAAGTTAAGAGCTTTGATATTGACACATCTTGGTGTTTTTCAGATAGAAAATTAAAGATTATATATTAATTATGTTGATAGGCGTAACCTACAATGGCAGCGAAGGGGAGTGGGAGAAGTGAGTGTAATAGTGTGAGATGGCAATAGAAATGGACAACCTTAAATTTGATGTCTATTTGACTGTCATAGAGTAGTTTTTCTTTTTTGTTTGAAGAAGGTGATTGAAAAGTCATGATATCTTAGGCATACAATAAAACGTAGAACCATTTTTTTGCAAAAATATTTTTTTGAGCCCAATACAATATTGTCACTAGATTGAGACCATCTATCACTAATCAACGTAAAATTTATGAAAAAAACATATAAAACTATTAATAAATGTAAAACCCTTCAATAAATAAAAATATGAAAAATTCGAAATAGACATCGACAAAAAATATATTTAAAATATAAGTACGAATTTTATTTATCTTTTCAAAAAACTTAATTGACTTCAATGATTGTGGAATGGTAAAGTTTGTGCACCCAAATTTGAATCTTGATAAGCACTTAGTAATATTTAATCTTTTTGGTTTCATGAATATATAATAAAAGGACCCTCTTAAATTAAAAAAAAATATAATAATATATTAAAAAATGTTTATTTATAAAATTATTATTTTTAATTAAAAAATAATAAATTTTAATAATATTAAAAATAAAATAAAAGATTCTCTTTTTTTTGGAATCTAAAATGAGTCCAACCATTTGAAAGTGTGTTCCAACATAAAATCGCATTTATAACCTCTAAATGGTATGAAATGGGCAATGGGCCCTGAAATGGACCCTCACTTTCATTGACACATAAAATGGCATTTATAACCTCTAGATGGTATGAAATGGGCCCTCACTTTCATTAGCTATTATATTTAAAATGGATATCAAAGTGGCTCTCAAACGGTTTATCTGTCAACTTCATAACGGCCTCCTCTAATTAGGAGTTAAAAAAAAAAAAAAAAATTGCATTAATCTATCCCCATTTCCACCTCTATATCCCCTCCGATTCTCACACACACTGATTGAATCGGAGGACTTTCTGTGGGATCCTTCAAAACCCTAGGTATTTTTTCCCATCAAGACTGGTTATGGAGCAATATGCAGGGGATTTTGGGCTTTTCATCCCAGCAGATCCCCATTATATAAATGTAGAACCTGCATCTTATCAACTCGGTGATTTCCCTGGTTTTCAAGACCTTCAATACTTTCATGACAAATTCCCTCAACCCAACCAAGAGGTCGCCACCCATTAGAGCAATATAATAATTTTTCTTCTAATTTTTTTCAAATCTGTGACATTATTTTCGTGAATGTGGCAATGTTTCAGCCAATTATTTAGATCATCTTGATGGGCTCAATGACTGGTAGCCTATACTGCCCAAGCTCAACCAAATTAAGGTTTAGTCTTACGAATTGTTTGATGTTTCAGTACATGGTTTTGGAAGGGCAAAATGAAGAAAGAGAAATTTCAGAACCTGTTCAAACCAAGGTAATTGTTCTACATTATACCGAATTTTCTCTAAGATTACAGCATGCCTTTTAGGTAGAGTCTATTTATGTAAATATGACAATGTAATCTTGTTAGGAAGACACTCAGTTTTTACATTGTATCGAATTTTCTTCAAAATTACAGTATGCTTTTTAGGAAGAGTTCATTTATGTAAATATATTAATGACAATGTAATCTTGTTAGGAAGACACTCAGTTTTTACATTGTACCGAATTTTCTTCAAGATTACAGCATGCATTTTAGGAAAAGTCTATTTATGTAAATATATCAATGACAATGTAATCTTATTAGAAAGACAGACAGTTTTTACATTGTACCGAATTTTCTTCAAGATTACAGCATGCCTTTTAGGAAGAGTCCATTTATATAAATATATAGATGACAATGTAATCTCATTAGAAAAACAGACAGTTTTTACATTGTACCAAATTTTTTTCAAGATTACAGCATGCCTCTTAGGAAGAGTCCATTTATATAAATATATGGATGACAATGTAATTTCGTTAGAAAAACAGACAGCTTTTACATTGTACCAAATTTTCTTCAAGATTACAGCATGCCTCTTAGGAAGAGTCCATTTATGTAAATATACTGATGACAATGTAATCGCATTAAAAAGACAGTTTTTACATTGTACCGAATTTTCTTCAAAATTACAACATGCCTTTTAAGAAGAGTCCATTTATATAAATATATTGATGATAATCTAATCTTCTTAAGACAACACACAGTTTCTACATTGTACCGAATTTTCTTTAAGATTACAACATGCCTTTTAGAAAGAATTCATTTATGTAAATATATTGATGACAATCGAATCTTATTAAGAAGGCACTCAGTTTCTACGTTGTACCAAATTTTCTTCAAAGGTTACAGCATGCCTCTTAAGAAGAGTTCATTTATGTAAATATATTAATGATAATCTAATCTCGTTAGGACACCCAGCTTTTTCCCTTCCAATTGAAGCTTGAATAATTAACCCATCTGATACCTGGATTTTAATGTAAGCAGAGAGTCTCAGAAAGTCGGTACTGGACAAAGGAGGAGCACGAAAAGTTTAATTATGCTTTGAAAATGTAAGTTCAGAGATTAACATAACTGGTGTTTATAAAATGGAATACAGAGATAAGGGTATTTATTTTTAAAAATTGAAAATTAAACATCTTAATCTTTTGGAGTCTTTTAACATTCATTAATATAAAATGTATAAAAAAATGACCTTAAGTAACTGGTTGGGTTGGGCTAGAATTGTCTGGCTTTAAAATATAACTTGTCTGAATGTTTGTGTATGTAATATCAGGTTGGGTACAGACTTTGAAGCAATTGCAAACTATGTGGGAACTCGTAACTCAACTCAAGTTAGAACTCATGCCCAAAAACATTATGAAAAAATGGTACATTACTATCTCACATTCTTCCTTAATGACATTTTAACTTAAGTATCACATATTTTTATATCTCCCTAAGTTGAATGTTTGATTATTTAATTGTTGATAATTTTTTTTTAAAGATTTAATAGATTGAAAAAAAAGATGTATATAAATTACATTTGATTATTTAATGGTTAATAATTTCAGTTAAAGATTTAATAGATTGAGATAATAAATATATATAAATTAAATTTAGTTATTTAATAGTTGATAATTGTTATTTAATGGTTGATAATTTTGATTACAAATTTAATAGATTGAGAGAATAAATATATATATTAAAGTTGGCCATCCAATGATTGATAATTTCAATTAAAGATTTAATAAATTGAGAGAATAAACATATATAGATTAAATTTGACCATCCAATAGTTGATAATTTTGATTAAAGATTCAAAAGATTGAGAAAATAAATATATATAGATTAAATTTGGTCACCTAATGATTGATAATTTCGATTAAAGATTCAATAGATTGAGAAAATAAACACATATAAATTAAATTAGGCCACCCAATAATTAATAATTTCCATTGAAGAATCAATAAATCGAAAAAATGAAAATATATAAATTAAATTTGACCATCCAATTGTTGATAATTTAAATTGAAAATTCAAAAAAACGAAAAAATAAATACATATAAATTAATTTTTTATAAACATTAATTTGAAAGTATGAACCCTGTCCATTTTCAATTTAAACATACAATCTTCATTATGGAATACACTCCCCTTCATCATTCCCACTCAACCTGTACGCAACCTTATAGTTGAATTAGTAATTATTGGAAAGTGGCTGAATGATTAAAAAAAAAACATGGGAGTTGATCGGTCTTATACAAGATGGTGTTTAATGGAGTAAGTTAGAGAAATAGATAGTGGTATAAATTGACGTTAAATTTGTAATAGAAAAATGTCATGGCCTAAGAAACAAGGCAGACTTGACATGGATAACAGCCATGAGTGCTCCCTTTAAGGAGAAGCTCATTCCACCTTGAGAGTACCAAAAAAGCATATTGATAAACCACATGCAAGCAGAGAAAAAGGCTAAGTAAAGATTATTTTGATAAGGGTACTTTAATTTTGATTATCCTGAAATATTGCTTAATGCAGTTGGGGCATTTGGAAATTAAAGGCTCTAAGTTTAACTTGGTTTAAACCTCCTAGATAATAAAGTTTATATATACAATCTTTACTGGATAAATCCATTCAGTAATAAAAAATTGTGGAAATAACCCCTCAAGGTTTAGAATACTTTTCCCTGACATGCAAAAGTGATCTAAGAAGGAACCCTCATAACATAAAAGGCATCTAAATCCTTAGTGTGGTATAAAAATTGGTAGATTTAGACGCTGAGCAAATGATTGAGTGTATATTTTAAGATTTTGATTATATATAATGTAATGAAGAAAAATAGACTCATAAATTTATGGAGGAGGAGGAATGAAGAGATATTTTAAATTATAAGAGAAAGGAAAAATATGATATATATTATATACAAAATTTTCTTTTAGAAAATTCGTTTGTCAAAGTAGCAACCTATTTTTTATTATATTAATTCAATAGTTTAAAATACAATAACATATTTTAAAATTCTATTTTATTATAATAAATATGTAAATAAATTAAAATATTACAATATAATGATACAAACTATGGATATGAATACCATGGGCTAAAACTATCCATATCAATCCAAAACAGTGATTGAAATAGAACTTGTAAGGTAGAGCTGATGGGAAAACAAATCACACTAAAGAAACATAATGAAAGAATAAGTAGCATAGTTGTATTATTCAAACTTGGGATTTTCATCTTTCTTTTTTCTTGGTGTTTGCAGGTAAGAGATTATAAAAAGAATGGCAAACCTTCACACTCCCAGGCCAAATGTCAGAAAAGCGGCCTAACCTAGATGATAATTTAGTATTTACCAAGTATACAGGTGGAAATAATATATTGAAAACTTGACCAGTGTTGATAGTAAAAATGGGGTAGATCTAGGGAAGCTTTAAACACCTTCTACAAGAGTTTGAATTTAGCAACAACGTTTACAACTATTCATTGGCTAATTTTGTTACAATGATATATGTAGATGCTTACATGCATGGGATCTCAGTTCCATAGATATAAAAATAAATAGCCCAATTTAAATATATAAGTTTTATAAAATCTAATTTCTATTTCTAAGAATCCACTTAAATCATTAACTATATCCACAATTCACAACCTCATTTCATAGAAGAAAGCTTATTGATTTTTTATTGGAATACTGTGTGATTCTTACATTAGGACAATATGATTTATCAAGAGTATTCATAAGAGTGCCTCTCAAGTCCAATATATTAGGTCACTAAACAAAAGGGTTTAAGAAACTAAAATTAAAAGCACAAGCACTTTAGGTAAGTAGAGGAACTTGGTTATCTGGATTGCCCCAACCAATTTTCGTTAGGTCATTTCCCTCTTTACTACTTATGCATTATTTATAATTCCAATATGAGTACCATTTGGAATAGTTTTAGGAGACGAAATTGTTATAACTAGATGTTGTTGAGGTGAGGAGCTTGAATCACCATGTTACACTAGGGGAGGAGCCCAATTGTCATGCTGTATCGGAGGTGATGAATGACTTCATGAGGGAGGTCAACCAAACTAATTGTAAAAGTGACTACTTTTGTGACCTACCTATAAGGTTGCATCTCTTGAAAGTGAAAAGGAAAGCACATAAACAACTATACAAGAACATTATCCCAATCAGTATAATTAAACAATATTTGAAAATATGCCACCTCTAATACCACTTTATTTCCCTATACTTAAATATAAGCACATTTAAAATAACCATGACCATTTTTTTATTTTATTTTTTTTTAACTATACAATTAACGTGAAAAAGAACAACAAATTTTAATCATGTTATGAAATTAGCTTTTATACTTCTTATTTATTTATTGCTTTTACTATTCTTTGGATAGGATCAAATACTTATAAGTCATCTTATACTTATTTCTTTATTATTGTTTGATTAATAAATGTATTAATGGCAACAAATGTCATATAATGGTTGGTCCTTATTTTTATATTTAAAATAAGAATTAAAATAAATGAAGTTATAAAGATGATTCTAGATAGGATTTATTTACAACAAACATGTTATGTAGGCTAAACAATAAAGGTTGTAAATGATGTTTGAGTTTTCTTAATATTTTCTATTGAAACAGGGTGTGTTTCAATATTTTCATTTTGTGATAGTTGTCTTAGGTTGATCATGTGATTAAGTTACCCAACATTAATAATATTTATTTATATTTTATAAATAAATCATAATAACTGTTTTACGTTGTGGTTAAGTTTCTCAACATTGATAATATTTATTTATTTGTAACCTATAAATTATAAATTGTAATGACCTTCAAAATTATGTCTAATTAATAATTTAAGATGGCATGTCTTAAGAAATAATTTGAAAGTAGTTTGGTGGGAGGCATGAAGTAAAATGAATAAATCATGGCTATCAATTTTTCCCCCTTAAATTTTGGAAGGCATAAAAGATTTTTTCAATTAAGAGTTTTCTCTAGTCTCATATTTGTTGGATTAGATGTTGTTCATTGATCTCTTTTTAAATATTTTCTATCATATAATTCTTTTAAATTGTTTCCAAAAATAAATTTGATAAAATTTAAATATAATAAACAAATAATTTAATATAAAATTCATATGAATTAAATTAATTAAAAGTGAATATAAATCATTGATAATTGTCATGTGGTAGAAGATCTTACATAATAGAAGTGCTAGAATTGCTATACCCATGTGCCTTTAAATATGATTGATATTTATTACGAGCATTTTTTTTCTTTTCTACAATTTAATTATGTAAGATTTATATAATTGTAAGCAATGCCTATAAACTAATAATTAAATCATTTCATAACTATAATGTCAAATTCAAAGATCAATGTTAGTTGTCTTTATTTATAAAAAAAATAATAAATTAAATTTAAATATGTTATAATTTTACAATTCATTTTTAGAACAATTAGAATATTTTATTACAATATTTCACATTTCAATAATAAAAAATTACAAATAATAATTCGAAATATCGAACATCCTTAAAAAAAAACTTATAACTATTAAATTATTATAATATTTGATAAATTCTTACAGCATAAAATATTTCTACTTTACCTCCTTGTCACCTTCACGTGTTCTCACTCTTTACGAATCACAAGCCATGTCATAATTTGGAGGATGAACTTGTAATAAATATGCAAACCTAGATGGCTTCAAAGGAATACTAGACTTCTTATCATATATTTTAATGCCACTTTTGATAGGAATTAACTAAGCATTGTTTTTGTTTATTACAAACAACCTTTGATTCGATCCTCTCAAAATTAAAATAAATTAAAAATGTATAGATTTTATTTAAGTGGTAGTTTTTCTACAATGTATTAAATTATGCATATAAGTCATAGTACTTCATTCCAATGTACATCATTTAGATGTCATGACTCTTGAATGACTCAGAATTCCAAGATGAGCAGCAAATCGCGTTGTTTTTCTGTGTACCAACAGGTAAATCCACCAATGAAATATTATTCTGAAGAGTTAGATGGCGCTGGTTCAAGATATGGCTCCATCCGTTTTCCTGAAAACTATTGCATACAGTCTCAGGTTCTTTGTTGAACCTGAGACTTAGCAAAGTGTCAAGATTTTACCAAAAATCAGATTTTTATTACCAGTGCTAGAAAGGTTACTTACCACTTCCATTTCAAGCTTCTTAGTTTCAGCCACCCTATTCGTCAGAGAATATGAGGATGTGTTGCTATTAACAAAAACCTTATTAGCATTACTTTTTCCGCAGTATAGAAGTTTTTTGTCAAAAGAGAATTTCCCTGTCAGAATTTTTTGTTTCTGTCCAATGCTAAAAACTTTTTCTTCCATCTATTTTCTCCATTAAGAAGAGCACTCACAACCGCTATATGCATAATACCATCAAATTTTTCCCACACTGCGATTTGTAGAGTTCTTGCAAGTTCTAAAGGTAGCTTATACAACTTATTCAAGACAAACCTAGTCCTACCAATCACATATCTAAGCAAAGAAAGGCTCGCTCTATCAAAAATGTTATTATTTCTAGAATTTCTTAAAGAATGTTTAATACAAATCCAAGAAGGAAAAACTTTATGATCCTTACAACATTTTAAAATGCAAAATCTGCTGTTCTTTTTGCAAGTTTAATTCAGAGCTTTTTAAAAAGCTTGGTCTTAGCATACATAATCTTGTCATGAAGAGTAATAATCAAAGATTTGATATTTTCAGAGTTCATACAATAGTAATAATTTTCTTCTAGAAAAAATTGGGTAAGTTTTGAATCTCGACACGTTTCAGATCCACTTTTATGATCTTTCATCAAGGAAATAATATGTGTAGGAATATTGAAGGAATATAGCAATTACAAAAAATTGCCAAAAAATAAACATATAACCATTAACCAAAATCTGTTAAAAACCAAAAATCAAAATCAAAAGACAAAAATAATAAATTAAGTTGTTTCCAAATACATATTAGTTATTAATAATTTAAAGCTATAAAAATGTTATAACATTATAAATTTAAAATAAGTTATAAATAAATTTAAAAATAAACCAAATTTATTAATTATTTAAAATTAATTATCATTATTAATAATTAATTAAAGTTAATTTTAAGAAATTTTATAACAATAAAAAATCTTTTAAAATGTAAAAACAAATTTATTAATTAAAATTTTATAATTTATATAAAATAATTTGTTTAATTATGAAAATTATTTAGTTTAATCAAATTAGTTAAAATGAATGCTATTTTAAATTAAAAAATTATAAAAATAAAAATGAAAATTAAATCAATTGAATTTAGAATTTATTATTTAAACATTATCTATTTTAAAGATAATGTTAAAAAATTAATCAACTAAAATTTTAAATAAAATTAAAATTTTATTAACTTGCAAACAAAACCTAAGTTAAAACAAGAAAGATCATCCGAAATTTTTAAAATTCAAAAATCAATGAAGGAACTCTAAACACCACAAACCTACTCCATAAAAGAGCAAAAAACTAATTATTATAAACTACCATTTTCTAAGCATGACCGATCCTTAACCCATCATCTTTGTTTAAATTTTTAGGATGTTTTAAATTTTATATTGCTTCTCTTAACTTACATTTATGGAAGTGATCTTCTGCTACCAAAATTTTTGCTTCCTCAATATTGATGGCATGTTTCAACTTAAACGAATGTTTGGAAAGCGTTAATTTTTATTTCATTTCCAAATGAATATCTGTAGAATGTTCTATAATTCTTATATTAACCAATCTTCTCATCTCCCCTATGTAAGGTATACCACACGAATAATCAACCTTATATACTCCACTTCTAAAGTTTGGATACAACTTATCTTTAGCAGATCCCAACATTATGTGTAACTTATTCACAGGTAGGAACGTGGAGTGAATATTATGATGATTGAGAATTTTAGCTAATTTATTAGAAATGCCTTCAACATAAGGAAGATAAGCTATATGACCCTCTGTGAAAGACTCTTTACTTTTAGTTATGTTAATATTTTCCTTAACCTGCTTGTTAACCTTAGCTATTTGTTTACCCAAGTATCCGTTCAACGGAAAAACTCGATTCAAGTGCAAGAGTTCATGATTGATGCTCTCCTCACTACAAATTTTAAATGCCCTTGTAATTAAAGTCTTTATAACCCCTAATTTTTGGGCAGGATGGTGATGGGAGGAGGCATGAAGGTAAAGGTCTATGTGAGTACCTTTTCTATAGGCTTTCCTAGCTAAGGACCCATCTTCCTTCCTAACCAGTGAAAAACCAAGTCTTCAAATTTTTTCATAAGTAGGTTAATGACTACGAGAGATAGAGGAGAGCCCATTGCCATGCCTTCACACTATTCATAAATAATACCTTTAAAGGGAAAGTAGAGTTCAAACATAACTCGATCAAATTAGTCATTTCTATGTTAGTAATATTGCGAAATACTTCCACCACTTCATGAATTGGGACCTTGGTGTAAATGAACACAACATCCAAACTTATCAGCAACTTGTTTTCTTCAATTTTTATATCGTGCTATTTTTTTGTTCCTACACATATGATTTGCTTGATAAAGGATCACAAAAGTGGATCTGAAACACATCAAGATTCAAAACTTGACACAATTTTTTTCAGAAGAAGATTATTACTATTGTATGGACTATGGAAATATCAAATCATTGATTATTACTCTTCATGGGAGGGATATGTATTCTAAGACCAAGCTTTTTGAAAAGCTATAAATTAAACTTGTAAAAAGAACAACAGATATTGTATTTTTAAAACGTTGTAGGGATCATAGAGTTTTTCCTTCTTGGATTTGTATTAACCATTCTTTAACAAATTCTAGAAATAATAACATTTTTGATAGAGCGAGCCTTTCTTTGCTTAGATATGTGATTGGTAGGACTAGGTTTGTCTTGAATAATTTGTCTAATGAGTTGTATAAGCTACATTTAGAACTTGCAGAAACTCTACAAATCACAGTGTGGGAAAAATTTGATGGTATTACACATACAATGGTTGTGAGTGCTCTTCTTAAGGTGGAAAATAGACAGAAGAAAAAGTTTTAAGCATTGGACAGAGACAATCAAAACAGGTATAAACAAGAAATTTTGATAGGTATATTCTCTTTTGACAAAAAAAAATTATATTGCAGATAGAGTAATGCTAATAAGGTTTTTGTTAATAGCAACATGTTCTCATATTCTCTGATGAATATGGTGGCTAAAACTAAGAAGCTTGAAATGGAAGTGGTAAGTAACCTTTCTAGCACTGGTAATAAAAATATGATTTTTGGTGGAATTATTAAAAAATGCATTTTTCCTCATGACACTTTGCTAAGTCTCAGGTTCAACAAAGACCCTTCAGCGGTATGCAACAATCTTTAGGAAAATGGATGGAGCCATATCTTGAACCAACCTCATCTAACTCTTCAGAATAATTTTTATTGGTAGATTTACTTGTTGGTACATAGAAAAATAACCTGATTTGCTACTCATCTTGGAATCTTGAGTCCAATGATAGTATGGCAGTAGAAAACATAGTGTTTATAGAGGATAGTGTTGCAAGGGCATCAACTTGTTTGGGAAATTCCAATAAGGAAATTACTGCAGAGGCACTGATTTGTTTAGGAAATCCTATGGAAAAAAACATCTCAACAAAAGGTACCAGCTGTAAGGAAGATATCAATGTGATTTTTCCACGATGTTGGAAACCAAGCTTGGAGGCATGTGAAGTAGGCGTAGAATTTAATGGTTTGAATTTAGGTTCAAATCTTAATATATATATTGGTATGGACGAAGTCACTAGTTCTAAGCTTGTTTTTAATAACATCACCGAAAGCTCTAAAAATAATGGTAATTTAAAGAATAATGTGAATGCTAATAATATTAATGGAAATAATAATGATGATGATGAGAAACATGATAATTACAATGATTATAACATTAATAATATACTATTTAGGAACAATAATGATGATGATGATGATGATGATGATGATGATGATGATGATGATGAGAAACATGATAATTACAATGATTATAACATTAATAATATACTTTTTAGGAACAATGATGATGATGATGACGATGTAAAAATTAAGAATAAAAATAATGGTTTTAACAACTCTTGCACTGGTAATCTTTTTACATCTTTAAATAGAATAATGTCTTGCTCTAAAGATCGAAATGCCAATAACATCATTTTTGATTGGGAAAACAAATTGGTAGTTAATCTTTTTGACTATTATTTAGATAAGCCCTCTTTTAACATTCTAAAAAGAGGTTTAGGTTTTGTTATTACCCCTCAGAATATACCTAGAGAATATTTCATTATAGGTATAGACAGTGCTCTTAAACAACTTCCCTTCAACTTAGCAGAGGAAGTTAGACAAGATTGTGTTGTGGCTCTATGTAAAGCCAAACTACCTTCTTGCAATATTTCTAAAGAAGAGTGGTTAGCTCTCAAGACCCTTACGTGCAACTATGATATAGTTATTCTTAAAGTAGATAAAGGGAATGCTATTGTGGTCCTTAACTATAGTGACTATGACTCTAAAATGCTTGATCACTTGTCTAATAGTGGTAGTTATAGAAAACTTGATCGTAACCCAGTGTGCAATATTATTAAAAATGTTACTAAGGTGATTAAGTATTCTTTTAATGATTTAAATAAAAATAAATTAATTCCTAATAAAGAAGTAACCCCCAGAATATATGGTGCTCCAAAAATTCACAAAGCAGGAGTACTATTAAGACCCATTGTAGACACAACAAACTCCCTGATGTATAATCTTGCGGCTTTTTTAGCTGATAAACTTAAACCATTTGTAGGGAAAACCTCCTCTTTTGTTCGTGACTCAAGTGAATTCATTGATTTTATCAAGTATAAAAAGGTAGAAAATGAGTTGCTGGGAAGTTTTGATGTTGTGTCGCTTTACACCAAGGTCCCAATTCATGAAGTGATGGAAGTAGTTCACAATATTACTAACATTGAAATGGCTAATCTGGTCGAGTTATGTTTGAACTCTACTTTATTCATCTTTAAAAGTATCATTTATTAACAATGTGAATGCATGAAAATGGGCTCTCCTCTATCTCCCATAGTCTCCAACCTATTTATGAATTTTTTTGAAGACTTGGCTCTTCACTCTTTCCCTTTGAAACCCAAATGGTGGAAAAGATACATTGATGACACCAGCTTATGTTGACAACATGGACTACATAAATTACAAGAGCTCCATTCCCATCTCAATAATCAGTTTCATAGCATATAATTTTCCAAAGAAATTGAGATAGATCAACAACTTCCTTTTTTAGATGTCCTCTTGCTTAGGAAGGAAGATGGTTCTTTAGCTAGGAAAGTCTATAGAAAAGGTACTCACACAGACCTTTACCTTTATGTCTCCTCCCATCACCATCCTGCCCAAAAAGTAGAGGTAATAAAGACTGTAATTACAAGGGCCTTTAAAATTTATGATGAGGAGAGCATCGATCATGAACTCTTGCACCTGCATTGAGTTTTTAAATTGAACAAATACTCTGGTAAACAAATAGCTAAGGCTATCAAGCAGGTTAAGGAAAATATTAACAGAACTAAAAGTAAAGAGTCTTTCACGAAGGGTCCCATAGCTTATCTTCCTTATGTTGAAGGCATTTCTAATAAATTAGTTAAAATTCTCAATCGTCATAATATTCACTCCATGTTCTTACTTATGAATAAGTTACGCATGATGTTGGGGTTTGTTAAAGAAAAGTTGGACCCAAACCTTAGAAGTGGTGTCTATAAGGTTGACTGTTCATGTGGTATACCTTATAGGGGAGATGGAAAGATCAGTTAAAATAAAAATTAAAGAACATTCTGTAGACATTCATCTGGAAAGGAAAAAAATTTAGCCCTTGTCAAACATTCATTTAAGTCGAAACATGCCATCAATATTGAGGAAGCAAAAATTTTGTTAGTAGAAGATCACTTCCATAAACGTAAGTTAAGAGAAGTAATAGAAATTTTGAAACATACTAAAAATTTAAACAAAGATGATGGGTTAGGGATCAATCATGCTCGGAAAACAATAGTTTATAATAATTAGTTTTTTACTCTTTTATGGAGTAGGTTTGTGGTATTTAGAGTTTCCTTCATTGATTTTTGAATTTTAAAATTTTTGAATGATCTTTATTGTTTTAACTTAGATTTTGTTTGTAAGTTAATAAAATTTTAATTTTCTCTAAAATTTTAGTTAATTAATTTTTTTAACATTTTCTTTAAAACAAATAATTTTTAAATAATAAATTCTAAATTTAATTGATTTAATTTTAATTTTTATAATTTTTTAAAAAGTTTTTATTTAAAATAGCTTTAATTTTAACTAATTTGATTAAACTAAATAATTTTTATAATTAAAACAAACTATTTTATATAAATTATAAAATTTTAGTTAATAAATTTGTTTTTACATTTTAAAAGATTTTTTATTGTTATAACATTTCTTAAAAATATCTTTAATTAATTATTAATAATGATAATTAATTTTAAATAATTAATAAATTCTTTATAATAAATTTGGTTTATTTTTAAATTTATTTATAACTTATTTTAAATTTATAATGTTATAACATTATTATAGTTTTAAATTAATAATTAATTATTAATAACTAATATGTATTTGGAAATAACTTAATTTGTTATTTTTGTCTTTTGATTTTTATTTATTTTTTAATTAGTTTTTGGTTAACGGTTATATATTTATTTTTTGAAAATTTTTTCTAACAGCTACATTCCTCCAATTTTTATATCGTGCTATTTTGTTGTTCTTACACATACTATTTCCCTGATGAAAGATCACAGAAGTGGATCCGAAACACATCCAGATTCAAAACTTGACACAATTTTTTCTAAAAGAGGATTATTAATATAGATTGTTTCATATTTTAAATCATGAGTGGACATTGATTTATACATGTTTTTTTGAAAGTTTTAAATGAATCAAGTGGGATATTTGGGATGCACCTGATAACATCAAGTATGATTAGACATAAGTATAAAATTTATTTCTTTTATCCTTTTAATTTAGCATTTTAAATACTAGACTAAAAGGGGGGCATCTTTAAACACCAAAATTGGTATTAGACACCTAACAACATCAATTATGATTTATAATTGATATACATGACTTGTACATGCACACTTGACTTTTTCTCACATTATCTTATATTCATTGACATATTTTTGAGCTTGGCGAACTCAATTAGTTGTCATTCGTATATAGGATCTCCCTAGTCTATGTCATAATTTTCTATTATCCTAAGAAACATGTTGCCATATTCTAGATCATTTTTATCTCTTCTTGGACAATGCTAGAAACAGTCAAATATTGGTAGTTATAACAGTGTCTGCCTTCATCTGTAGTGTTTGGGTTTCTTAAATGGATATTTTTCAAATTAAAATCCCTCACTTGGTTTGACCTACATGTTTTGCATATCTGTTATGGGGTAAGTTACCCAAAGAGTAATTTATATATACACATCAAATATAAATCCATTCCTATATATCAAGCACCTAGTATCTTATACTTATCTTGTAAAAGCTTGAGGATTTCATTTGTACACCCTTGAGGCATTATCTAAAAGTGTCCAAATCTAAAAACTCCTTAAAGGAATAGTCTAAAAGGACAAGTATAAATTCTATCACAAGGTGAAAGTTGTATATTTTCAAGTGTCAAAAGTGAAATACTTGCATTGCATTCTAGTGAAATACTATTGAGCACACATACACAAAATTGGGAGAACTACATGCGGTTTGATCCCTCTTCAGAGTATTAGAATGTAAGAAACACTCAACCCCTCAACCGTTTAATTTGTCTAATCCATCTTTCTAACCCATTTTTATAGGTCAAGAAAGTGTTGATAGTGGATATAGGGTTTTCAGGTAAAGGAAGACAAAATAAATATATATATAAATAAGACCAAGGATCATAAATCACTTAGAAATCACATTGACATCCAGGCACAACGATCTGTGGTAAAACAGACTAGCAAATTACATAAGGATAGTTTGGGCAAATAGTGGATATATCTAGTTGTTACAAGTGTCAAAGTATTCATCAACAACATCCCAGAAGATCTTGAGAGTCAGTCTCTTGATCTAAATAGCCATAGAAGCATTTCGAAAAAAAAAATATTATTATGCATAAGCAAGGAGAAAAATATAATATAATATAATATCAACTAAGTGTCTTATCTCTTAGTCCTTTCTATATTTAGTAAGTGTGATAAATCCTCTATTAGCATTCATATTTTTATGGTAAATGACATATCTTATGTAATTTGAATCTCAATAGTTTTATACTTGTTTATATCACTAAATCCAAAATAAATTAAAATATATTGGTGCCCATACCATATTTCAAAACTCTTATTTCGGTATAGGTTAGGAATATGCTAGAAAATATGAAGTGATTGCACAGATGTTGGTTGCATTTGGTGAAATAGTGGCAATGCCTCATGATGATATCCAAGTTTTTTATAAGCTCAAATTAGGACATTCCATGAGAATATGTGTTGTTCAATCATTTGGTCAAGCATTCATTGATTATCTGCTAAACTTATACACATATTCATACATGTGTATATCGGTATTTTATTTAAAAAACATTATCATAAACTTAAAATCCCTTTCTTTGATATGGGACTGAGAGATTCTTTCTTGGAAATGTAGGTTTGAATTACTTGAAGATATGTATAAGGGTATATAGGGTAGTTGTGTGTAGTTCGCATAATTTTTAGTGCCTCCTTCAAATTACTTAACCAAAACAATAACGACAAATAAAGGTATGGGAAGGGGACCACTTTTTGACACCCCCAAATTTAGGGGTGTGTAGTGCCATTTCAAAAGTGATGACAAACTCAAAAAATGACATGTTAACGTAGCTTAACATCTCAACATTCTATTTAAGTAATTTATCTATTTTTTAATTTGACATAATTACATTTAATAAATTTTTATTAAGGAGTATCATTTTCACATAACCTAAAAGGTGAAAATTAAAAAAAACTAAATGTTGAAAATAAAATCACAATTAAAAAATTATTTGGCACCTAAATATGTGGGAAAATGAAGGCATGCAAAACATTTAACAATTTTAAATTCTATGTGCAACACCTTAAATGATGTTGTTAGTTCCAACTGCCAAATAAGATGTGTCAATATGTGTCAAACAATTGCCATGCCTACTTTATTTCATTATCTCTTTTCATTTGTTCTTCACACCCTTTCATGTCAAATTACTCCCATGATACTCATTTTTCCTCTATGGTTATCTCCACCATATGGATAAGGATGCATATTAAATGTTGCTCATTTATTTATGGGAGAAGAAAATTATCTAGCACTTAGAGCTTTGTTAGCAGAAGTATCCCTAGACAATCTCTAGGAAGCATGATTCATCGATTTTGCTAATGAAAACCATGTTGTTAAAGGGAATTTCAATAAATGACTAAATTTTGTAAGAATAATTTCTCCCTTGATGCTTGGTTGTCATTTTAATTCCTTTTATGATAGTAAATATTATTTAACATTGCATAGTAATTACTCTAGCAAGGCTTGGTTGGGCATAAACACTATAATAGTGAAGCTCCCATGTAAATTTTTCAGCAATGACAAGTTTCCCTACAATGCTTAAAAATTTACCAATTGCTTCATAATGTACATCTATGAAAAAAAATCAATACTACTAGGAATTAATGTGAAATAAACTTATTATTATGCAAGTTGGATGCAAAACCTCCCTATAATACCACAATGGAAGAAAAACCCATTCTAGTCACAAATTCAAATAAATATTTTAGATTTATTATCATTGAAGTTATTGGAAGCTCAAATTTGATCCATGCCTAAAACTTGTAAACCTTAAAATTTGTAACAAACACCAAGTGTTTTTTAACTTAATAAAACACCAATAAATTTGCTTCCTTTTAATTCCGGTGTATAACTTCATTTGGGTGTTTAACCAGGTTTAGGTGTTTATATATTTTAGGGCATATAAGTATATTTTGGGCATGTAGCTAGTTATATTTCTATAGATATAGATTACAATGTATACAAACCCATAGTGGCATCCCCATTTGGATGGAAGCTTTGAAAATTGTTGGAATCTTTATTTAATTCCCTGGATGTAGAATTTATGTTACTTGATTGTGGATACATTGTAGGGTGGAGTAGAACAAGATGGAAAATAGAAAAGGTGAAGTTTAAAATCTTCACTAATTTTATGACCCATTTCCCATTTTCCTATGTATTTTTTGATGCCTTATCAATGAAAAATTCATATTATTTGCATAAATAATTTTGTAGTTGTATTGGACCTTCCAAGAACTTGATTTTATAACAAGTCTATACTAATAAAAAATAAATATTACATTATATATTATGCTTGTGTCATCGACTAAAAAAAATATCAACCACATTACATATCTGAATTTTTACATGAATAATAAAAGATTGAACTTAAATACATTACATTATATATTTCACTTGTTCCATTAACTACAAAAAATCTAACTTGAGAACCTTAAATTCCTATATGGCAGAAAAAATATACTTTAATTATGACACATCATAAGTCACTATGCTAGGGTTGTAGAAAAAACTCATATGGAATTCAAAACTAACATCATACAAGGTGGAAATAATGAATAACTTAGATCTTTATTTGGTCTTGTAAGGGTATTCTCCTTACAAGGTATTCTTGGGTTGGTGGGATTCACTACCTTATTCACAAAAGCATGAGCCATGTGTCTAATTACAACTTGTGGGCTTAATCCTTGTACTTTGTTTTTTACAAAAGTGGGGATCCCACAATGATAGTTACATGAAGATAAAGCAAGTATGCTAAGAATGTTCACCATGTCTCTTAAAATGTGATGTTGTTTTAGTGGAGGGTTCAAAGGGTTTCTCAAATGCCTTTGCCTCTTGAATTTGTTTCTAGCCTTCTTAATTTTATTCTTCCTTCTATCATGCTCCTTTCATTTCCTTTGAAATATATTGTGTTGCTCCTTCATCCACCTCTTAATTAAATTTTATATTTTCTATTATTCCCTTTTTTCCCTCTCAGTGTACTTGAGTGTTATCCTCTCACCATCTTGTTATTTCTTCATTGTCTTAATTTCTTTAATTTCCTTCTTATATGATTCTTGATCTAAAAGCATTTGTCTATACTTATTTGATGTGAATATTTGAGATTGTCTTCCCAATTTAAGTGCATTGTTTCATGATTTATTAGTAACTCTTTCAATTGGTAATTTAATAAATTATGATAAATATGATGCTTGGTGATTCCTTTTTGTTTGGCCATAGTTTTGATCTTGGTCTATATCTTCCACCATGTCCTCATTTTCACTCAAATCTACTATTTCATCTTCTACGTCCCATTCTCCACCTACTTCATAGTAATGGAATATCTCAACTGGGAGAGGAGGTGGTGATGGAATTGACAATGACACATCTCTTTGGCTAAAATCATGATTAAGACTAAGTTTTTTTTCTCCCTCCTTTAGCCAATATGGAGAGCTTACTTGGGTAGGAAGATTTAAACCTTGTTGGTTGAAACTAAAATTTGCATCCCTTTCACTGGAAGCATCATTCAATGCATCTTGACTCAAAACTAAATGAGTTTCATATTTGCCATATTATTCTTCTACAATTTTTCGATGTACACCTTCAATAACTTCTTGCATTTTCTCCTCCTCTTATTTAGTTCCATTTATAGTAGCATGGTTATGTTCCTCATATATACCTGCCAAGATCATGATGTTTTTTATCACTTCTTAAATCATCTTATTCAACATGGAACACTTGATTGGAGCCATATTATTTTCCAATGCTTTAGGGTTTAAGGGCCATATACCTATCGTTCTAAATCCAACTTTTAAATTATATGGAGGGAGTGCCCTCTTGATTGTTATGATGCCTAAACTAGATAATTCTTATCTGTGAATCTCTAGACCATGATTTTTTTCATCCATAATAACCTCTCACACTTAAAGTAGGCACTAAACACACTCACATCCCATGGTTTACAATTTTTGGCTAGTGTGTGCGTATAATGCATTTATATTGATCCCCAAAGCCCTTGCCTCTTCATTTTTTGGAAATGCAACATGTTTTCGATACCTATCAAATATGGGAATATTTTTTTTTGTAGGTGAAACTCCTCTTGATAAAGATATGGAGAAATGATGCAACCATTTCAAAAATAATTCTTTGGCCATCCGTGCATGGGGTTGGGTAGCCATAGATGTCACTGGTTCACAACCTAAAATGAAATTCTGAAAGTGTCTTTTTTCTTTGAAGAGGTAAAAACTTGAAATACTCTAGTTGGATGCTTTTACATACGCTAATATTATGTTCCACTCTCTACTTTTATACATTATTTGTAACACACTCTTGTCCTTTTTTTGGTAGTAAATCATAAGCCACAATTCCTTCTAGCATTCCCATATTATGTGAGGATCATATTAGAATTATATATGAACCTTACTTAAGTTCTTATAAAAATAAGAAACTAAAGGGGCCTAAACATCATGTGTGTGTGTGTGTGTGTGTAATCCCTTTATTGTTATAATTGTTAAATCAAGATGTCTCTTTTAGAAATATCTCCACCATGACTTACTAGGAACCCCATCCTTGAAAGGGTTGGATCAAGTTTGACATCATTTCCATGCCATGGTTGATGCCAGTTATGTCCTTACACCATTATACAATCTCTAATTCCTCCTTATCCGATGAAATAGTGGGTGTCCCCATCCTTCTAGTTATTGTAGTCCCTTTAAGTCAATTAGACAAAGTGTTGCTCTAAGGCTCCACTTATTTGTTGTAGTTTTAGTTGGGCACCCATTATCCTCTACATCTCACATAACACATTCCATATTTTTTTGTTTCCACTCTCTATGGAAAGAAACTTTTTTAATTGCAACAACATTTCCTCTCACTTGCACATTTGGATTGATTTTCGATTCATTGGCATTGATTTTCACTTCAACAACTTATTCATCATTGATATTAATAAACTTCATCTCTTTATTCTTCAATGTTTCATGAGGCATTTGCCTAAAAATATGTCCTTTGATTTCCAATATTCATGTTGAACTTTAAAAACCACCAAAATCTAAGACTAAAGAGAATAAAATGTTTAATATTCATTTGGGTATATTGTTTGCCAATACTACAACAATGAATTTTTATTATAATAATATGGGCCTATACTATTGATGCCCAGATTGTTAGGACCCGGAAGCACCATTGATTACCAAGCAACTAAACATGCGAAATTTAACCAGAAGTAACAAGTAACTAGAATTCAGAAATAACACAGAATATGAGAGACAATACCCAATTGTATTAATACTCTTCCAGAAGGAAATACAACAAAGAAGATTGCCACAGTCTTCTTCCTTACACACCTCTAGGGCTCCCACACCTCTAGGGCATAAACAATAAATCTCTTCAAGAGCTCACTCTCTCTCTTATGGTCCCAACACACAACTCAAACACAGAGTTGGTGTTCACCTCCACCAGCGAGTAACAACACCGCCAGTCAACCAGTCAGTAACAATACTTCCAGTACACCGAGTATACACACATACTCAACCGAGTACACAATGCACTCCAAGTAGATCTCCCATGAACTTGCAACAACCTGCAACTCAAATGATCTTACTTTCGAAGGATCTACCTTGCCTTCCTCTTTGCTCTCCAACTGAGTACACACCATACTCCAAGTAGATCCCACCCAATCTTGCTCCCTGTTGTGTTGTTGTCACCTTGATCCTGCTGCCCCCTACAGATCAACCTGGTTCTGCACACCTACAAACCTAGACCTCACACACACATACACCTATAGATCAATGATCTTACTTACCATGTAGATCTCCAAACGTGGCCTTGCACACTTGCTGACCAAGATCCTACATACATGAAGAATCCTTCTGATTATCCAAACCAGCACCCACACTTAACACTGTGGCACTAGGAGGAACACACCTTGCTCTCTTCACTCTGAAGGAGCTAATATTTGCTCTCTTAATCTCTAGCACAAATTACAATACAGCGCATGATTCTCTTAAATAGATCTCATGCAAACAATAATTAGACACCTAATTACAATAATTAGATCCACAGCTCAAGACTAAAATTATCCTTCTTCATGCAAACAATCGGTTCGTTAACGAACTGTCCGTGGAACTCATAGTTCGAAACCGCACATGAGACTGATGTCGGTCCCTGTCTGCCTGGGGGTGATCGACGTCGACCGATCTATGATCATCGTCGGCAGCTTCCTGTCTACACCTGACCGACGTTGGTTGGCTTGACCGACGTCAGCGATTGTGACACTCAACACCCTCCTCCAATGTCTGCATCAGTGAAGCTTTTAACTCCACAACCTAACAATCTCCCACTTGGAGATAAATAGTTGCACTGTACCTGTACCTATACACCGTCTAATCAGTTTCCTGGCTTGTATCCCTCTTCAAGCTCAATCTTAAAGACCAACCACCACACATCCTGTGGTGCACCTCCTATCATCCAAATAACTTGCCACATCTGAACCTACAAACCCATGTAGTGAAGTTCTGACCCTGCATAGCATGTATACCTACTGCTGGTCCCTCTCAAATACCTGAGAACCCACTTCCCCAAATTGGCTCCTAACTCTCTGACAGCTCCCACTACTGGGGAAAACTCAGGTCTATACCAGACCTCATGTGATTTTGGACACTGAACTGTCCAGCCCTTGGTGTGCTCCGATTCTGCATCCTACGTATTGAACCTTGCCAACACCTGATTCACATCAGCTCCCACTGGAGATAAAATCAACCTGTGATCTTCCATGTCTCTCATGCCAAAGAATTTTGCTGCTCCAAATTCCTCATGACATGCCACTGAACTAACCTTACCCTTAGCTCAGCAAAACCTTGTATGTCTAAACCTGTACCAAGCATACCATCCACATACAGTAACAGGATAATGTTGCGACCATCATCCACCTGGTAAGACAAACACAATGGTTATACTGACATTAACTAAAGCCTTGCTTTGTCATCCACCTGGTACCACCTGTCAGCCCTGTACCACTGTCCTACAGCTTGCTCAAGACCATATGACCTGGCCTTCTGTCTCACATGTCCATTCTCTCTATTCTTTAACTAAGGTATCCATTCATCTTTCAATGCTTTCTTCCAGCTGACAACCCTACCAAATCTCCCGTTTGGTTCTGCATTCGATTCATGCCATGCTCCCACTGTTTCCTGGATCCTTCTTGCTCTGCAGTGAGCAACGAGTATAAAGAAGAGGAACAATGAATTTGAGGCTTACTTACCCTTTCAGTCCTCCATATGGGCATTTGAGACTCCTTAACAGCTTGTTGTCCGCCCAAAATCTGTCTTAGTGACCGACCTTGATCACCACACAATCTGCATCTGACCGATGTCGGTTCCATGCGACTGTCATTTCTGCCGACGCCAGTTTTTTGACCGATGTTGGTCTTACCTGGTCGTCAACGTCAGTTCTCTGACTGACACTGGCAGCAACCCTGCCCGACACCACCGGCTCTGGTCTGCACATGACCGACATCGACACCTATTTGTTCGATGCCGATTCCCCTTGACTGACGCCGGTAACTGTGTTCGCCTATGAGTGATGACTTTTTACCCATGAGCTCTCCATGGATCAAAAGCCTGTCCAAATTGCCCTGCTCAGAGATGTCCAGCCTTCTCCACTGATCTCTGTCTGTCATTTCCTCCAGAAACACCAAGGCTTTCTAGTTCTTAAGTTTATCAAATACATCAGTCTTCCTTTTCCTGCAATAAATCCAATCCTTTCTTGTAGCATCCCACTGCTCACAAAAATCTCAGTCTATGCTCTCCGAAGCTGAACTCTTACCATATGACTTAAGAACATCCATTTCCTTCTCACTTATGTGACCAAGCCTACAAAGCCACACCTGTGCAACAAAAGTGGAATCAGTAATACAAGCAAATAGATAAAGAGTACCTGCTTTCTTACCACAGGCTAATTCAAGTGCATCCG
Organism: Torreya grandis; assembly: GCA_037957365.1. Classification (NCBI taxonomy): domain Eukaryota; kingdom Viridiplantae; phylum Streptophyta; class Pinopsida; order Cupressales; family Taxaceae; genus Torreya; species Torreya grandis. The sequence goes on from JARHVA010000330.1 coordinate 281,627, forward strand.
CTGTGAGAGTTCTTGTGCATCTCTCATCACCCAACTTTCCTAAAGCAATTAGCCGCATCTTCAGAATTGGGACCTGCATGACATTCTTCAACACCCATGTGTTGGCCACCTGCAATTTCAGCAACACTTCCCCTTTGCCAATACTTTGACAAGGCACACCAGCCCCTCTATATGGGGCTTCATGGAAAGAGGCAACAGAATCTATAAACCAAGATTCTATTTTATCCAAGAAACATCCCAGAGCATCCTGTGCAACAACACTTGCAACATTTGCTTCTTCAGTTCCTTCATGCTGATCTGCTACCAACCAACAATCTTTCTTTACCTGCTCTTTCTTTCCATAACACTGTAATTGACCATTCATGCTTTTCAATTCCTCCATTCTTAGTGTACTTTCTTCTACCGTTGCTATACTCCCACTCAATTAGAAATCCCTGAGAGTGACCTGTAATCAAACACAAAACCTGCTCCCTGCAACCTTAGCTCTGATACCAACTGTTAGGACCCGAAAGCACCATTGATTACCAAGCAACTAAACATGCAAAATTTAACCAGAAGTAACAAGTAACTAGAATTCAGAAATAACACAGAATATGAGAGACAATACCCAATTGTATTAATACTCTTCCAAAAGGAAATACAACAAAGAAGATTGCCACAGTCTTCTTCCTTACACACCTCTAGGGCTCCCACACCTCTAGGGCATAAACAGTAAATCTCTTCAAGAGCTCACTCTCTCTCTTACGATCCCAACACACAACTCAAACACAGAGTTGGTGTTCACCTCCACCAGTGAGTAACAACACCGCCAGTCAACCAGTTAGTAACAATACTGCCAGTACACCGAGTATACACACATACTCAACCGAGTACACAACGCACTCCAAGTAGATCTCCCATGAACTTGCAACAACCTGCAACTCAAATGATCTTACTTTCAAAGGATCTACCTTGCCTTCCTCTTTGCTCTCCAACTGAGTACACACCGTACTCCAAGTAGATCCCACTTGATCTTGCTCCCTGTTGTGTTGCTATCGCCTTGATCCTGCTGCCCCCTGCAGATCAACCTGGTTCTGCACACTTGCAAACCTAGACCTCGCACACACATACACATGCAGATCAATGATCTTACTTACCATGTAGATCTCCAAACGTGGCCTTGCACACCTGCTGACCAAGATCCTACATACATGAAGAATCCTTCTGATTATCCAAACCATCACCCACACTTGGCACTGTGGCACTAGGAGGAACACACCTTGCACTCTTCACTCTGAAGGAGCTAATATTTGCTCTCTTACTCTCTAGCACAAATTACAATACAGCCCATGAGTCTCTTAAATAGATCTCATGCAAACAATAATTAGATACCTAATTATAATAATTAGATCCGCAGCTCAAGACTAAAATTAGCCTTCTTCATGCAAACAACCGGTTCGTTAACGAAATGTCTGTGGAACTCACAGTTTGGAACCGCACATGAGACCGACGTCGGTCCCTGTCTGCCTGGGGGTGACCGATGTCGACCGATCTATGACCGTCGTCGGCAGCTTTTTGTCTCCATCTGACCGACGTCGGTTGGCCTGACCGACGTCGATTGGCCTGACCGACGCCGGTGACTGTGACACTCAACACCCTCCTCCAATGTCTACATCAGTGAAGCTTTTAGCTCCACAACCTAACACAGATGAAGATAAGATGTTGAACCAAAAAAAACATGTTCATGTTGTAGAAAGGAACAAAATTATTGATCTTGGCAGTAAAATCGAATACTCTTCAAAAGACAATAATAGCATTCAATTATGTGAAATGCATTCCTATGAATATTTAGAAATTAAAGTGGTTGTGATATTCTTAAAATTTTAAGCAATAGAGAAATGCATAAAGAAGTTATCAATCTAGATTAAGATTGATCAAGCATTCCATTGCTTTTTGAATTGATGTATAGATATGAAACTTGATCTATGTGTATAAGTAAATATTTTTACATACTTTAAAGTGTTTATATAATTAATTTTTTTTGATATATTTTAAAGTTTGTATATATAATTCATTTTATATACTTTGAAATTTATATAAGTAATTATTTTTATATACTTTAAAATCTATATAGTTAATTCTTTTTACATACTTTCAAATTTGTATCGGTTCAGAAGTTCTAAAGAAAAGTGCAAAGAAAAAAGTGAAAAAAATAAAAAATAGAGTTTCATGGCAATTTGTTGACACATATCGACCCATCTTGTTTGGAAAATGGAACTAAAATAACATTTAAAGAGCTGCATGTAAAATTTAAAATTATTAAATATTTTTAATACCTTTTTTTTCCACATATTTAGGCACCAAATGGTTTTTAAATCATGATTTCATTTTTAACATTTAGTTTATTGGGTTCCAATTATTAGAACTATGAATACTTTTTGGGGGGTCATTTTGACATTGTTATTTCATAATTACTTGACTCATATAAGTTTACATATTCAAGTGCAGTAATAGGTGATATAAATCAAAATATTCCACATTTAAACTGTAATCATGACAAGAGACTAATAAAAACTAAAGATGAAAATTTAACGAGAAACATTAATTAAACTTAACATAGTTCAAGGTGTTATCAAGGCAAAAAACAAGGGATTGATTACCTAATAAGTGACTTGAATATAAAGCAACATTTAAACTCAATATCCTATATCTAAAGTTGAAAACGAGGTCTTTATTTTTCCACTTAAATATCATTATCAATGTCTATATCATATTTACTCATTTAAAATCATATTTGAATATGAGCATTTATGACACAAATAAAGATTGTGTTAGTCCAATAGTAAAAATAAAAAGTGAATATGTTACTAAGTTTGAAAAGCTTAAAATTAGAAAAAATTTATAAAAATAACCAAAGAAATGAGAAGAAAATAAATGTGAATAAAATATAATGGAAAATACCTAAAATAACACATTTTGTGATATGAAAATACAATAGAATATACTTGGGATGATACATTCTGAATCTTGATGTGACAATAACTTCAAATCCAAAACTCATTAATTCCCTATGAAATGCAAAGAATGGTTTGTCTTAAATATTGAATTTATAGATAAAAAGTATTTCATTTACCAAATTTTTTTGATCTATGGATTTGCATTCTATTGGCTCTCTTCTATTGGCATGGATTAAATTGTTTATTCAATCATGTTATTGGAAAATTTTGAACTGTGAGTATGATTAAAATTTTAAATTCAAAAAATATATATATTTCTTGATGTTATGGTGAGGCTTATTAATTGTAAACTTTACAATTTTTAAATACAACATTTTAATGGAGGAGGGACTTGAAATATAATAAAATAAAGACATCTAATGTGACCATTTTTTAGTGTAAAGTTGGACAAATTATTTTCAATAAATATATCGCATCATCTATGTTTCCAACATGAATAACACATCATCTAATAGTTGTGCATTAAAGATTGTGTTCATTGACTATTAAAACTTCAAATTATATATGGTGGGTGAAAAGTTAAAGGTTGCTTAGATATCGAAGTTGTTAGTGTAAAATGAGCATTCTCATTTTACATAAGATAAGCTTGATTTGAGAAAAATCCTAGTTAGATTAGTTTATCTGCGTTAAGGTAACCTCCTAATTTTATTTTGTCTATATGTGCTTGGCACTATTCCTTTAGTGGTTAAGCACATGGAATAAGTTTTTCCAACCACCTCATTAATGAGGTTGGTTAAAGTAGGCAACCTTTTATTATTAAAATAATCTTCTCTCTTCTTTATAAAAGAAGGGTCTATTCTTCATTTCAGTAATGAAGGTTATTTTTAATATTTAATTAGTAATATTAATTATATCATTAGATTTTTATATCACCTTGACATGATTAGCTTCTCAATTAATATCGATTATATGACCATTAAAACATGTGTTAATTTTAATATAAATTCTAAAATAAATATGATAAAATTTTTTTTTTCAAAATTTATATATTTTAATAATATAATTTTTTCAGAAAAAAAAAGTTTAAAACATTTTGAATTATTATATAATATATTAAATAAAATTTCCAAACCTTTTATTACCTCTTTTAACCAGGAAAGGACAAAAATTAAACTTAAAAATTATTACTAAAAAGTATTGAATCTTTGAAATATATATATATATATATATATATATATATATATATATATATATATATATATATATATATATATATATAAAACAAACAACAACTAGAATTTCTAGTCTCAATCACTATTTCAATTGTTGCACACCAATTAACTATTAGTTCCCTTCTCCTACGAAAGCAACAAGCAAGGAAGAAATAAACTTTTAAAAACCATCTATACTTAGCTTTCCTACCATTTTAACTCTTTTTAGTATGTTGGCATTGTCAAATATGCCCATGTTACTATGTTAGTTGTGGTTGTAAAATATGCTTTCTTGAATGAGAATCACTTGTCCCTTTTCTCTATTTTATTTTTATAATTTTTAGGTTTACAAATGGTGAAATTTTCATATTTTTATATATAAATAATATTGATATTGAAGTTTCAATCTTTCTTTATATATAAGCATTTTGATTTGGTATTTTAATATTAGTTTTATATTTAAAAATTAATTAATTTAATTTTAAATTTTATTAATAGATAAATGATATAATTTATGTTAAGTTTAGATTAAATGTGGATTTACATTTATAAATTAATTAATTTAAATTTAAATTTTACTAATGAGAAAATAACATAGTTTATATCAAATAAACTTAAAACTTTTATTTGAAATAAACAATAATTTATATGTATGTATGTGTGTATGTCTTATCAATCATCTTAATTTAATATTTTGGTGTAAACTTATATTTACAAGTTAATTGATTTAAATTATGAGTTTATTATATATATATATATATATATAAGATTTATTTTATCTTCTGTCATCGTATATATAAGTGAAAATAAATTTTTATTTATCATTAAATTTAATAACATTTAATTTAAGTCAAATATGAAAAAAAATTACAACTACTTATATACTTAAAATACAATGACTACATATTGTTGTTCCCAAATCTATCACTCATTTTTGGGACAACATATGAACTATTTTGGTCCTGCAGGCCAAAATTCTCTCTTCCCTTCTTAAAAAATTGTTCTGAGTATTCAAATTATTCATTATTCAAGCTTGTTCAGCTAAGGGACTCACAGGTTCAACAGGTTCAATGACTTCAATAAGCGAGCTCTCACAAAGAAACAAGTTCCCAACACTTAGGCAATTTCAAGATTGGTTCAACGCTGAGGTTCAACCAAAAGGTCCATCGGCAAGCTTCAAACAAAGGATTGAACCATTGAACCATTGAACCCTGCTTCCAAAGGTTCAATGGTTCAATGGGTTCAAAGATTCAACAACGTTGGTAGACTTAGAATATTTAAGCGCTTCGGCAAAAGTTCAAAGTTCAACCGCTTCGGCAAGTTCAACGGCTTCAAAGGACTTAAAGAAAAGAAGAAAGATTTAACCCGTTGAATCATTGAACCTTGAACCAAAATGGTTCAAAGGTTCAAGGTTCAACGAGTTCAATCAAAGTTTGAAGAGTTGTTCCAATCAGTTGGTTCAAACGAACGGTTCGAAGCTGTTGGTTCAATCGGTCAATTAAATGAATGGAACACAGTATTGAACCATTGAACCATGGTTGGTTCAATCGATCGATTCAATTGGAAGGTTCAAAGGAGTCCCACAAAACCCAAAGGGCAAGTGCCCATGTGGAGGGCAGTGAACAAAAGGGAACAAAAAGATATCTTTCAGAAAGATTTTTCGTGGTGAAATTTTACAAGTGAAATCCTTCAGACAAATTGTTCGAAGGAATTCCTTCAGACTTTTTGTCCGAAGGAGTGTTCAAAGGCCTGACGAAAAGCGGCAAAAACAAAGCAAAGATTTCCTTCAAACAAAATGTCTAAAGGATTTGAAGAAGAAGGCTGCCCGAAGGACCCTGAAGGGCAGGTACCCTTGCAGGGGGCTCTCGGCGACTAGGAAATGGACCTTTCTCAAGGCCTGTAGGGATACCTTCCCTTTGAGGGGTTCCAAAGATATAAAGGTGAAGGAATGATCAAAGGCCCGCAGGCCTGTTTCTATGGACTCTGCAGACTGAATCTATGGACTCTGCAGACATGCTTTTACGAACTCTGTAGGCTAGTTTCTACGGACTCTACAGGCTTATTTCTACAGACTCTGCAGGCTTATTTCTACAAACTCCACAGGCTTGGTTCTATAGACTCTGTAGACCTATTTCTACGGACTCCACAGGCTTGGTTCTACGGACTCTGCAGGCAGGTTTCAACGGACTCTACAGACCTGTTTCTACAGACTCTGTAGGCTTGGTTCTACGGACTCTGCAGACCTGTTTCTATGGACTCCACAGGCTTGGTTCTATGGACTCTGCAGGCTGGTTTCTATGGACTCTGTAGACCTGTTTCTATAGACTCTGTAGGCTTGGTTCTACGAACTCCATAGGATTTGAAAAAAAAGGCTGCCCGAAGGACCCCAAAGGGCATGTACCCTTACGAGGGGCTCTCGACGACTAGGAAATGGACCTTTCTCAAGGCTCGAAGGGACACCTTCCCTTTGGGAGGTTCCCAAGACATTAAGCCGAAGGAATTTCAAAGCTTCAAAAGACTTAGAAAAATAAAGGATTCTGAGAAAGAGAATGAACCGTTGAAACTTGAACCAAAAAAAAGGTTCAAAGGTTCATGGGTTCAACGGTTCAATGAAAGCTCCCAGCAAAGGAAAGAAGCGAAAGATTCTATAGACCAGTTCAAAGAGATGGTTCAATCAAAGATCAAGGAAAGCGATTGAACCAAAAAAGTGAATGAACCAGAAAAGTGAATGAACCAAAGAAGCAATGGAACTAAGGAGCCGAGAAGGCCACCCAAACCGTTGAACCAATGAACTTTAAAAGGTTCATGGTTCAAAATGGTTCAAGCAACCAGCGACCAATGACGTCCCTGCGAACATCAAATTTAGGGTAATAAAATATCTGTTGATTTTCAAATGTGGCAAGGACCCGAAAAACAAACTCAGCGACCAGCTGAAGAGGGAGCTGAAAGAGCCAGCAGAAAGGGAAAAGATAGCCTGAGAGCTCAAATGCAACAGGAAAGAGGGAAAGACCAAAAATATCTACGTAGGAGTTATTTTTAGTAGGTGGAACTGTCCACCAAATAGACATCTGAGCTCGTAAGCATTAAAAGGTGCGGCCTATTTTTCTCCTTTGGAATAAAAGTGAGGGGACAGTCGTGTACATATTTGGAGAAATACCAGACAACCCATGTAGAAGAGAAGATATTTGAGATGAATTGACATGCCACAGTTAAGGTAGATGCCATGTTCCAGCATGGCCTCTTTGACTAAACTGAAAATGCATTCAAGGCATTGAATGCAGCATGGGTTGTGGCATGAAAGAAAGTGTCAAGTCTTCCTTGGCTACTATATATTGTAATCTCTTATTTTATGCCAAAGGGATCTCTCGATTATCAGAAGTAAAACTCTGCCAAATTGAAAGGCATTTACTGAGACTTTGAGCTCAGATTGTTAAGCATATTTTGTTATATGAATGAGAAAGCAGGTTACTTTCAAACTTTGTGCTGTAATAACTTGTGTTATTTAAGGGATTGTTCTTATGTCTATTTCCTAGATGCAATCTTGTTCATTTAATTAAATAAGCAGAACTAGTTGAAGTAATCAGGAAGGTGTCTTGAAGCCAACAGTGGGAAGACTTTGAGCTGCCACAATTGTCTTCAGTGTATGTGTTTGTTTTTCTATTTTTTTGTAAAGGATCTTGGGACGACTTTGTGCCCCATTATGCTTCGTATTTCACTCTTTGGTAGTTGAGGGGGAGACTTTGTGCTACACCTCATTCTGCTGGTTACTGTGTCCTTGTTACATTTACTTATCAGTTACCTTTCAGAAAGAACTCCTGTTGTTTGTTGTAGACTACTCCTGAAAGAAGAGAAGTGCCTTCAGTGTTTTCCCAGGATTTCTCCTTTGATTGTAAACATCATCTCTAAAATAAGAGAGATGGATGGTGTAGTCCTATCCCTGAGTGTTATTTTCTGCATATATATATATATATAGCCCCCCATATTTTATAGGGAACCTCCCCTTGATGAGATGAGAGATTTGTCCCCTTCTGATGTGGTAAACCTGCACATTTGGCCGACCAATCTCCTTATGTTGTGGTTGAAATCACCTATTTTGCTCATCAATTAGCTGGTGACAAAATATTCACCCAACACATATAACATCAACAAAATGATTTTATGTGTAAACATCAAAATTTTAACTTTTTAAAATAAAAAAATTAACTCAACCCAACTATATTCATGTGATTTCATATATTAAATATTATCCATATCATACAAGAATACAAAGGTGTCTCCCACTATATCATAGTGGGAGCCTTAACTCCATCAATATTTTATTGCAAGGTAATTAAACTTAAGAACTCTTAAATATACACTGTGTAATTCATTACACAACCCATGTCATAGGTACTTAAAAATGTTTGTGACAAGAAGTTCAATACAAAAATAATGTTTATAACACTCATTCATTGTATTCACCATAATTATGATCATTTTTATATCAACATGATTGTCCTCTTCATTAAACATGTACTTTAATATTCTAGTGTTATCATCTCTCTTTATTTAGTAGATTTTTAATTTAAAGAGCACTTTTTAAATCTAGGGATGATTGATCATTTCCTTTTAATATTATTTCATCAATCATTTATAAATTAATTATTTAATTTAGTTTTTTTTTTTCTTTTAATTTTCTTATTTTGAAGTTTTGTTTTTTATTATTTTGGTTTAAATTTTTATGTAAAAAACGTGGCTTTATGTTTTCGAGTGTAATCGATTACAACATTTCATTTCAATTTATTTAGCACTTTTAAAATAAATATTTGATTATAAGAGATTGTAAACATATAAGTCTAATTAATTAGCTCAATTCTTATTATATTGATCATTAGAAAATTGTTCTCATGACCAATGTTTATCCCCTCACCTTTGCCAATAAGGATCAATCTATACCATCTAATCTTAAAGAGCACAACATTAAAGGTCAACAGTAGCCTCTACATATCTATAATAGGTATTTTTAGTTGTGATTGGTCGCTCATCACATTTTTTCTTATGCTTTGATCGATACAACACAATCATAGATAGCCTTTCCATCATCTACATCCTTGATGCAAAATTTCCTACCCTAGTAGTTGGTATTACATTTCTTTGTAGTGTTTCGTCTAGATGGGCCAATTAATGAAAATTAATTAGTATTAGAGTGTGGTTGAAGTTTAATCCAAATTTTGAGTAAAAAACATCGTCTAATTCAATTGGTAAGACAATTGATTGTTACACAAGGGTTAGGAAGTATCTGCCACATTTAAAGTCTATAAATACTACTAGTTTTTAATTTAAAAGCTCGAACAACATATAGTTGGCATCAAAATTACCTTTATAGTACATATTTGGGTTCCTTTTGAAAATTTATGCAAGTTTGAAAAAAATAGCATGGGTTTTTTAGTTCATATACAAAATATATGGCCTTCATAAATTAGAGGACTTTTCATCGTTACGAAATGTCAGTTCATACAGATGGTGGTTTCACGACTGCCCTGATGATTTCATAACCACTATGATGGTTTCACCCACATGTAACAAACAGTTGCATGAAGGGTCATGAAAGTTTTTGGGCTTCAATGTTTTACTCTTAGGCTTCTTGTTCTAACTCAAGGAATGGTTCATGTGCATAAATGAGTCCACAAGGGTTCAATAGAAGGTAGTTATTGAGTTCACTTAGAGATAAGTACATTCAAGTAGTGGACATCACAATTGATGAGTGTCATTAATCCTTCACTGTGATTCAATAATTTTTAATATAAGACGATGTCCAAGGTGTATGCAATAGGGAAAAAAAAGATATTCTTTAAACAATTATTTTCTTAGAACTAAAAATGAACTTGGAAATGAAATTTGACTACTAAGCCAACTTACTCTTATTTTGAAAATTAAATCAAACATGTATTCCTATTTCAACCAAGTGAAAAAAAAAAAAAGTATAGAAGGTAAACCTGACATAACACGAGGTTAACTTAAACAATTAGACACATACAAATTCATACTTCCTGTATGTTAAACAATAGTCTTGTTGGAAAGAAAATATTCAGTGACAAAAATAAATCTATTCTAACAAATACCAATGAAATGTTCCTCCTCTTTTGGTGAGTGGGCCCTTACTCGTCTCTTGGATTGAGATTGAAACCAATCACAAAGATGTTCTCAAAAAATACTTGGGAACTCAAATTTGTATTGTATTTAGAATTATGCTACTAAAAATCAACTTACATCTAAGTGTTTGAAATTAATATTTATAATACATTACTCTTAGTATTCTTGGTCAAGCCTCCAAGAATATAGAATTATCTGCTTATTTTCATGGGAAGTTTTATTTCCAACTAAAATCCTAACATAATTTAACTACTTATCTCTTTTTTCAAAAGATAGGCATGAGAAAACATTGCACTTAAAGAATCTTATTCAAGTAGTATTATTCATCCCATTTGTTTACGAACAAAACATGAGAGAGTGCTTTATTCAAGACTCTTATTAAGATTATACTAATACTCATTCCAATTTTCTATGGGACAGGCGTGGGAGCATACTAAATGGCTTTGATTGCATCAAGATCTTACTCTTATTTATTAACTATTTAGAATCATAAGAATTAAATCACTTACATTTCCTTGGTAGAGTCCTAACACCACTTGTTAAGTTTTCAAAAAAATAATACTATAACCATTTGAGCTTCTGAATCGTTGGCATGTCATGTGGTCATGCAAAACTATATTTCCACCTTTTTTGGAGCTATTACATAATAGTCAGGAGCTACCTAGAACAGTCTGACACCAAATTCCCATATAAATTCCAAGTTGGATAGTCTATAATTGTTCGACAACTAGATCTAGATGATAATTTTGGAGTTAAAATATTCTAGAGCCAAACTTGATGAGTCTCAAAATGCTCTAAAATTAATCTTGAAGTTGGATATTTGTTTCAAACCTTCAGCCCCCATTCTTCAATGACTAATGTTACCTATTTTTCAATATATCATATCTATTTTCTAATAAATTTTAGAGCATAGAGGACAATCCAAACCACATTGATTCCTAAAGAACAACTCAGATATATACTTTATATTTTACCTTAAATAAGTTATAAGTTCCTACATCACACCTACATCCCCTTTTAAACTAGTTTATGGAGGAGAAAAAAAATTACTTGTTGGATTTGGATGAGATAATTTGTGGTCAGATCATCTCCCCCACAATATGTAGCTCCTGCATATTGTCTATCTCTTTGCAGATTTAGGGTCTCTAGGAGTCTATTGCAATTGTATTCCTCTATAAAATTTCTTGAACTATGTTTATCGGTATTAGCATGCCTTTGTTTTCTTTTACTTTAGCCTTCCATCTCTCTAAGTGTTCCAAGGGTTGTTCCCCATCCATGGTCCATGATGGGACAAGTAGCAAAAGAAAAGGAGTCATGTATCTCATCCCAACCCATTCATTTTGTGGTTGAGCTATTATTTTAACAAGGGTCTTTGCCACCTTGAGTGCCCACATTAAATTGTTTGGAGAAATTACTTCCTTTTTCTTGAAGGCATTAGGGAGATGTTCCCATATTTTGCTACAAGATAAAAAGGTTGAATTGACGGTGCTCATTGTATATTTTTTGAATTCATCTATGTATTTTGTCAAATTTTCAATATATATTTGTTTTAACTTAAGGATGTAGATTTGTTGTCTGAAAACTACAAAAAAAAGAATTGGAGCTAGATACTCATGCCTCATCACAAGGCCTACGTTTTGTTATTAAACATCAAATTATTTTACCCTATCATCCATGCTTTTTGGTTCTATAATAATGAAATATAATCTTTGATTTGGACTTTTCGTACAAAGAGATTAATATTAAAGTTTGTTATGTGGCCAAAGAGGAATTTTATGTAGAAAGAGTGTTTTTATTCACATATGCCTCCATGAATTATTTTTCATCATCAAATTCAAGTGGTTGTTTACATTATATCCTGAATAATTTATATTTGAGTAAATTTTATCTTAAGAATATAACGTAGAAATGGGAAGGCTTCCTACATGCAAGGAGATCTTCCCCAATTTGACGTGTTATAGTCAATCTGCCTTCAAGCACCTTATTTTTTTCTTTTAGTTCCTTAAGCTCTTCCTTCAAGTTTTTATTTTTTTCCTCAACATTTATAAATACATAACATCTATTTATCCATGTTTTCAACCCTCTTGTCATTATTACTTGTGGAAAGACAAAATCAATTTGCACCATCTTATCTTATTTTTCTAAAGTTATACCAATTGTTTGTTCTGCATTTTGTAACTCTTCAATTTTTGTTCTTGCCTTTGTAATTGCTTGGTGAAAAATAACAATGGCATTCTGGGATTTTTATGCTACCAACTATGTGGCAATTTACTCTACTTTAAGATTATTTTCTACAAATTTTATCTTGAGCCTTTTTTCTTGCGAAGACACTAATGCCTGTTGTGTAGTTTTCCCTAATTCCTTATTCATATGTTTAATTTTATCCTCATATTCAAGAAATTATAATTTTTATTCTTTAATTTCTTGTTGCATGGAGAGGTTAGTAGTATCTCTTCCTTAGAGAGACTTGTTTTAGGGAATCTATTTCTTATTTTTGTATTTACAAAAAAATAGCTTTAAACAAAACTAGTGCCTAAAGGGTTTGTGCCTATTCTTAAATAGGACTATTGGGTTTTCCTTATTATTATGCTTACATGGATGTTTGACCTTTGTAAAAAAAATTATGTTATAGCAGAGGGAATTGAAGTGGTTTAGCATCTCATTGACTCTTTCTTCATCGATAATTATGGGTGGAGTTTGCATAGAGGTAACCCCAGTTTGATGCATGGTGTGCATAATCTTAGCTATAACATGTTTTTCCTTAGATTACTCATGTGGTGAGAGAACAAGTCTTCTTATTCTACTTCTACTAGGGAGAGGGGTCTTTGCCTTTTCAATATATATTTTTTTCTAATCTCAATTCCTTAGAATCAAAGTTAAGGACCTTCGCACTCGCAGTTCTAACTCTAGACTGCAACTCTAGGCTAGATTTTATTTTAGGTATACTTTTTGAAGTAATTTTTATTTCTAACTTTATTCTAACCCTTTTTTCCAAGACAAGGTCTTGCTTAACAAGTGAAGGTTTTGAGGCACACTCCTTATTATGCTTATCTACCAAAAATTCATGTCATTTTTCTTCTTTTTTTAGTTTTTTAATGAAATTATGCTTGCAAATCAATTGAAGTTGGCCATGATGCTTTAGGGGCCATATTTCTTGTATAAACTTCTTGGCCATAGATTGTAAGGAATAATGCATAAAATTGTAAAAATTAACTTTGTATTCAACATGTTCTACACCATACCTAAGATAATTCCACGTTTTCATTTCAGGCCCTAATATAGTTGCATATTGACCATCACATGTGAAATATTTCATTATCCACATGATTATTGTTTGCCATGGCTATAAAAAACTATTTTTACATAAAAATTTAATTAGTTCACCATAGGGGGTTCTAGAGTTATCAAAGTCTTCCCCCTCCTTTAGGATACCATAAACTTTACTTATAATTGTAGGATTTACCTAAATCCTTACATTATGTAGGAGTATCCTTTGTTGAGATTTGGTATGAATTATTCAACATTCATTTCATCAAATCCCTTTAACTTGTCAATAAATTCAAATCGCCCCGCATCTTGAAAAAATTGAGCAACAGTCGCATTTTCCACTAGCTTTTGAATAGAACTTGACTTGGATTTATTCTTTATCCCCATATGATTTCAAATTCATCTGGAACATAAATGCTTTAATTTGTATGAATTCTAAATTTAGAGCATAGAGAAACGGTTTTAATTTCAAGGATGGCAGAGAATGAACCAATGGTCGATGTTCGACAGAATGCAAGCTTTGATTGAAATGACTTCGGAGTATGATTTGTATGTTCGCCACACTTTGCCATCACTTAATTTTGTGCAAATTAAATTCATGTTTTTCCTTTTTAATCCTTTGAAATGATTAACCACTTTGGCAAGTCATTACCATCACATCATAGTTTTTATTTTTAGCATGCCATGCGATGTTGACCGTTTCTCTTTTCCCTCTTTTAAGAATTAGTTGAAAGTGGATTTGTTGCAATTAATGCCACCAATAACTGTAAGAGTAAAATAATACAGTACACACCTGAACTCTTCTTGGTTTTCCATGTGTCCATCATGCCCTAATTTCAAATTATTTTTTAGTTAGTCTTAACTTATTTGTGTAAAAACAAGTTTCAGTTTCAAATAATTACTCATTTGAACAAAAAGGAGCTGCCATTTTTTGTTTTCAACACCTCTCTTTTTATTACTTAAAATATATGGGGAAATGACTTTCATATTTAGTTTTTGGCTCTGTCCCTTTATTCAAAACCTTTAATCTCCACTCAGGTACCTATTGTGATGAAGGAGAAACCTCCTTCACATAACATAACTCTAGGTGTGATAAAATTTAGTTGGTGAATTCTTCCTTGATAATTAGCTATTTGTATTGGCATAACCTATGACCATTCACCAACAGTGTTATTTGATCCCTATCAATGGGTATAAAATGGACAAACGCATTGTCAAAGATCTATTCTATCTGATAAGGTCCTAACCAACGAGTGTGAAGCTCCCCTTTGAAGCCTTGAACTTGGAATCAAACAAAAAGACCCAATCCATAGCTTAAAACTTATTTTATGGATATGATGATCATGTCATTACTTATGCTAATTTTAGACCAACTTTGTTTAATGCAATGCTTATAGCATCATTCCTTCTAATTCATTTAATTGTAAGATCCAATCATGTTGTGTTTTTTTCAAATCAATTCCCACTTCCATAGTTGTCCTCAAAGTTTGTAATTCAAATTCAATAGGAAGTATTGGCCTTTTACCATTTACCAACTCATATGGAATGAACTTGGTAGTTGATTTCTAGGTTGTATTCTTCTGGTAGCTTTTGTACCCATTTTTTCCTATTGTTGACTATTATTTTGGTCAGAATTTTTTAAAACTCTCTATTGGTGACTTCCACTTGACCATTTGTTTGAGGATGGTAGGGAAAATATTTTTTATGTTTGATTGGAAACTACTTGGTCAATACCTTTATCACATTATATGTGAATTGTGGCCCTTGTAGGAAATAATAGATATAAGTCGCCTAAATCTCTAAAAAATTCCTATCATACCAGAAATAAGTAGCCTTCTCATCTTGAACAGATTGTAAGAGTTGTGACTCAGCTCATTTTGTCATATAATCTATGCACACCAAAATATATTTGTTTCCTTGTGATGTTGGATCAATTGGACCAATGAAATCCAAACCTTGTTTCTCAAAAGGTTCCAAGACCACTTGAGGTTGGATATGCATTTCATTGGAAAGTGCAGGGTTGCCCATCCTTTGGCACTAATCACATTATTTCACATAGTTATTCATATCCAATGCTTAAGACTTTGTGAATGGTCATTTGTGCTAAATAATGGCCTCTTGTTGATTCATCATGAAAAGCCCATAGGATTTCATAGATCCCATCCTCTCATATACATCTACACAACATGAAATCAAGTCCAAATTTAAATAAAAGTTTGTTGAGTAATTTAAACATTGAAATTTTATTACTAAGACGTTTCTTTTGTTTATTTGTGAAAGTACATGGACCCTTTCCTATGGCCAAATAGTTGGCCATATCTTCAAACTCTGGTGAGTTTGTTGAAAATGCAAACAAATGCTTATCTAAAAAATCATCTTCAATTAGTTTATCCTCTCCTAAAATAGTTAGCCTTGACAAGAAATTTGAAATTGCATTAGTCTTCCCAGGGTTGTCAACTACTGTTACATTAAACTCTTGTAAGAGTAACAACCATCTAACAATTCTGCCACTAACTACATGCTTATTCATTAGATATCTAATAGTTAAATGGTTTGTATACACTATTACTTATTAACCAATAATATAATGTTGGAATTTGTTGATGGCATTAACAATAGCAATGAACTATTTTTTAGTCGCATAATTTCTCTGAATTGGCAATATATTTTTGTTGATCTAATAGATATCATACATTCCACCCCTAATTCTTTTTTACCAAGAACAACTCCTATTGCCTCATTAGAGGCATCACTTTGGATATAAAAAATAAGATCTCAGTTTGGTCCTCTTAATACATGGGAATAAAAGAGTTTTTATTTTATTGTTTCAAATGATTGATGACATTTATTTGTCCATCAGAACTTACATTATATAGCAAGGAAATACTGGAGTTGCACTCTTGCTAAAGTCCTCAATAAACCTCCTATAATAGCCTGTGATTCCCAAGAAACTTCTTACATTGGTCTGATTGTTAGGTGGAGGAAGTTGTGTAATTACATTGATCTTTTTAGGGTCTACTTTAATTCTTTCAAAGGAGATGTGATGTCTTAATAAAATACCTTGTTCCGCCATTATCAAGAATTTATCATGGTTCAAAGACAACTGATGTTTCTCACATCTAATAGACACTTTTTCTAAGTTTTAGAGAGCCTTGTCAAAAGAGTTTATATGCACTACAAAATAATCCATATGCACCCAATATTTTTTTAGTACAACAAAGATGGCCATCATTGTGCATTGAAAGGTAATAGGGGCATTACATAATCCAAAAGGTAAGACTTGTATGCAAATGTGCCCCAGGATAGGTATTGGTAGTCTTGTCTTGGTCTTCTAGTGCTACCTATATCTGGTTGTATCCACTAAAACCATCTAGGAAAGAAAAATATTTCTTCCCAACCAAATTATCAAGAACCTTATCAATGAATAGTAGGGGAAAACAATCTCTCCATGTTGTATTGTTAAGATATCTATAATCTACAAAAATTATTTATTTTCCATTCTTCTTGGGCACTATAACTAATGGATATATCGCTATCTAAAATGGGATACATAAATCCTACGTGCAACAATTTCTCAAATTCAATTTTAACAATATCTCTTAGTGTAGGATTTATTCTTTGTTGAGGTTGTCTCAAAGGTCTCACATTTCCTGTATAAAGTATATGTTAGGATGAATTCCTCTCATATCACTATAGTCCCATACATAAACTTTTGAATGTAAGTGCAGCACTGTGAACAGTTTGGACTCTTGTTCGTTTGTTAACTAGCTATTGGTGTTCACTATTTTATCTAGATGGATTGTAATTTGCTCGGTTCTAAGGTAGTTTGAGTTAACTATTATAAATTCACTCATCAACGAGTTTAGTGAACAAGAGTGGGCTTGTAACATGTGGAAAATTACTGTCTTTGAAAAACATCTCACTCGTGAGGATGACCTTTGTCAATGCGTAGTGAAAAGATGTTAAAGATTGTTGTTGACTATCTTGTGCCTAGCTAACAATGCCTTGCTAAAAAATTTTTTTTTTATCCTTTCCTTCCTCATAATATTCTCCTATTCATTCATGTGTTTCTGAACTATGATAATCACCAAGGAAGAAATATTTTCTTCATTGACAGATTCATTAGGTTCTTCCACCCAAAAATTGTTATGAGAGTTAGACGAGGGTTTTGTACGCAAGTACAGAGTTATTTTTTTAGCATTAACCCTATTTGAGATTGTCATGTCCCCTTATCTGTAATTTATTAAGGCAACAGTTGTAGCAAGCCAAAGCCTTCCCAAGATTAGTGGATATCCAATATTTTGCACCCATGGCTGAAGTATCATGAAGTCCACATGATATTCCCAAGTTTTTATGGTGATTGAAACATCTTTAATGACATCTTTTGGTTTAACAATGGACTGATCATACATTTTTAATAATATAGAAGTTGGTTGCATGTTGGGTAGGGATATTTTTTTTAGCATGTTAGTAGTCATAATGTTAATGGTTGAACCTAAATCTATTAGGACATTTGTTATTCTAATTTTTCCAATTGATATTGTTACCACTGAGTTGCCTGGGTATCCATATTTAACTAAAATAAGTCTTCCCACCAAAATATCAACTAATTTATCATCAACTTGGATGGTTTTAGAATTTTTTTTCATCCTGGAGTTTTTATGCACAATTCCTTAATGGTTCTTATAAGCTCAGAGACACCCCAAATGGCCTGGAAGAGTGGAACTCCAATGTTCAAGCGTTTAAGTTCCTAGAAGATATCAAATTCAGTGAGATGGAGTGTTTCCTGACATGTTCTCTCCTTCAGTCTTTTTGGGAATGGGATTGGTGGGGAACTAGCAGGAGTTTTGATTTATGGGTTTTCGTCGTGTGATTGTTTTCTAGGAGAATCTTGCCCTTATTTTTTATTTGATAATTCAACAGTAGTGAGGGAAGAAGGTTTTAGTAGAGTTTTATTTGAACGAAGTTGAATATTGTCAACTAATAGCATTAAGTGACATTTTATTGTCTGATTATACATTATAGATACGAGTTCCCTGTCTAACATTTTTTGGGTTTGATACACGCTGAGCAAGTAATTACAATTAGTCTACCTACTTCAATTGAGGTTGTTGAGTGTTACTGGAAGGACCAGATAATATGGCTTGTTGGTTTTGCATTTGTCCTAGCCTTGGAATTGTTGATTATAGTTTTGCTAAAGAATCCATTGTTGTTGAAACTATTGAGGTATCCATGGTTGTTAGCATTGGTCAGTCCATTATGGGCTAGACCATGGTTGGTTATTCCATATTTGTGGAGTAAATGGTCCTCATTATTGTGTAGTGAGCCATGGTGCAGTCCAATGATTAACAGTCCAAGGAGCTCAAGGAACAAACTACTTGAGATATTAATTAGGAGGGAAGTTGCCCCCTTGTCTTTGTCCTATGTAGTTAAGTTCTTGTTGGGTGATTTTCTTTATGTGATTTTTGATTGTTGGAATTAACTCACATTGACTAGTGGAATGGTCTTTCTCATGGATGTGACAAACAAAAGTATAGTTATGAAGTCCATGTTTGTCTCTACATCTAGGACAATGTATGGTTAGTGGTTCACTAGTCTGGCCTTTTGATTGAATCTCATCCAATGTATTGTTCAAATGCACTCAGATGTTTGTTTTTAAATTTGACAATTCCTCCATGAGTTGACTCATCTCACTATTTCATTTTCTTTATTCTTTCAAATTTCAGGGCTGGTTCATGAGTAGTTCCTACAAAAATCAGTGATATTCGAGAGTTCAAGTTTGTTTGCATCTCCTTTTCCCATATCAAGATTCATCGTCTAGTCCTCTCAAAAAAATTATCTTGCTAAACTCTTGGTCTAACCCAATGCCACATCATCGATGGACAAAGAGGAATTGGTAAAAATAATCTTCTAGGGTTTCATCCTAAAGAGTTCTTTATAGTCTCGAACCTTACAAAGTCTTGATATCTATCAATAATTGTAGCCAAAGAGTGGATGGAGTTGGGTGTTAATCCCATGAACCAACGCAGGGTTCAATCTTTGAGCATAGATGGGAACAATTTTAATTTATGGTTATTAATTATGTAATCCATAAGACAAAACACTTTGAACGCAAATAAGAACTGATCAAGGTCTTCTAAAGCTATACACGTAAAGGTAGGTAATATGGATGGGGATATATTCTTCATAGGGGGTTCCTCGTCTAAATTTAACACTATGGGATAAGTAAACATTTTTTCTTGACCGACTGCAACATCTTCAACAACTCTCATGTTTTCTGTAGAGGAAAATCCCAAGGATTCATGTGATGATATTCTTGGTACTTCCTCTAAGGCTTCTTCTTGTTCAACCTTGTCTGATGACTCTTCGCTACTTGTGGCTTGGTTTTTAGGGGATTGTGTGATAAATCTCCCTTTTGAGTCTCTTTTCCTAATCATCAACCTAAAAAAACTTTATTTTTAATTTTAAATACTACTCCTAAAGTACGGTTAGACTAATATTTCCTATAAATTGAAGTGGTATGAGAGAATTCGATTCCACTTACTCCAACTATCCTAGAAAAGTTGTTTGTTGTCACAAATACTTCTTTTTTTAAATCGTTAGCAAAGGAAATATAGTTTGTAAATGGAAACTTACTAGAAGTTCTCTCACAAAACCTAGTTTAACGACTATGCCCTAATGACAACTAAGAATTCCCCCACAACATTGCCAAAAAGTGACAAGTGTCATTAATCCTTCACTTTGAGTCAATAATTGTCTATTTAGGGTGATGTCCAAGGCTATAAGCAATAGGGGAAAATGAGATATTCTCTTAATAGTTTTAATTGGAAATGAAGTTTAACTACAAAGCCAACTTACTTTGATTTATGAAAGTAAATCAAACATGTATTTTCATTTCAACCAAGTAAAAAATAAACAAGAACATAAATTAAACCTGACATAACACTCAGTTAACTTAAGACAACTAGACACATACACATGCATACTTCTTGCAGATTAAAAAACATTCTTATTGGAAAGAAAATATTCAGTGACAAAAACAAATCTATTCTAGGGAACACCAATGAAACATTCCTCCTTCTTGGGTGAGTGTACCCCTACTCCTCCCTTGGATTGGGATTTAAACCAATCACAAAAATCTTGTCAAGAATACTTGGGAACTCAAAATTGTATTGTATTCAGAATTATGTTGCTAAAAAATCAATTTACATTTAAGTGTTTGAAGGCTAAATTTATAATATAACACTCTCAGTCTACATGGTCAATCTTCCAAAAATATAGAATTGTCTACCTATTCTCACGAGAAGTTTTATTTCTAACTAAAATCTTAACAAAATTTAACTACTTATCCCATTTGTGAAAAAAAAAGTGGTGAAAAACATTGCACTTAAAGACTCCTATTCAATTATTACTACTCATCCCATTTGTTTAGGAACAAAACATGGCAGATGTTTTATTCAAGACTCGTATTAAGATTCTATTATTACTCATCCCAACTGTCTAGGGGCAAAAATGGGAAAGTACTAAATGGATTTAATTGCTTAAAGCTCTTTACATTTTTTATCTAAATATTTACAACTGTTAGCATCTAATCATTTGCATTTTCTTGGTAGAGTCCTCACACTACTTCAGCGTTCAAAAACATAGTACTATGACCAATTAATGTTTTTGAATCCCTGACATGTCATATGGAAAAACTGTCTTTACACATTTTCAGGTGCTATTGCATAATAGTCGAGAGCCATCTGGAATACTCTGGTAATAAATTCTCATACGAATTCCAAACTGGAATAATCCGGAGCTATTCTAGCACTAACTTTGTATGATTGAATTCATAATCATCTGAAGCCAAACCCAAAGAGTCTCAAAATGCTCTAAAAATAATCTTGTTGCTGGATATTTGTTTTAAAACTTTAACCTCCATTTTTCCATGACCAATATGCCCTGTTTTGCAATATATCATAACTATTTTCCAAAGAAATGTTAGAACATAGGGGATAATCCATACCGCTTATTTATAAATAACAACTCAAATATGTACCCTATATTTTATCTTAAACAAGTTAAAAGTTTATAAATCACATCTAAATCCACTTTAAAACTAGTGCATGGAGGAGAAAAAATGTTATTTTTTAGCTTTGGATGAGACAATTTGTGGTCTCATCAAAAGTGTACTCAAGCACATGAGAGTTCAGGGAGATAGTTAGAGATGCGTAGTTGACACCAAAGGAAGCATAGCTGGTGAATGGGAGTTTTTTCAAGTTTAGAGAAGGCAATCAAGTGCAAAGAAGATTTGAGTTGAAGACTACACAATTGAGATGGTTGAATTCAGTGGCCATTCTTGGTAAAGAAGCAAGGAATCCAAAAAAGAATTGCAAAGATCATTACAAGTGAAGGATGCTTTGAGACTAGTGTCCTTGTAGGCCTCAAGAAGGCAATAAGCTTGTAAACTGCAAAAAACATAGTAGAGAGGAGGAAGCATGGCTTTACTCTTCTAGAATTTTCTCACATTTTTTTTTTCAAAATAACTTTGTGTACGCCTCATTGTTGTTGTGTTGGATTTCTTTACTTGTATGTTTTCTAATCCTTGCAACTAGTGTACTATATCAAACACTATGAGAGCATAAGAATCAAGAATCACAAGCATGGTACTTGTTCATAAAGCTAAAGAACATTGCATTCATTGTTGCACTGATGTACAAGCATTTAGATTGTAGTCATGTATTGAGTTGTAGAATGGTTAGAATGTGAAGGTTGGTAATGCAATGTATGTAGCATGTAGGGATCGCAAGTGAAGAATCATAAGGCATGTATGTTGTAGATGACAATCGTAAGAGCTAGGAAACATCATACTACACCATTTTGGGTGTTGTTCGATATCTTATAACTTGGGGACAACACATTGAAAATATAGGATTCACATGTATGAGTTCAGTGTGGAATATCCACCCAAATTACGAATCAAAGTCAAAAAAAATATTTTAGTAAAATATTTTGAAACGAATAAACTTAGTTCATGATGAATCATTCCCTTTTCCAACCCAATGTTTTTTGCTAGCGCTACTGGTAAGAGTTTATGATCATGTTAGACAACATGACCCATTAAAAGTTAGCGACTAGTAAAAACTTCTACGTATTAGACAATCCATTCCCTCATAAAATATTCATTGTTAGAAATGAATAAATGTATTGTGTCACCTCATCCCCACTTAGATACAACAAAAAGCTAGGTTATATTTGTCAATTCATTACAAGCTAATAATTTCATCAAATCAAAAAATAAATATATTGTTATTCACTTGCTATTTGAAGTTCTTCGCCCACCATCTCTTCCCCTCGGAAACGTATTCAAGAATATTTGACTTGATGTGATCCAATAAGTGAGGACCCTGAGTGTGGGGTTGAGGAATATTTTCACTTGAAAAATATCATGGACTAAAATATAATATACTTTACCTTGACTGCTTAAGTCAATCACTTTATTTGAAAATTAATTTTAGCACGTTAACCTTGCAAGACTAGGCCCACATTTTTTGTTCTCCACCACAAGGTGTGTTACTAAATTCTCCATTAAATGTAAGAAAGTAGGTGGAAGAAGCATTTGCATGTCACACATTAGAAGGACATCCTTCTTCGATTTTAGGTCTTGTGGAAAAAACATTTTGGAAGACAAAAACCTACCAAAAAATACAAAGGAAGATATCAAAATCCACATGAGACCATAACAATAATTACTAAAAAATAACAACAAAATACCCTTACCACTTTAGGTATCTTCTTAGCTTGTAAATAACTTTAGATATATATTTGTTAAAAGTTGTTTCAAAGGTTCAATAGCAACATGTTGCACCAAAAAATGTAAAGAAAGAGTATATATCTAAAATAAATCAGAACAATCAATACACTCATAGTTAAAAACATGAAACATGATGTATAAGTTACCTCAAAAAAAAAAATTGTGCCAAACAAATTCATGGCAAGAAAGTCTCCAATTTTTCATGCCAAAAATGTGAAATTTGCATCATAACCAATGGAAAATCTAATCTTTTGCATAAGGTCAATTACAACTTCTCTTTCATCAAATGCCAATTCCCATGTAATGTTTTTTGATTCAGTGCATGTATAAGAAGATGAAGACTGCCACAATCATTTCATTTCCCCTGCTTCAACCAAGTTTTCCATGCCCTAATTTTTTTTGCATTTTTTCCAACCTACCATTCATCAACCTCCATAAAAAAGATGTCATGCCACATTGTTTGTGAAAGGTGTGCCGTAAAAAACATTTTCATATTATGAGAAATTTTATTAAGGCTTGTTTCGTTTTTCAAATATAATTTTTCCACCATTCATGTGTCTTCCTAGATGGCTCTCCTATTTCCTCAATATTATCATTGAATGAGTCTTGTGGTTTGTTTAGAAATGATAACATCTTGGTAGAAAACGCTTGAATTCATTAAAAACATCACGTAGTTTTTTGGAATTATGACTATTGTAGTTTTTCTTCCACAAGTTGTAAAAGCACATTTACCCTATCTTTGAATCCTTGTAAATTATATTGAAAGAAAATTATAAGAAATGTGGAAATATAGACATACGAGGCATTATATTATTAAAATGAAAAATGTTACAAATCACAAAAATTGGATATAGCAAAGCATAGCATAAAATTTAATTGCCCTTTGCCCAATAGGCCTAGATATGTCATACATATTAGTATCGACTCACAGCACCTTAACTCGTCTATTACATGTAGATACCATGTTTTTTACCTACTTCCTCCCTCCAAACTCTGCAGCATAAACAGTGAAGTTATGTTTCTCAACTCACTTCAAAGCAACGATGATAAGAATAAATGTACAAAATAACCATATTTTTTGGCACCTAGAGCAATCATTATCAACATTGAAAACTCATTTTTTATGGATATGTATGGAGGTAAGTTATTGTTGAGAACAATAATTAGCCCAACTAATTATGCAGAACTTAGTTTTCCAAATGAATAAATGTTGTCAATTGTCAATGAATGTTTCATATTGTTTGGCTTTTGTTTGAATTGGTTGTTTTATATCTCCCTCCACATGCTACCATCTAATTCATAGAACTTCGTTCATAGTTCGATTAATGTAATTCCAATTCATTAACCTGGGAAGATCTTTGTTTCAAAAAATGCATTGTATTTGTGATGATGAAGATTGTTATGACCCTGGTGGACGGATTTCACTATTGCCTCGAGGTTTTGGTGTAATGGTTTGTTACATTTGGTATCGGAGACTCCACCCGAGTTCAAGTCATGGAGTGGGTGGCTATGCTGGCATGGTAGTGTTCGTCTGGGGCTCGTACATGCAGGGGATCCTAGTGTACGGGTGCAAATCCAGCCCAAAGTCTGAGCTTCCAAAGCGAGGTAGGATGTTATGAACTTGTTGGGCGGATTTCACTAACGTCTTGAGGTTTTGGTGTAACATTTTGTTACAAAGATGTGACATGGACTATTGTAAGAAGTTTTTTTCATCATCAAATCCTCTTGATATCTTTTTCTTCATATATAGGGTATCCGTCGAGCAATGTATTCTCACTATAATGCAAGGCAAAATCAATACCACATGCATTGATAATTCCATGCATCAACGTTGTATCTTTGGAAGTGTTACACACTTCTCCATATGAAATAGGAAAATATTGTGATTTTGGTAAAAGTCTTCAAACACCCTAGCCAGTTTAGTCATTTTGTATATATTGGAGAATGCAATTTAGAACAAAATAACTGCACAACAGTCTCCACAAAAGGGAGCTAGTAACAAACAGGGAGATAACCAAGGAGAACAAAATATAACAGCAGATCTGTCAATGGGAACCATCTTAAAACATTACATAACAAGCTACTAACAAATGCTTATTAAGGAATATAAAATATTAATAAACAAAGAATGAATATTACCTGAACATTTGATTGCCAAAATTGTTAGGTCCACGATTAAAAACCTTAAAGTTCAGTAGCAAAATGAATGCAGAAAGCAGAGATATCCTTGCTTGAGGATACATGATTTTTTTTACCATATCCATTAAGAGGTGATTGAAGCTCAATTTCGCAACTCTAACATCATATCTAGAATATTCTTTGCTTTGTGAAGAAAACATTATGAAGTTTAGCCCATGTTTGTATAACGTCATAATGCAAAAGTAATTGGACAATGATGACATCATTGCCTTGGTGGGTGATGTGGTTTACACACTTCAGCTGAACGTGATCCCATCAGCCGAGGAATGTGATCCTTGCCGGATTGAAATGCCTCCCTCTACCACGAATGACCTGGTTACAAAAACTAACATCTTACTCGTTGGAGAGAATTTAAGTTGAGTTCAATTTGCCTGAGTCAACAAGTGGATGGCATGTAATTTATAGTTTTGTCTCTAATGATTAGTAAGTGCTTCCATGAGTTGCATATGCAACTCGTGCTTCAATGTGATTAGGATTTCTTAAATTTCCATTTCCAATTTTATACCTAAATGTTTTCCTTTATGGTTTATAGCAGTGATTGGTTTTTGGTATTGGTGGTCACATTTTATAGCATCTACCTTTTTAAATAGTGGATTTCCTTATTGAACCATACATTTTCATAAGCATGATGATCGTTATTGCAATAGTGGTGTGAAGGCTTGCAGGTATGTAGCTTTGAGCTTGAACATTGATATATTCTATTCTCTTTTTAGTTTATATATAAAAATATTTTCACTCTTAATTTGGGGTATGTTAAAATTATTTAATATATATAATTTGAAATCTAAAGACATGCTGAAAATTACCACTTAGTATTTGGTTGATATACATACAATAGTTTTATTTATAAATATGATTTTGTTGGGCAACTCTAGTTTTTCCTGCAGAAAGTTTAGCTATGGAGGTATTAAACCTAGAACCCAATCAAACTCATTAGAAAGGAAACAATTCACTTTGTTATGGATAGATTTGTAAATATGTTATATACGCACCAAGACTTAACCACTAGGATAAAACCTCTTAGCAAATAGTGTATGAAGGGGCAAGAAGATTGTGATTATCTTGGAAAATGCAAGAGAAATGTTCTCATATACTGAAGTATAGATTAATTCATTTCAAGCTAAGGATTTGTTTAAAGTGAACTAAGATACAATATCAGAACAAAATATTGACCTAGATACAGAGTTTCAAAGTGTTTTTTTTTTTTTAAATACTTTTCTTATTGAAAATGAACTATTCCATGTTATCCTTTAGAATTTTTGGAACTTTGATGTAAGGATCCTCCAATACCGGAACAGCTGCAACCATTGCCTCCCTACATAAAAAATTGGCATGATATGAGATATGAGTAGCATATAAATTACATGAAAGAAAGGTTGTCAATTACTTTAAAATGAGATATTTGATAAAAATATTTCATGTATTAAATTTTTTAATCAGGGTATTTTAAAGTACGTCATAAAAAGACATCAAGAATATTTGTTTTCTTCCTTGTAAGTTGCAGCTTGTGAATACCCACTCTATGATAAGGTACAAAAGGTTTGGGAAAATACATGATAAACGACTGTGATTAAACTTAGGTAGTAAACAGAAAAGGCATCTGTTCCCAAGTCATGGGGTATCAGCCACACAAAGAGGGTGTTGAGATGGCCATGTACATTTCTATGCCCAAATGAACTAAAGCAAACCATTAATGAAGTAGTTAAATGGTATAATGACCTCCAAAAGCTAATTCAAGTTGTTCATGCCCACAAAAAAATCAAATGAATTGATTGAATGCGCCCTAGTTAAAGTTTTGTTTCAGACAAAAGTATCAGAAATTATAGAAGTTGCAAGGATATAAGCCTAGAGAACCACCATGATAGAGACTATAAAATAAAATAATAAATGTAACAAGTACAAGCTTCTTGGGAAATACATTGATTAATTACATACCCCAAAATTGTGTTAACATTTAAATGATAATGTTAACACAAAATAATTCCCAGAATGAAATCCTTGTGGACTATAGAACAAAAACTTTTGAGCACAACTTTACATAAGAAAGAAGTAAATCCATATGCATGCTGAAGTGTCAAAATACAAGTGCGCCCATGTATTTGTATGAACATGCAATATGAATAATAATTCGTTGGATAACATCTACATAGATTAGGATTTGTATTCATTTTAGTTACTTTTTTAGCGCCAATGTCTATTTATTAATTGTATTTATGTGCGGTCAATTTTTACAAGTGGTTAATCATGGTTATAGGTGAGAAAGGGTGTGTATAAGTAGGTGAGAAAAGGTATGTGTGGGGTGAATATAAGAAGGTGAGAAAGTATATGTATTTGTGAATATAAGTATGCATGTTGTTTT
The DNA here is from genome assembly GCA_037957365.1 of Torreya grandis. Classification (NCBI taxonomy): domain Eukaryota; kingdom Viridiplantae; phylum Streptophyta; class Pinopsida; order Cupressales; family Taxaceae; genus Torreya; species Torreya grandis. The sequence continues at coordinate 309,527 of JARHVA010000330.1, forward strand.
ATTATTTATATACTAACCATGCATATAATAAAAACAAATATCATTCATCTGCATGTTCTTTTGGTGGTTTTTTTTCCCTTGAACTGTGAAGCTTGGAACTTAAACACACACCACAGATATTAACCCATACAATCATAACATAGCTACTTGGTTTCCACATTCTCAGATAATCTCCAACACGTGGATATGCACCAGTGGCTTGCAAGTGATCCAGACAATCCCAGGGATTAGACCAAATGGCAAGAGGAATTACTGCAGACCTACAAACAGTGAAGGTCCAATACTCTCACCTTTGTGTACCCAACAAGAGGGTTGTCCCTACCCAATTGGGTCTCAGCTTGACGCAAACATAAATGCATGGTTCTATGCAAGTATGCACATCAATTCATCTCATTATGTGATATTAGAAAATAGAATCAAATGATGCAAATAATTACATTAATAATTCATAAATATCACATTGCTTTTGATTAGTATACATCATGTGTGTTATTGTGCTAAACTATTGCTCTAAGGTGCATTAATTTATAAGTATGGTCACTCATGATGATAATGATGATGTCCAGCCAACCAATGGAAAGACCTTTTAATCCCTAAGTTAAAATCCAGCAAAGTTCATCACATGTTAAATAAAGAAAGGTTCATGAACAATAAAACTTCACATGAGATGTAGCTTCGTGAATGGTTAAGTACTCAACTCATCTACCTATTCATCCACACAAAAGAAGTTCACAAACATATATTTGGCAATAGTACTTTATAAATTGCATGAGGTAGAGGTAAAGGTATTTTTCTAGGTTGCTGCCAATAGATACCAATTTGGTGAGATCCATTATGGAAGCCTATTAAGAGATTGTTTTTCCATTTATTTTATATATTGTTAAACCATATGTATGTAATGTCCCTAATCAGACATTTTTAAATGATTCCGGATTTACCAAAAAATCCTAAGGCATCAATAATAAGATCTAAATTTTATTGCCAGAAACCCTTGTGGAAAAACACAAAAATCTGATTTTCTATTATTTATGACAGCAAACCATTGAAACAAAATAACCAAATGGTTTGGCAATCACTGATAAACCCTCTGAATATTTAGATTTGATTTCAAAGGTCCAATATACAAAATGGAATTAAATACAACTCAAACCAGATTTTATTTATTTATTTTCCACATCAAAACCATAGAAAAATACCCGAAGGCTGATTACCACAGTTCCTCCACAAATGATGTTTTAAATGGGAAGTTGGGGCCCAAAGATGATCATGCAAACTAGAACCATGAAGATTTGCCCACCGAAATGATGTCAGCAATAAAATGTGTTTTCAAAGGGTGATGTCAACCCTTAATCAAGCCCTAAATGAGCTCCAAAAACTGGAACTAATGACGCTCTAGCTGTAATCGTAGTTCTGGACTGAAAATCGGGTCGGAAATGTGCCCTAAGTGAACTAGAAGCTGAATATATCTAAATGAAATACAATTTCAACCCCTGGATGGAGTTACCCTGGGAGATGAGAGGGTTCTCATCCTCAAATATGTCTGCAAATGAGAGTTTTCATCCTTTCTTCTTGTAGTTGAAGCATTTGCATCAAACATACATGAGAGAGTAATATGAACTTTCAAGATGATCTCCAAAAGAAACCCTCAAGTTGCCTTTTATTATTTTCCATTTGCCTTTCCCAAGGGGAGCGCTCCACTTTCGGCGTTTTCTTTATTTTTAATAAAGTAATGCTTATATTTCTATTTTAGCGTTGACTTTATTTTACATTGAAAATCTCCTTTTTGATTAAATAATAATAAAACGTAAGTTGCCTTTAATATAACGTAAAGTTACTTTTTGGCTAACTTAATCGTATCATTATTTTAAGTATTTAAAAATACTTTTCATTTTAATAATAATAATATTATTATTAAGTTGCCCAAAAGATTAGAAATGACTGGGCCCAATTAAATAATATTATCAATTATTTTAATCTAGAAAAAGGGACATGACAATCTGTCCTTCCCATAATTTGCTTGCCCTCAAGCAAATACAAACCCGAATACTCCAGTATCACTGTGCCAATATGATAAATTAGGTTGTAATGTCCATAGAGCCTAGATCCTAGATCCTGTACCTGTCAAATGAAGCAACTCCTATAAAAAAGCACTATAGGATCCACTATCTCCATCATCCTTATTTTTATGCAATCCATGTAACTTGATCACTTCTTTGAGAAACAATTTGACTTCATATTGTTGACTTGGATTAGGCAAGGAATGCAAGCAACTCACAATATGCTCCTCTTTGATGTGACGACCAGTGATACCTTCTTCCCAAAGCTTAAGAACATACTCAAATTCCCATAAGGCCAAGGGTTGCCTTATTAACTTGCAACCATGTTTTCATTGTGCCACTCTGTTACCACTATGAATTGAAGAATCTGGAACCTCCCACTGAGCCACATAATAACTTCATTGAGTTCCAATAGATCATACAATTGTATTGTAGGCAGAAACCCTCATGAATTTGTACCACTCAGCTTGTATGGAAACTGGGACAAAGTTGCATCAAAGTTCCTTTGAAACCTTCCCCAAAAAAGCAATATGACAGCCAGAGTAATTGCTTTCAACAGCACAAGTGGCTGAAACCGTTCACAAATAGCATGATACAAAAAAAATCCTTAAAGTTTGTAAAATGGGTGCTGAATGTGATTGATAACCGTGATTCAAAATCAATAATCCTGAAAATCAGCAGTATAAAAATGGTACAACCGCTGAAACACTGAAAATCCTTCGCAAAATTCAGCAATGTTAGTAACATTGATGCTGCAAACAACCATACAATGATTGAAAATACTTCAATAGCAGAAACAAACTGAAAATCACTCAATTCTATGACCGAAACCACTTGTATGGCTACAAATGATGTAATGTAACAGCTGGAAATGGTGATGACATTAGCCCTAAAACAATAGTCCCTAATATGTTTCCTTTGCAACATAATCAAAATATGCTATCACTACTCTTCCCCTTTATGCTTTGTTTGTAATCTTTCGTAAACATATTTGAATGTGAAACCGTTCCACCAAGCTTATGTTGGGCTACTCTGATATTCATGTGAACTGCCCCTTTTGACCTTGTGGTGCTCAAAACTTCCTCAATAGGAGGGATAAATCCAACACAACTCCTTTCTAACTTTTGTTGGTGCTCTTTACTTAATGGCAATCATGAAAGTTGCAAAATCAAACATCGTGCAAAGCTTCATGATGCAAGGAAAGGTGAAACCATCTTGTAGCATCCCAACTTTTGTGAATGCTCCTTCACACATCCAAGGGTGGCAAACATGCATGTAGCTTGATTCCAACAACACCATACCATGCTAATCCAAAATAGACTAAATGCCATCATGATCAAATGTCTCACATGAGGATGAAATCGTGGTTGTCAACAATTGATATTTCATCTATTAAGCCATGACAACTCTTGGAGCTCCATCGATGCCTTGAAGAACTACCCCTTTTCCCTTGGATTTCAAATCCATAGTGAATTTTTCAATAGAATGTAACCATTGCATGCCCAATACTATGCCCACCTCTCCTAGTTTGTTGTTATATTGATTACCTTGGACTCCAATTGTTGCTTCCATGCTGCCCCAAGCTATTCTCTTAAAACATTGGTTCGGATCAGACCTTATGATTGCACTTATTGGAATTGTAGTGGCTCGAAGCCATCTTCTATACGCTGCGATCACTTCACTAATGACAATAGGTGAGAAATGCATCTTCACTGAGATATAACAGTCATGTATGGTTTCAAATAAAATGTTGGGCAAGTTGGAAATGAGGGGGGCAGCAGTTCTAAAATTGGAGACAGCTCCCATACTGATCCATGTCTCACCTAGACCCATGATATAGGAATCATTACATACCTTATGTTGACAACATGCTGTAAATGTTCCAATATACCCTTCTGCAATCTTGTCTCCAAATGTGGGACTTAGCTCCAAGGAGTGATCTATGAATCATGAGCATTGATCCTTTACAACTTCGAAAGAAAGCACATCACATTCTATATGATTCCTCATGACCTTCCTTTTTATCCAAATGCACGGGATAAAAAATTCACTAGAAATAGTAATATTAATCTTATTAAAGCCTTTATCCATTTTGTGCCTCAAAAGATCACCTAGATCTCGTATGCAAAAACTATTTGGAACTTGAATCAAAGAATCTATACCTATGTTGCAAGTAGTATCCTTCACCCTATCACCCTTTTTAGCATGTCCATGATGACAAGATTCTTGTAAGGACAGTGTGGAGCAATAAATTTGGGATATGACCATCATACCTCGGGCTGTAATCACAATGTTTATCAATAGTTGCTAATTTGAACATTTCAGCAAGCTAAAAATCAACATTAGTACCCAGTGAGGACCTTTCTCATGTGCATGCATTTCAACACAGTCATCCGAAAACTCAGCCTCATGTGCTTCTTGACTTGACACATTCTTCTATAGCATGGACTTAATCCCTGGTGGATTGATGAGTGCGTATTGAACTGGAACATCTTCCTCACTTGTGCATTCATTAGGTGATGTTTTTCCTTTTGACTTCTGTTGACTTTCTAATTCACCCCTCCAGTCGACACAGGGCTTCCCAAGGCTTACAAAAAGGTTTGCGCACCTGCAAGGTCCCATGCGCTTCAAGCAAAATGTGCACAAGCGCCTCCCGTCTCCACCCGAGCCCAAGATAGGGGCATAGGTCTGCGCAAGAGTAAGAGTATGGTTCATGCTCACTAAAGGTTCCCAATGCGTGCTTGTGCGTAGGATTCTGTGGCATACAACTCAAGAGGTGCACAGGCGCAAAAACACGGGCCCCCAGGTTCCGAAAGAAAAGTAAAGGAGGTGCAAGGAGCAATAACCAAATCACGAAGAGCGCGCTTAAGACCTCTAATCTTTGTGTGAGGCTTCCCCATGCTTATCTACTGAAGTTTCGCGTCAGTTCACAAAGTCACACATCTGCGCCCTATCACTACGTAGGTGCATAGCATAAAGTCGTGCGCTACCTTGGCCCCGAGCATAGTTCTACGTGACTCCCACGTGCCCCTTGGCGCAAGTTCTCAGTTTGACCAAGACAAGCACCAACCTTCCACGTGTCCAGTCCACGCAGCTCCTGCCTAATAATCCAAGGGACTCCTCCAAGAGCCCATCAAGACAACACGCGTCCCCGTTTAGTTGCGCCCGAGAAGCAAGCAGGAAGCGCCATGTGCAGATGCGACAGCAAGATATAAATAGGTTCGTTGGGGCAGTTGAGGGAAGCTCGAGATGCTGTCAGATCGATTAAATATAGAAGCGGCTACTTGACATTGGGATGTGCATGCACACCACCCTTTGACTCTGTCAAGAAAATCTTTTGTTCCCATGTGCATGTGTATCCAGAAGCGATCTTACTACCAATCCCCGGATCCAATTATCGAATAGACTTCAAGAAGCATGGCCGCAGTGCCGCAAAAGAATTTAAAGCTATGCCTACCACCTCAAGTAGCGCATTTATTGTAAAACAGGTTTGTTCTCTATAAAAGCCTGGTCTTTCACTTGTAAAAGGGTTGACTCATTTTTAGTAGCCTCACGTTACTGAAATTTTCCCTCCATGAGCACTTGTATTGGCTAAGTCTTACAGATTAATGAGAATTAACTTCACCTCCTTTTGTTATTTTGACGATCTGTGTGCTATTTTGTGTCTGTTGATCTCTGTTTGTGAGTAATGTTCACTCCTCTTATTGTCATTCATTCATAGCACCTCCTCATTGAACTCGGAGCTCACTTGTAGGTCGTATCTTGTGCACACTCGGGTCTGTGTTGCTATTGTATGTGGACCGTTTGTCGTCCCTCTCAGTGTTGCGTTGTGTTCCCGTGCCTCTATGCGGAACACTTATGCATCTAGAGTGTCCTTGGCAAAATCTGTGTGAAAACGTGTTGTTGTCAAGCGTTTGTAGTGTGCTTATGGCAGTATGAACGCTTGCTCTATTCTGGGTGCATTGCCTTTTTACTTTCAGCATCTCTTACCTTTTCCCTCCCTTTTCCCTCAAGATCCTAAGTTTAGATGAACGGTAGTTTACCTTTCTGCTCTTTAGGCCTACGCGCTAGTCTTAAACCATGTACGCTTAGAATAGAAGGAATCCAATCTACTCCAAAGGCTCATCCCAAGGAACGCAAGGGTCCCACGCCTTGGGGATGTTTCCATCGTTACGATGAGACAACTGATGCTCGCATGAGCAGCTGCACGATAATACTTCCGCGCCCAACATTTTGGTCTCTTGTGTCCCACCGCAAAGCACTCCCATGCCACGAGCATCCACGTGTGCATGTTTTGAACGACAACTTCCTCACCATTTTGTTAATACATGCAATCATTAGAAGTCAATAAAACATTCTCTACTATCAAAGAATCTTCACCTTCAATTTGTATGTTGGTTTCCTTGTATTCCACTATCATTTCTACTATTAAGTGTGGCTTCAACTTTTCTTCACATTGATTACCTACCTTTTGAACCAATGCATGTGCAACTAGTGACACTCTTTGTTCATCCTTTCTCATATTAGCCAATAAAACTGATAAGAGTGATTGGAAAATATCATCACTCTCATTCATAATTAGAGACATAATTGTTTGCATTGAGGTAACAACATTTTTTGCATGATTCTCCCTAACAATAGCAAAGAAATGTTGGAATATTTTAAGAATAAGATCATCACATTCAAGATCTATTATTACAACACATGATCTGATTTTTGCACCAATTTCTAAACTTGTAACCCTCTTAGCAAAAGAAGGGCTCTTTTGATTTCATCTAAACCTTGGAAACTTTTCACAATCAATTGAAATATTTCCCTCATCATGTTGTTGTATAGCCTTTGAGGAGCTGTTATTTTGGTAATTTCACTAATACAAGTAATAATTACAAGTCTCACATCTCGATCTGGGTGTCTCAAAATCTTGGGCTTGGCCAAATAATTAATCGATGGATTCACTGCCCATAACATAGACTCAAAATCTTATTGTCTTATCATGGACAAACAGTTTGCCCCTTCTTCCAAAACCCTGAGTAGAACATTTTTTGAATGAGGCAGTTGCTCAAGTTTCTTCCCTGCCTTGCAAAGCTTAATTCCCAAATCATCTTTACTCATTAACTCCATGATTCAAAAGCTATGCATTAGATAGCATCTGCAAAATATTCATTCTTTCCCACAATTTGCAAGAAAATAGCTCTGATACCACTGTAATGTCCCTAATCGGACATTTTTAAACAATTCCAGATTTATCAGAAAAACCTAAGGCAGCAATAATAAGATCTAAATTTTATTGCAACAAACCCTAGTGGAAAAACATAGTAATCTAATTTTCCATTATTTATGACAACAAACCCTTGAAAAAAAATACCCAAATGGTGTGGAAATCATTGATCCACCGTTTGAATATTTAGATTTGATTTCAAAGGTCAAATATACAAGATGGTATCAAATACAACTCAAAACATATTTTATTTATTTATTTTCCACATCAAAACCACAGAGAAATACCCGAAGGTTGATTACCACAATTCCTCCACAAATGACACTTTAGATGGGAAGTTGAGGCCAAAAGATGATCATGTAAACTAGAGCCACGAAGATCTACCACCGAAATGATGTCGGCAATGAAATGTGGTTCCAAAGGGTGATGTCAGCCCTTAATCAAACCCTAAATGGGATCCAAATCCGACACTGACGATGAGCTGTAATCACAGTTCTGGACTGAAAATCAGGTCTAAAACTGCCCTAGGTGAACTAGAAACTAAATATCTATAATAAAGCACAACTGCAACCCCTGGATGGAGTTACCCTGGGAGATGAGAGGATTTTCATCCTCAAATCTGTCTGCAAATGATGGTTTTTATCCTTTATTATTGTAGCTGAAGCGTTTGGATTAAACATACATGAGAGAGTAATATGAAATTTCAAGATGATCTCCAAAAGAAACCCCCTAGTTGCCTTTTTATTATTTTCCGTTTGCCTTTCCCAAGTGGGGAGGCCACTTTGGGCATTTTCTTTATGTTTAATAAAGTAACGTTTATATTTATATTTTAGTGTTGACTTTATTTTACGTTAAAAATCACCTTTTTAATTAAATTATAATAAAACGTAAGTTTCCTTTAATATAATGTAAAGTTACTTTTTGGCTAAATTAGTCATATCACTATTTTATGTATTTAAAAATACTTTTCATTTTAATAACAATAATATTATTAAGTTGCCCAAAAAATTAGAAATGACTCGGCCCAACTTAAATAATATTATTAATTATTTTAATCTAGAAAAGTGGGCATGACAATGTACATACCCTATACACCTCCGGATTTGAGCCTATGCCTTCTATGAAGTACTCGTGCCTTCACCATCAACCCAACTCAAGCTGTAATACAAGCAAACCTCCTCTACGGTTAGCTTTCATCCACCACTTACAAAAGTGATTCCTTTTTGTGGCAGGATAGCAGTAAACTTATAATTGTCTGCAAATTTATGCATGCTCATCTCGAACGACCAAATTACGCTTTGTCTACAATTGTTGAAAATATGGCTATTAATAACCTAGCTTCTGGCAAGGTACCCATCAACAAAATAACATTGTGAGCCTTGATAATATATCTACAAACACCATTCCCACCCAAACCTCTTGCAGCATTTTAAGAAATTAAAAACCAATATTTTTCATAAAAACATACAAAGAGAACGACATTGTACACCATCCAATAGAATCAAAATGTTACGAGTGGTCTGAAGAGGAAAGATCAATGTCCTTCCCTTGTGCGCCTACAACTTTAGTAAGTCTGAAAATGAAGTTGCAGATTATGGTAGTAAAAATATTGTTACAATACAATATTTGTTCACGAGCAATTAACCAAATAAAGAGCTCATACTACAAACACATTGATTAATGTAACCATGATGAGCTACGAACATACTTTGCTCATCCAAGTCTCCATGACTTGGGAGTTGTCATACAAGTTCGTATAATATTTTCCTGCCTATGATTATCGCCCATTACAATCATGCAGCCTTCAAATGTGTATATTTTGATTCTAGACCAATGAGATTTAGGTATAAAGAATCAATATTAAATTCGATGTAAAAAATTTTGGCTTTATTGTTGCAATTTAACTTGTTTTCTTTGTTAATGTGTGTTCTTATCTAATAGATAGTTGAATGGAGATCCATGGACGTTTCTCATGGCTCCCAATAGTTGTTTGCATCCTAGAATGAATGTTGGACACACTTTAGATTGTATCAGACGTGATTCAAGGTTTGGACTCAGGTTAATTACTAACTACTGTGATTTTATGTTACTATAAACCTCCAGATAGACTTCTCTCTGAAATTGTATTGGTTACGTTGAATATGATAATTAGAATAGGAAGGGAGCTTCATGATATCTTCAAGATTTCCATTATTGTAAAACCCTTTTCATAGCATGCTTTATGGTCGTCAACTTTTTCTTCTATCAACATCCAGCATGAGAAACTCCCAAGACCATAAGAATTCCTATGTTCCCATTTCTGACAAGGTCATCAAAATCTAGACCAATATTGTGACAATGGATTGAGTGTCATCCCAATCTCATAGTTTGAGTGGTATCCAGGTTATAGATACCCAAGATAATAAGGAGAGACAATATCTCATCTAACTCAAGTTCTTCGTCTGATACTTCTGATTCCTTTGAATTTACTAGGAGCTTATTTGCGATCAATTAATGGCGGGCTTAAATCAATTATCAAAGGTGATTCCCTAGGTGTCCTAACCTTTGGCTCGAAGTGCTCAACACTTTTACCATTCACTTGATTTTCCTTATGTATTGCATGCATCTCTAGATTTGCATGCATCTCTAGATTAGCATGCAGGAAAGTCAGTCATCTATCATGCTTGATTGTGCTGAAAGGTTCCGCTCGTCTTGAATATTTTTGTTAGTCATATACATATTAAACAAATTAAACTCCATCCAACAAAGATTTGCAAGTAACATGACGTCTTCTTGTTGGAAAGGTTCTACCTTATACCTTATTGGCCTTTGCTACAAAAGGAACTCCCTGTTTCGTTCCTTCATTCTTAAAATGATTACTCGTATTTGATTTTAATTCTCTAGAAATATAGATAGCAAAGAAACGACAAGTATTTAAGAACTGTAATGTCTCTCTTAGGGCTAAATAATGCAATTCTGAAATTTTCAGCTATCTCAAAGAATGAAACACCAATTCTGATTTTTTATTTGAAACCCTAACTCAGAAAATTATAGAATTCTGAAAGTGCAGATTATGCATGAAAATAAATTCCAAATCACTTAGAAGCCCTCATAAAAATATGTAAATTCAGTTAATTTATTTACCACCATAAATCTGATTTTGAATCAATTGTAGGCCTGAATAATTGTAATAAAATATGACCGATTGAATGAAGGTAGAAGCTGAGATTTCCACCCACCGAACGCTATCCAAACTCAATGTCCAGTCCCCTAGGCAAGTCGCCACACCCCAAGTGACCTATAGCTGCTGTGTTGACCCTCATAATGCTGCCTTACTGCTGTGTCCCACTTTCTAAGGCTGCCAACTGGTTCGCCCCACTCCCAAGGCTGTCCAAATTGGTTTGTTCCTCTTCACAACTGCCCCAAACTGATTTGCCACCCTCCAAGGTGACCTTTATGTTGGAAAAGATGAATTTATGCCCGATCGTGACTCCTGAATGAAGTCACCAGCTGAGTATTGAGGGTTTTCGTCCTCGAATACTAAGGCCAATAAGGGTTTCCATCCCCAAAAGCTGAAACTGCAAGCAAGCGTGCTTATCATTAGAATAGATAGCTGATCATGGATGCAAAAAATGGCTCTCTCTACCTTCTTTTATACCCCCTTTTTCCCTCCAATCCTCTTCTAGAGTGGAGTGCTCCAAGAGTGAAGGTAAAACAAACATTCAAAAGCAATTTCATTATCATTCAAACTAAGGACCGACTTTCATCAAATTAGAAAGTCCCCCTTTATTAAAAATCAGATTAGAATAAGTTGCTGACATAGTTACTTTTGGAAACTTGAACAAGAACCATGTTTCTCTTTTTTTCTCCTTTCCTTAGCCAATGGGAAACCAAAAAAGCCAGCTAAGGGTCTCCAAACAAACTAAACTCGAGAAAGGGGCATTACAACAGTATATTCATTATTATAAATAAAAACTCTATATATGGATAGATTACATGTAACAACTTGTCATAAAGAACCACAAGTTATCTTAGGTGTGTTGAGACAGAAAATGTGAGATGCTTGCCGACACCAAATGTAGTAGTGTCAGCATACTCCAATGCTGAGGTGTTCCTCAAAGGATGTTTCTAGAAACCTTGTATGCAGGAGTGGGCTACATTTGTGAAGGCATAATGCCAAGCTTTGTATACATCTATGCTCACAGGGTGGGGAGCAAGAATGGGGAACTGCTGAGTCCACTCTATAAACCTTTAGATGTAACTTGTGTGTATAGCTGCTTGAGGAGTAGAGAAATCGATTTGTTGAAGTAGAAAGATCCATTCGTCTCAAGAATTTGAAAAGCCATCAAACAAGTGTCCCATTCGATACTGATATGTATCTATACTGATGTGGCATGTGATGCAGAGTTGTTATTCAACTGGAATTCTACTAGGATCTTTGCAATATTCAAAAATACTGTTGTCAATAAATTCAAGGACAGGACATTGACCATCTACCCTGCTCCACAGTTTTGTAGGGTGGCCATGAGGGGTGCTGCCACTCAACCTCGGAAAGGGTTGTCACCCGTTGACCCCATAAGAGAGAGCAAGGGAAACATTAATTATCTGTTGGTATGGTTTCTGTAATGTGTAAGTACCTCCCATCATGTCATTTCATGTTGACCTTTTGGAGCATATAAGTTAGGTGACACTCTACAATGCAAAAAAATTATTTATTGAAAATCAAATAACTAGTACTTGAATTTTAAATAGCGAAAGCGTCATTCAAAATATAAATCAAGTCATGTCACAATAGTTTGATATATTCTTTTGTATTCAAATTAGTTTTGTATTGATGAATTAGGTAAGACAAGAAACTCAAGGATCCTGATTTTATCAGCAATATAGTGGGCAACACACTAAATTATTTGATCTAAGATGTGTTATAAGCAGAAGCAACTAATTAGCAACAATTACAGCATTGGGATAATTGCAGAATTGCAACTAAATAAAACATAAATAAATGGAGATTAAAAACATATAAACAGAAAAATTCTGAATAGAAAATTAACCACTTTAATTGATATGAAAAGTGCATATTGCTATCTCTTAGAAGAGATGTAAGCTATTTCTATCTGATTTAAGCAAGAAGGTAGCAATTGCTGAGAAGAGATGTGCAACTACCACAATCTCTTGATAATACAAAAGAGGTAGCAATCTCTAAGAAGAGATGTGAAGCTAACCCACCATGCTCTCAGCTCTTTTTGCTCTGATACAACATTCTCTAATTATTTCATTTGAATGACAATTTATTTATAACTATTTTTAGCATAAAATTAAGTCTAAAAATAGAAAATGAAGTGATTTGCCTTGGAATCCAAAAAACCATGTGACAAGGGTTCCCCGAAGAAGTTGAGAGGATCTCTCATAACATGAAACTTATAGAAAGATTTCAGCTTTCCAATTTTTTAGGAATTTGCTACATGTTAGCATTTTGCAATTTTTTGAACTTTCAGAGTTCCACACCTTTCATCATGTTGTACACGTCAGGCCTGAGCTTAACGCACTTTTTGATGGGGGTCATTTTGAGCTATAGTCACGGAGTCATGCCCCTGGCAACATGGCATACTAGAAAATTGGAAAAAAAATGACAAGCAAATACATTTAATAAAATTTGTCAATTAATTCAAAAACTAGAACTAGGCAGGTTCTTTTCTGGTGAATTCCCCTGGTGGGGTAAGCTTTGTCTTAGATCTCATGACCAAGGAGTATTTATTCCATCAAATTCACCAAATATTTCAACCCAGCCTCATCTGTTGGGATACACTATATCAAACGAGTTGGATGTGGTATTTTAACCAATTTAACACTTTATCATGTCTCTTGGGGATTTGAACATGGGACATTGTTATGAAAGACTTGTGCTTTTATCAGCTAAGCTTATCCCATTCAACATAAATAGGCAGGTTTTTTTTAGTAACATTTTATTACAAAGTTTAAAAAGTTGAGATAGTTTTTATTTAAAGCAAGATGTTTTTAATCGTTCTTTCTAAAAGCGATGATATTCATTCTTTCCAAATGAAAATAGCCAAACCTTGTGGCATAGCATGAAAACAAGACCCAAGGGGACAAGAAAGGGGGTGTAAGTAGGAATATGTGATAATTAGGCATTCGATGTAAACAGAAAGCAATAAACCCTGCAAAAAATTTGAACAGACATCTATTTCTAATAAGACCCAAGACAAAGGACATGAGGAACATATTCTAATAGACTTAGTATGCAACAAGACTTCATATCATATTTTTTTGTAAAGGGATAAAACTTACAAACAATAGAAGCCCCACATTCTTTGGAGAACTTACTAATGGGAAACAAGATTAGAACACTCGAGGCCCAAATATTCTTTGCAATATCCAAGAATAGAAGCAACAACAAGACTTCTATACAAAATAGTAAGCTACAGTTATGAGAGTAATATGCATGTCTACATAAAGACCATATACTCTACAAAAATGAAGATAAAGGATGTTCTATACAAACTACACGTGTTGGTATTCCAAGTCAAGAGGATGGCCTGAAAAGGAAAACAATCCTCTGCAATTATCATCAAACAAAGCAATGAGAAATATAACAGAATCAAGTACATATTGAATTCAATGCCACATTTGAGAAATTCCAAGATGTTTTTCCTAATGACTTGCCACAAGGATCACCCTCAGAAAGCGATATTGGTAATTGCTTGAGTTGTAGCCTGATATTTGACCCAGTTGGAAATTCAATGGAGACTAAGCCGTAACCAAAACAAAGTGGCAAAGCAAATGAACAAAACAAAGTGGCAAAGCAAATGAAGGAAAATATAGGAAAATGGATTCTTAAAACCTTTAAAATCACTCCATTGCACTCCTATCATATAATTTTAAAAGACAGCATAAGATTGTGTAAATTTTAGGACCTTCATCAAGGTAACCATTAGAGATGAATATCTTTTTCCTGTAATTCATGACCTCTTTGATAGTCTAAAAGGTGCCATCCTTTTCTCAAAAAATAGACTTGCAAAGCAGATATCACAAAGCTAGAACCCAAGAGTACACATGCCTAAGAAAACCTTTACAAATACAATGAAAATTATGAGTTCTTACTATAACCTGTCGACCTTAAAAAATTGACCTAAAAAATGATTAGGTTGGTTCTACCACTATGTAGCCAAATTCATGGCTAGTTTCTTGGAAAAAAAAGTAATAATATATAGAGGGAAAAAAAAAAGCAAGAACACAAAAACTGCCTAGAATTGGTAGTAAAAGTCAATGGGAACACAAGTTATATGCTAAACTTTCAAAAGGTGACATCTTTCAAAGTTAGGTTAAATAGTTAGTTTAAAGTAAAGTTAACTAAAACTAGTTGATCTGCAGCAGTAATTCAAGAAAACACGAGCAAGCATTGAGCAGATACAAAGTTTCCATAGATTAAACGGATTCTAGTATAAAACTCTTGGAAAACACTTTTGATGACCCAGGCAAGATTTTAATGCAAATAAAAGGCAAACTTTTGAGGTCTTAGAAGAATAAAGCTAAAATAGGATCTTTAATATTTATGCAAAATATTTCTCGTTCTCTTTGTCTAGTAAGGAGAAGTTTACCGACTTCTCCAAATTCTAGTTTCTAGTCTTTCCGGTTCCTGTAAGGATTTAAGTTTTTTTTTTTTCCCTTTTGTTTAGACACAAACCTGATTCCTAGTTCCTAGCTTTATTTGTTAGCTCCAATAAGTTTTCATAGCTAAGCTTCTGCCATCCCATAAGGAAGTGCGGGTTCCTTAGATGTGCATTGGGTGGAAGCTTAGACTGACCCATAGAGGCTTGCAGTCTCCAAACCCGTCGGGGATTGTGGGTTCTATAAAACAAAAGGGGATTATAGACCACCCAAACCCATAGAAAATCACAGATCCCATAAAACCATGGGGGGTTGCAAACATCTTAATCCTTGAACACTATGGATTCCACATCTTGCAGGTTAGACGATGTCTAAGATATGTTCTAAAATCTTAGCAGGTAGAAATTCCTTTGGAATTTTGCTTTTTGATTATTTAGAGACCTTTCAAACTTATATGTTTTCAATCTCTTTTTACCGTTTGAATCCAAGAAGATTTTGTCAGATATATTCTTAGAACACTTTCATAATAAATATTTCCATTTGATAATGGGGAAAAAAATTGTTCTTACCTGTCTTCAAAAATAATAGGTGCATCAGGACGCAGACTGCTCAGCTTATCAATGTCTGTATACAAAACATTGCAAGCAGATTAAAAAGTGAGTTATGAAATATCACTCCACAGTCATATTTCTTGCGCATAAAGATGTTACAATAACATCAAAAAACAAAAAAACAAGAAATTCAAGTTGCATGGAATAGTAATAAGCAAATCTCTATGAAATATTGTAACTAAAAATTAAGCAGTTAAATCACATGATAACGGAGAACCTTAATTGTAGATATGTAGTTTTGCCAAAAAGAAAAAGGATTATCATAGCATACAAAAATCACATATACACTTCTGCCTGCATTCTTTATTACCTTAAATCACCTCAATCATTTATAAGAATTCGAATACAAACCAGATTCATTCTATCATTTACTCACATACATTGAGATCAAGGTGGGTAAGTACAGAAAATTTTGATGACATAACTAGCATTTGAGAATACATAAAATTTGAAATGGACTGGATTCGACTTAGCAATGTCCAATGGGCCATGGACTAGCGGTAAGGTGAAGGATTTTCCATGAAAACAATAACTTCATGTAGAGACACATCAAGTAACGGTCCCTTTGGCATATATAGTCGAGTTCAATTTGCAAGCATTTGTGAAAAAGTGTAAGTGCCTGATTTTTTCAAATATATAGTATTACACAAATTTTGAAGAAATTCCAAAATAAGGATTAGGATCCTTTAGTGATCCTCAAGGAAACTAATGAGGTTTGGAAGTTTGCATTGATGCTCAATAGTTGAATCCAAATAAAATTCCCATTATCATTTTCATGCTCAAGATCTCATGTTGTTATCAGCATTTGTAGGAGGAGAAAAACATGAAGAAAATGTGGTCATATAGAGACCTTTAGATTGATTTGCAAGATCATTGATATTATTAACACTCAAAACCATTGGAAAGATGGTTTCAATCAAATCTATGAAAAGTTCCTCAACTCCCCTATAGGCTCTGATGGAGAAGACAGTACAAAAATGTTACAAACCCAAAAAAGGCTCCCATTAGCCACGAAGGCATCTACTATATCTTCAAAGTGATTACAGAGATGACCAAGGAGAACACTGAACTTTAGGAAAAAATGACATCATCCAAACATTTAACTAGTCATCCAATCATTTATGACATCATCATTGTACTTATGTCAGCCATATATAACAGGATGACATCATTAAAGTTGAAGTCTAGTCAAACTGGGTCTACTCTGCACCACTGGGCCCCAAATGTCAGTGCAATGGACAACGTTGTACTTGATAGCAAGCTAATAGTTGTAGAATGCGCAAAGGAACACTAATCCAGCAGTAAACCAAAACACATTCGAATGCAGGAGTATTTTCAAAATGGTCGAACCTTTTTTCAATATGAAGAATAGACAAAAGTACAAAAGTGTACAGTGTTCAGTAAGACTGGGAATGCACGCTCTCAGATTAGAAGAGGAAATAGTTCCAACTGATTTGTCTACACTAGACATGAATACAAATGTGTGTGATAAGGCATGCTAGCATTCTGCTATTTACTTGTGTGATCACTCTAGTCTCTGATCCCTTATGGGTCGGATGGTTACAATATATACATCATTACAAGAAAACAATTACAAAAGAGAACAATTGCAAAACAGTTCATCTTTTGAATGGGTGATTGGTCGCCTTCTTGTAAGTGTGACAGTTAAACTTCCAAAGCTGTTGTACGCTGACAGGATTGCTGACAAGGTGTGACTCTGTGAAGTTCTTGTGCAGCATGTTGCTCGATGTTGCAGTAATGCATAGAGGTACCGCGAGGCGATATAGGTGATGCACAATGCCGCAAGTCGACGCACAGCATGCAGACTTAGATGTGCATGCACAGTGTTGGACTTTTGTGTGAAATACTACAAGGTGTTGCGGCAACTCCATGGATACCGCAAGGTTATGCACAGCCGCAAGTGAGGGAAACTCAAAGTCCTTGTGGGAGTGCGCAGAACCATGAATATGTGCATGGATCATGACCAAAACCCTAGTTTTCTATCTCATAGCCAACCAACATGGAATTTTATGGAATTTCTATATTTTAACATGACTGGACTGACCAGCATGTCATCATCCTTGTTTGAATTTTTATAGGTCAGTTAATGACCCTAATCCGAGCACAACTATGCTGGTCCATGCTCTCACCTTGAACACCTTAGACATATTTGCAACCTTGCAAAGTTCTGAATATCTTGTGCAACACCAAATCACACACTATGCAATTCAACATCTGCACAAACCAACTTTCACCACAACGTATGTGCAACTTGGCATCCACATAGTGCAACATCTATGCCATTCAGCAAACAACATTTCTCCCTTCACTCCTAATGGGACAGAGCCCCAATATGGCCAGATTTTGACTATTAAATTTTGGCACCAATCAGCACAACCTTCAAAAGATGAAGAGTCACACATGGAAGCTCAACCATTTCAATTCCATAACGGTTCTTTATCCTTCACAGAATTGTAATATTATGTATAAATATATGCATGACTATATAGCATCAAATAGCAAAAGATAAACAGCCATACATCTCCACTGTGAATATGCCATGTACAGAATGCACAAATTAATAAACCTTTATGTTACAATTTGAATATTTTCTCTATTCTGAATATTGTTTCATATTGCTTCCGCGCACACATATAACACATCTAAATCCTCATTTAACGCGTTGTCCTTAAAATACCTCCTGAAATTTGGATCAGACCCAGTTTGAAAAAATCACTTAAGTTTCAAGTCTCCAGCACAAAATTGAAGTGGGAGAGGAAACAAGTGCAATTGACCAGCATAGTGACTACAGCTGCTTAATTGACCAGATCAGACTGTAACATTGACTTGTCAACCGTTAGCTTTCAGAGATTTTAACTGTGTGATTATTGTCATGAACTGTGTCGCCCAATTATGAGGAAGGAATTTGCTTTGTTGGACCTGCTGCAGTAAGTTTGACTAGTAATTGCAGCACTCACCAGCATTGACTTTGTAGACTGAAATACAGCATCAGATCATTCAGTTTCACTGAACTTTGCAATTCAGCTGATTCCTTCAGGTGGTAGGATATTAGGTACTAATTGTTATTAGACCTTTACTTTGCACGCAAAACAGTTAAGCCTTGAACTTGCAGGGTTGATTTTGAATAAATATTATTAAGTACTTGTTCCCAAAGGAGCGATATATATGACCCATAATATATGGAATACCTATACTGTTTGGGTATTGAACCATAAAGGCCCATGATAAAATGATGATTTAGGTATCTTTGAATGCTTATGAAGTCCCGTGACAATTGCATGACTGGGTATCTCTAAAAACCTTAGCTGGGGGATTGGGCATTAGAGAGGACACCCATTAATGAGGTCAGTAGTAAAGTGAATGTAGAGAGGGAGTTAGATGGTTGGCCCCTGCAGTAGGCCTTATTAAACTGAACTTTGATGATGCTTCTCGGGAAATCAGGTCTGGCAGAAGCTGGTGGCATCCTACGACACTCATTTGGTTCTTGTTTCCATGTCTTTTCTTTAAAATTCAGCATTGACACTAGCAATAATGTTGAGGCTGTGGGTCTTGTGGAAGGGCTGAAAGTGGCTCATGTGGTAGGGATAAAGCACCTCTTGGTTGAGGGCGACACTCAGGTGGTTATCGATGAAATGTCTAGCAGCCTTTGTCAGGACTGGTGGCTTAATTCAATTATTGAAAGGTTGGTCTCTCTCCTCTCAGTTTGAATCTATTTCTTGGACACATATTTACAGAGAGGGCAATTATGCTATCAATCTTCTTGCAAACCTGGCCATCGACATGGTTGGCACCCATCGCCATCCTTCCCCACCAGATTGGGAAGGCTTGGAGTCTATTGTCAAGAAGCAGGGGTGCTTTGTTACTTTTATTCTCATTGCACTTCATGCTCTTCATATCACCATCCTCACATGCTTTGCCTTAATCATATGCAGAGGGTGAAATAATTGATCAAAGACACTGAGTTTAAAACTTTTGTGCGCCTAGGCACAACATAATATTAGCTTTCCATTATAGGATGTTTTGCGTTAAGTCCTTAGTCTTAATGTTATTATTTATGTTTTGTTTTTCTTACATAGGGTAAAATTAAGGGTTGATTATTGGTTAAGGTTTCTTTCCCAATGAGTATATAATGAGAGAAAACCCTAAAAGATGTCTCTTTCAACCTTATTTTGTTAATACGATACAGAGAGCCACTATTGAATGAGAACTCTCGTCTTTACAGTCGGATCTGCACGTGCAATCCATCTGAGGTCATCGGGTGCCCCTATTTTTCCACAAATTTATTTCTACTATTCAAATTTTCTGCAACTTCAGTCAGTTCTTGTTGCCACTGCAAAAATTCCATGGGGTGTCTATCCAAAAAATACCTAAAAGTTTGTGACAAAGGAAGAGCTGATGGTATTGTTTGCATAATTCACAACAAATATCAACGAGCTAATCTATTTTGGAACCACTGCAAAAATTCCTAGGGGTGTCTATTCAAGAAACACTTCAAAGTTTGTAACAAATGAAGAGCCGACAGGATTACTCGCAGAATTCACAGCAAATATCAAGGAGCTAACCTCTTTTGGAAGAAGGCCAGTGGATCTGGAGTTTGCAGAAGAGCATGCCAAACCTTCGGATGCCCTTAATCACCTGGATGAGGAGCCAAAGGAGGAGGCAAACAGAAGCCATAATGATCCTCTTTTAACTTATAAATGAAGATCCCACAATACAATTTTGGGAAGGAAGTAGAGGTACACATATGATTGAATAAGATCCAGCTAGCATTCAAAGTACAACAAATTTATGACCCTAAGGAGAAATTGAATGTGGTTTTGCAGCATTAGGATGGGGCAGCTCATACAGTGGGGGAACATATGGCTATCTCTAAACCCTAGAGGAAGCTTCACTCAATTTGTCTGAGGCTTTGACTCGAAGCAGATCAAAATTGGAGTGGGTCGTACCATAACCGACTCTTGCATTTTTTCCAAAGGGATGACATTGGAAGAGTATTTAGAGAAATTCGAAGTTTTGAAGTTGAAGGCCCCAAACTCCCAAAAGATAGGTGCTTGATATCCACATCTCCAACTTGTGGTCAGAAATTTGAGCTTAAGTAAGGATGTTTAATAACAGAACTCACGAAGATGCTATCTATACAGCTAAGAAATCAAAGGTTCGTGTAGAGGATATTCAAAGGAAAATTGTCATGTCCCTTTTTCTACATATTTAATTATGGAAATAATTTAATAATAATATTCCATGTTGTTCAAAGTCACTTTATTTTATAACATTTAAAAAGGACAAACATGTATTATTATTATAAAGGGGACCAAAAGTAATATTTATTAAGTGGGCCAAAAAGATAATATTTATTAAATGGGCCAAAAATTAATATTTCCAAAAAGTAGTATTTTATTAAAAACATTTTAAAATGCTTTTAGGATTTTTGGATTAAAAAGTGAAATTATAAAAAGAGGAACCGAGTTTAAAAGTGAGGATTAATTATTCATTCATTATTGAAATCAAAATCCTATCCCAAATCTTGAGATTTTGGTTCAACTTCTCCATTTGAGGACTAAAACCCTCCAGGTGTACAGGATCTGAGGACGAAAACCTCCTCTGTCCTTCGTGGTGATTCCATCTAGGGGTCACATCTACGTTGAATAGTTGCAGAATATTTCTAGTTATGTTGGTTTGTGAGTTTTTGGTGAAGATATCGAAAATTTCTGAATTTTGAACTCTGCTACAGTACTCTATATGACTGCTATAGTACTCTGTGCAATTGCTATAGTACTCTGTATGACTGCTATAGTACTCTGTGCAATTGCTACAGTACTCTATATGACTGCTATAGTAATATGTGCGATTGCTATAGTAATCTGTACTATAGTTACCAAACTCGGCAAAAAATCACAATTAATTGTGAAACAGATCAAAAAACGCATTTTTACCTTGTTTAAGCACGGTTTATTCTCGGTCAATGCCTGTAGGTCAATAAACCATTGACCAATCTGATTTAATTGCGTTTTGTACAAAAAAAGCAGGAAAAAATCGTGATTTTCAAAAAAACACGATTTAATCGCAATTCACACTTACGCTTTTTTCAATTATAAGTGTAGGGAGCAGGTACAAAACGTCAAAACATTGCAGGTTTTTGAAGATTTTTTAAGAGCAAGTAGAATTTCGAGTTTCGAGGAGTTGAGGACAACATTAACGGAGAGCAGACTCAATATAGAGAATCTTCAGGGTTCAAAGGTTTGAGAATCTTCAAGCTTCAGCATCAAATCAAGCCCATCTAATTTCCAAATAAGTTCATTTTTTTATATATTCTTGTAATACGTAAATATAAAATATAAAATTTAAAAAATCCGTACCCTAAACCTAACCCTAATTATTTTTTTATATATCTTTTATAATGTAAATACCTATAAAAATACTTACTAAAAATTATAAAATTTAAAAAAATACCTAGCCTTATCCCTAACAGTTTAGTTTTTTTTAATTTTTAAAAATATAAATAATTATAGAAATAAAAAAAATACCTAACCTTAACCCTAACCCTAACCCTAACCCTAATCTAAGTTCATTTTTTAATATATATTTTTAATTGTAAATAAAAATTATAAAAATAAAAAAATATCTATCCCTAACCCTAACCCTAACAGTTCAGTTTTTTATATATTTTTTAAAATGTAAAATTAAATAACTAAAAAAATTAAAACAATACCTAACCCTAACCCTACTAACCCTAATCTAAGTTCAATTTTTTAATATATTTTTTCAATTGTAATTAAAAACTATAAAAATAAAAAAATACCTAACCCTAGCCCTAACCTAAGTTCACTTTTTATTTTATATATTTTTAAAATGTAAAAAAAATTATAAAAATAAAAAAATACCTAACCCTAACCCTAACCTCAATGTTTTATAAAAATTTTAAAATGTAAATAAAAATAAAAAAATACCTAACCCTAACCCTAACCCTAAAAAATATTTTTTTTAGGGTTAGGGTTAGAGTTTTTTAAATTAAAAATTAAAATTTGAACCTAACCCTAAATATTAATTATTTTTATGGTTAAGATTTTTTTTTTTAAATATTAATTTTTTAATTTAATTTTTTAGCTTGTAATTAATAAAAAAAGAATTATTAAAATTATTAAAAAAAAAAATTTATTGTAAAGAATTATTGTAATTTGTTAATAAATTTCGATATAATGTTTTTATATGATTTTATTTTGTATTTATTACTAACGATTGCAAGAATGCAAAACAATAATAAATTAAAAAAACAAACAAAGCATTTCTAAAACAAATTCTTTTCTATTCTTGTTTTTTGGTTCTTTCGAGATCTATTGTTCCGCTGTAATCCGGTGTAGGGGGATTGCAGTGTTAGACGGATACCATGCCTACGAGCTCTGAACTACCCCTTGTGAGCAGGTATTCCATTAAATAGAACCGAGACCTTTCACGTACCATTTCTTTCAGTGCCACTCTACTCTCACGTATCACTTTGTTCTCACATACATCTCTCTTTACGTACTATCATTCTTCCACATACCTTTGGATATATAGGAAGGTGAGCTTTATAAGAAGGTTTGGTATATCGAGAGGGGTGGTATATCGAGAAAATAGCTCCTCTCGAATGACACTTTGGCTATTGGAGATTTACGTATATCGAAAAGAGGGAGTGATAAGTTGGAGTGATAATGATTTTTTCTGGAAGTGATAAGAAAAAACTAAACACCTTCAAAATATTTTATCACCTAAACAAACAATTTTATGCCACTGTAAATTTGATCATCATGCTACTTGTTAAAGATTTTGCATGGAACTACTGCATTGAAGTCGAGCTAAGCAATGCAAACAAGGGCAAATGCAACTTTTGTGGACATATATGCAATGGAAGAATATACCACTTCAAGTGGCATTTGACGAGAAAAGGAGGGCACGAAGTTACACCTTGCACTAATGTATGCCCTATACATGTCACCAATCAAACTATAGCAACATTCGAAAGATATTTAGATTTGAAGGCAAAAAAGGCAATAACAAGTACAGAAGTAGATTTTAGCTTTTCAGATGCAAAGGGTGATGAAGAATATGATGACATCCGTGGGCCATCAACAGAACGTGAAAAGGGGAAGGTAAGGTCTCATGTGGCACCTCTATCAGTATATCATGGGCCAAACATAGGTGGAGAAACATTCATGCCTTCTTTAGCCCCCGCACTACACTTGGAGCGCAAACCACACTAAAGTACAAGCTGAAAAAACTGTGCACGAGCAAGCAAAGAAGGCAATCTCTAACTTTTGGTACTATTTCAGCTTGCCATTTAATGCAGCCAGATCTCCATATTGACAAAGTATGGTGGATGCAATTGTAATTGCAGGTCCAGGGTTCTTAGCCCCATCATACGAGGCTTTGCGGACAGATTTGTTGAAGGATGTCGTACAAGATGTGAGTGATGTCTTTACAGAACATCATAAGAATGGGCATAGTTGGAATGCACTATCATGTCAAATGGATGGACAGATAGAAGGAATCACATGCTTATCAACTTCTTTGTGTCGTGTAATATTGGCATTGTGTTTCTTAAGAGTGTCGATGCATCTGATCAGATAAAATCGGGTGAGACATTGTTTCATCTATTTGATGAAGTTGTGATTGAGGCGAGGCTAAAAAATGTGGTCCAAATCATTACTGATAATGTTGCTACTTGTGTGGCCGTTGGAAGGCTTTTTATAGAGAAATATGAAACTCTATTTTGGACTCCATGTAGGGCACATCATCATGATTTGATCTTGGAGGACATAGGCAAAATTCCATGGATGAAAGAGGTTTTGCAAAAGCCCTGCACAATCACGAAGTTCATATACAATCACACAAAGGTTGTTAGTATGATACGGATATTCACAGATGGCAAGGAACTTCTTCGGCTAGGGGTGACAAGGTTTGCAACCCATTTCCTTGCTTTGCAAACTCTTTTCCAACAGCAAATAAATTTGAAACGAATGTTTGTTTCAAGTGAGTGGGTGGAATGTTCTTTTGCAAAACATATGGATGGCAGAATGGTGAATGACCATTTTTTCTCACCGTCTTTTGGGGAAGAGATAAAACAAATTGTGTTATTTTTTATGCCTCTAGTTTGAGTTTTAAGACTAGTTAATGGGGATAAACCCCCCATGGGTTATTTGTATGAAGAAATGGATAGGGCAAAAGAATCTATTAGGGGTAGATTAGAGAATAATGAGACAAAGCACAAGTCATTATGAGAGATAGTTGATAACAGATAGAATCGACAAATGCATTGTCCCCTCCATGCAACTGGATACTTCTTGAATCCAATATTGTTCTAAAACACCTCATTTCGAGACGATGCAGAGGTCATAGAGGGCCTATTTAAGTGCATGGAAAAAATGTTTCTTATTGAGTAGGAGTTTGAAGAAGCCATGGAAGAGTTGTCAATGTACAAGCAAGCAAAAGGTTTCTTCTGTAGTAAGGCAACTGACACAAGAAGGAAGACCTTCCAACCAGGTAGATGAATTTTTTTCATACGTATATTAAAGTGTTAAATTTTGACTGGATTGTGCAACTGGTAACAAAATCTTTTTTGGCAGCATAATGGTGGGATTTCTTTGGCAAAGAAACCAAACACCTTCGAAAGATGGTGATGTGCATTTTGAACCAGCCATGTAGTTCATCCGCTTGCGAATGCAATTGGAGTCTGTTCAAGCATATACACTCAAAAAAGCGCAGTCGACTCACTCAAGAACAGATGAATGATTTGGCATTTATCCACCACAATCTTCATTTGATGATGAAGAAAGATCAAAGTTAATAAATGTTGCATTTTTTATTCTCAATTCATACGAAAAGTCGATTTATATTCTTGTTACTTGTAAAATAGTATTTACATAAGTCATTAACATATGCATTGTTTTGTATAATGTTAGGTGCCATCGAGAAAGATCATCCGATCGACCTTGACGAGATCGATCCAGATTCCGAATGACTTGAAAATAATGAAGAGCCTCTTTTTGAGGATTTTGACTTCGATGTCATGGACGACGTTGGAATTGACGCAGACGTTGTCTCTCAAATTAGGAAGGGCAAGAACCTTGAAAATATGTTGAAGTGTAGACTTGTTGAACCATAGTCTATGTGCTATCATTTGTTCCCTCCCTTTTTTTTGTTACACTATGACAATAATATGCATTTTGAAATGCAAATGTAATGAAATTTGAATATTTCAAAAAAGTAATAAAAGAAAATAGTTGACTGATTTGGATGGCGTACAATCTCAGTTATCTTTCATGGATAACGTAATTGTATGATGTATCTATTTTCTATGCAATTGAAATGCCTAATATATATCTCGATGCAATAAAAATGCATTTAATTTTATTTTATTTTTTTAAATTCCCCATTTTCCTGGTGGTTTTAAGTTTTCTAATTTTTTCCCCATTTTTTCTCGATTAATCACGATTTTTTGAAAAACACTTACACTTTTGAAAAAACGATTTTTCCTTAGACAATTAATGCTACTATGGTTTGTACGGCTACTACAAAGATTCGTACCCTACCATAGCTTTGCCGTGACCTTGGGGCTGTTGAATATTGATTGGCGCTGCCGTAGGACCCTTGTTTTGTGATTTTTTAGTGTTGTGTTGAAGGTTTTACAAACATTGGTGACAGTTGTGCACCAATGGGGGTGCCTAGCTTGCTATTGGTTTATTGCAGGTCCCTTGAGTTTGTTGTTAATTCTTGTACACTAGGTAATGTGGATTGTACATGGGTTTATGTGGTGGAATATCTTTTATGTTGTCGTTTCACCAATAGGAGACTGCTACTGAACATTTCGATATAGTTGGGGTTTCATACTATACAATACTTGAAGGGTTCTGCAGTATGTTATTAAATACTTCTGTTGATTGGACATTGATAATGCTACTGAATACATCAGTAAATTGGGCTTTTTTTGTTGCATATGCCCTGTAAGGATTTGATGTAGATTCTATTTGTGGATTTGGCATCAACATCAATAAAATCACAGTTTTCATAGATTCATAATATTGTTATAAGTGTTCATGCTTTCAGTTGTGTAGATATGGTATTTTTGCTATCATAAATATTCTAATTTATTTTAGTATTGCATAAATCAGGGAAATCACATAAATTCTAAAATTCATAAAATCATTTGAAAATAAACATTAGTGGTATCAGAGCTATGATCCTGCCATCCTTTAAGGTAAGAGATAGAATGGACCAGCATTTGAAAGAATATCATAATAGCATGTCAGATCTAGTGGCATCAATAAAAATACAGCTTGACAGAAAAAAGTCGGAAGAAGAAGGGCATCAACAACTCAAAATTGATTATGAGGTCTATTGTGAAGAATATTATAATCTCAGCATGAAAGTTCAAGCTAACATGACTCTCCAAGATTTCTGTGACTTAAAAAGGAGGCATGAGCCAAGAAGAAGAGGAAGAAGGATCACTCAAAATCGTCTGAGCAAGTTTTTCACATATGATGAAAAGTCTGACTTTACCTTTGAAGAATTCTTGAAGATGCTCAAATAAGGTAGAAGTACAACATTAAAGGAAGAAGAACAGTTGAAACCAGAACCACAAAAAGTCACCAAAGAGCAAATGCTAGAGACTGAAATAAAAAAGTTATAGCAAATAATATGTGAAATGGACAATAGAAATCAGACCTTGTCAAATGACTATCAAAGACTCAATGAAAATTATGGTGCTACCGAGGAAAAGGTAAAGGAGCTGGAAGAAACAAATTTTTAGCAGAAAACAGAAAATGATATGCTGCTACATAACTGCTCATCTGCAATAGAATTCAACAGGGGTCTGGAACTAGAGATTGAAAATCTGCAAAAGCTTTTTGGTATACCCTATAATGTTGAAGGAAATGTGGGTAATGCTGGTGTGGATGGCACAAAGCTGGTAAAAAGTATAGTTGGAGAAGTCAAAACCCTGCAAAAAGAACTTTCACAATTTCAAGAAGAAAATAAGATGTTTCTAAATGATGCATTAGCAATCACCACACAACTAGAACAACTTCAAAAAAATATGTCTATTCTCTATTCTGAAAAGGAATCTATCAAGGAGGTTGCCCTTGGGCTTGAAAAAATAAGATGTTTCTAAATGATGCATTAGCAACAACCACAAACCTAAAACAACTTCAAAAAGATATGTCTATTCTCTGATCTGAAAAGGAATCTATCAAGAAGGAGGTTGTCCTTGGGCTGGAAAATTTAATGAGTCTATAGAGAAAATTTTCAATTGCAGGAGGCAATAAAATCGCTGAGAAGAGGTTGTGGTAGAGAGAGGGAAGTCTAAAATCAGAAATTCTGAGTTTACAACAATCTTTGACAACCTCAGGGACTGAATACTTGGTGCTAGAAGGTGAATATCAGAGATTACTTGAAGAACACAATTCCACCAAAGTGTGCCTTAAAAAATCAGAAAGCAAGCTTTTTGAAACAAATTAGGAAAATCAGACTATCCTCATTGAAGCATTGTTGCAAGGTAGTCTTGTTAGCATGCTTGAGAGTGTGATAGTTGAAAAGGACATGAATATGCAGCTAATGGAGGAACAAATAACAATTTTCAAGAAAAAACTATGAAATATGAATATTGGCTGCAAAGTTGTTCTTCAGAACCACAAATGCAAGCGGCTGAAATCTTGCAAAATCAGGAGTTGATGTATGGCTTTCAGAATGAAGAGCAAGCGATGACATGGGGTGCTCTTAATAAGGCTCATGGTATATAAAGAATTATTTACAGATACAAAAGGGGGCTGATCAAGACGAAGGAAGGGGTGAAAGTCTTGGTGAATTTTGTTAGCAGTTCATCACAAACACAGACAATTGGAGAGATCTTTTTCATCTGTCAATCCAGAATATGCAACTCTTGAAATGACAAAGAACGAGCTTCAGCAAAAACTATCCATGATGACAGAGGATGAGATGAAAATAGATGATTTTTTGCATGAGCTATAAGGAGAGAAACAGACAGATCATGATAAGATGGTTTGTAGAGCCAATCAGACAAGGGAGTTGCAGGGAATTTTGAAATAACTGCAAGACAACAAGTTCAGGACTGGGTTGCGAATACCAAGAAGCTTCATGAATTTCCACAGTCATCACTATCAAAGAGATCTTTTGAAGATGAACTTTGGAAACACATTGATGAATATAAGAATCGTAAAGCAGGAACATGGGAGTATCAGAAAAGGATTGATTTTATAGAAAATGGAATATTTTGGGATGATTACCCCGCTATTAAATTTGTTGAAAAACCAAGGAAAGAGTAAACCTATGGGTTCATATCCTCTTTCAGTGTGTGGTTTCAAAAAGCAAGCTGAGGTAAGAGCTATGCTTGAGTTTTTGTACAAGTGCAATTTTCACCCACAGACTCTTTTGGTTCATAGGCTTTCAACTCAGTTAGAAAATCAAGTACTAGGAAAGAACATAAGTGTGCCACCAATTCGACCACTATCAGCTAATTGTCTAGTCAATATAGCTCTACAGGAATGTGCAAATATTTAGATGATTGGTTGTCTGTGCTCATTCCAAGGAAAATCCTCCACTGATAAATGTGTTCATGAAGACATGGCTTCTTTGGCTACAATATTACTCATGTCTTCAGCATCAGAGTCTGAATATCATTTCCATGTTATTCTTAATAATCTCCTCACTGGATTGTGATGATGAATGTGATATGATGACAGAACAAACTAGCAGTGTGCATAATGTTCTGTCAAATTCCGTAAAAGAACTACCTGGGACAATTTACTTCGCATTTCCATTCTCAATTCATGGTGCTTTGCAGTTTGATAGAGGCCATGCATTCTTCACAAACAAAATACTTAATGGCTTCAAGATTCAGCAGCAAACTATTGTTTTACAAATGTAGACAGGCACAGCTAATGTATCAAATACTGCAAAATGCTTTGAAGATTTTATGTGAAGGAAAGGGAAAACAATTTGATACAGCTTATGGTTTCTATCATCACATGGCCATGGACGAGATATATGTGCACTCAACAAAAACTATAGTGGCAAATAATGTAGCAAAGAGTGGAGGTTCTGTTACATCAGAATTGTATGCAAATACAGTTTTGGATTCATGTTAGCAGTGTGTGCACGAGGAATTCAGAACATGGGATTGCAAGTTCCCAAGGATGAATTGGGATCCAGGGATTACAGAGATGGTTATTTGGGGAGAGCCAAAGCAGTTGAGCTTGCAATTGCTTGAGGGCAAGCAATTTTGGGAAGGGCGGACTATTATGTCCCCTTTTCAAAATATTTAATTAAAAAAATAATTTAATAATAATATTTTAAGTTGTCCGAAGTCACTTTATTTTATAACATGGTAAAATAACACTTATGTATATGTGCACTCAACAAAAACTATAGTGGCAAATAATGTAGTAGAGAGTGGAGGTTCTGTTACATCAAAATTGTGTGCAAACGCAGTTTTGGATTCATGTTAGCAGTTGTGCACAAGGAATTCAGAACATGCGATTGCAAGTTCCCAAGGATGAACTGGGATCCAAAGATTACAGAGATGGTCATTTGGGGAGAGCCAAAGCAATTGAGCTTGCAATTGCTTGAAGGCAAGCAATTTTGGGAAGGGCGGACTATCATGTCCCCTTTTCGAAATATTTAATTAAGAAAATAATTTAATAATAATATTTTAAATTGTCCAAAGTCACTTTATTTTATAACATGGAAAAATGACACTTATGTATTATTATTATAAAGGGGGGCAAAAGTAATATTTATTAAGTGGGCCAACAAGCTAATATTTATTAAATGGGCCAAAAAATAATATTTCTAGAAAATAATATTTTATTAAAAGTGTTTTAAAACATTTTTAGGGTTTTTGGAATGAAAAATGAAATTATAAAAAGAGGAGTTGTGCTTAAAGTGAGGATTCATTATTCGTTCATTATTGAAATCAAAACCCTATTCTAGAGCTTGAGTTGTTGGTTCAACTTCTCCATCTACGGACAAAAACCCACTTGTCCTTCATGGTGATTTCATCCAAGGGTCACATCTATGTTGAATAGTTGCAGAATATTTCTAATTTATGTTGGTTTGTGAGTTTTTGGTGAAGATATTGAAGAGTTCTGAATTTTGAATCACAATACTCAGTACAATTGCTACAGTAGTCCATATGGCTACTACAGTGATCCTTACCCTATCGTAGCTTTGCCTTGACCTTGGGGCTGTTGAATATTGATTGGGGCTGCCATAGGACCCTTGTTTTGACCTTTGTGTAGTGTTGCATTTAAGGTTTTACAACGTTGGTGACAGTTGTGCACCATTGAGGGTTCCTAGATTGTTATTGGTTTATTGTGGATCCCTTGAGGCTGTCATTAACTGTTGTACACTGGGTAATGTGGGCTGTACATTAGTTAACATTATGGAATGTCTTTTATGCTGTCGTTTTACCAATAGGAGACAGCTTCTGAACATTTCGATACAGTTGAGGTTTCACACTATACAATACTTGAAGGGTTTTGCAATATTTTATCAAATACTTCTACTAATTGGACATTGATATTGTTGTTGAATACATCAATAAATTGGGCTTTTGTGTTGCATAACACCTAGAACGATTTGTCGTAGTCTCTATTTGTGGATTTGGCATCAACATCAATAAAATTAGAGTTTTCATAGATTCATAATATTGTTGTAAGTGTTCATGCTTTCAGTTGTGTAGATCTGGGATTTTTGCTATCACAAATTGTAATGTCCCCATTTTAGGCAGTTGTGGTTTTTGGGTGGTTTAGCCTATTCCAGGCCCTCGTAGGCTAAAGCAGGGGGTTAGAGAGCCCTATTGGGTGGATATCAGTGTGGTTCTTCCCCAAGGTTCAATGAGGTTCAGGGTTGTCCTTTGCAGAGGTTTCAGAACTCAGTTTCTCATACTTACTATTTATAGTAAGTCATTCAAACAAGGTTACTATTTATAGCAGGGCCCCTGAATGTGAAGTGTGGGCAGTGTCAATTCCGATATTCAGTTGTTTTGGTGAAATAACGAATTTGGCTAAGTTATAACGTTTAATTATTATTAAAAGTGATTTTAATAATAATTAGTATGTTAATATTATATTTTAATGTTATATTTGCACTTTATGACTTGAGGGGTCTTTAGTCATTTAAAGGGGGCCATTTTATAATTAATTGTTGAGGCGCCAATATCAAGGAGAATATTTAATATTTCTAAAGTGCAAATATTATATCATTTTAAAATGATTAAAAGGCAAAAAGGAGGGAATCAACCTCTTAAAGTTTATATAAATGAGCCAAAGGAGAAATCGAGGGAGGATTGAGTATTTTTGATATTTGTCTTTGTGATTTTCTTGGTTTCTAGATTCCAGAGCTTTCCAATCATTGAAAACGAAAACTCTCATTGGTTTCGCAATTTTGAGCCTATGAAAGACCAGCTAAATCATAGCTTGATTGTGAACTTCATTCAAGGGTTCAATCTGTGCTAAAAGTGAAGAATAAACCAAGGGTTTGAGTAGTTTGAAGTTTAACAGTTGCAGGTCACAATATTAAAGAGTTAATCATTGCATATCAAAAGTTGTATGGGGTGCTACAGTGGTGTGAACAGTAAACGCTACAGTATCTTGCATCTTAGTTGAGTCTACTAAAGGGTTCTTCAAGGGTTTTAATTGCTGCTCATTTCCCGATTAGTTGTTGCTGTCATAACATTGAGATCTGGGCTCTTAGAAGGACGATTTTGGTATTGATAGAGGCAACTTTGAGGAAGCCGATTCCTGTTTGGAAGGAGATAAAAATCAGACATCATTGGTAGCTGGGACGCACTTGTAAATAGTGCGATTTTGTCAAAGAAAGCCAAATAAAATCAGTCAAGGCTTTGGAGAAGTTCACTGGGCTTACATGAGGCTAGACGCAGTGTCTTGTAAGGGCATAGACTTCATCATCTTGGAGGATCGAACAAGTTGTGTGACTGCCATCATTATATCAAGTTCTTTATTTGTATTAGTTGGCAGTTGCTGTCATAAGCAATCATTGGCTTTGCACAAATTTAGTCATATATCTATTTTGCAATGCATTTGGTTGGGAGTTGTAGTCGCTGTCCTATGACAGTCATCTGACAATGTAATTTCAGTCAAGTTGATGCAAGGGGAAGTTTGCATTTTGCATATGAGTTGAGCCTTGTAATCACTGCAAAATATTAAATAGAAATATTGGAGGTTGGCTGCAAATTATTTGATGAATTGTCAAGTAGTTACTTTCATATCAGCTTATATAGTTTGCATGCTGAGTGTTTGACTAAATGTCAAGTAACTGTAGTTATCATTCTCAGTCATATATATGCATTTGAAAAATGCAAAAAAGACTTGCATATCATCTTGGTTACTTTGTTAGTCATTTTGCATTCATTCACAAGCTTTTAAACATCATTGTCATCACAAAAAACCAAGGACAAGTCAAACTGGAAACAATATCAGCATATATCAACTGGGACACCAAGTGTTTGGCAAAATTCCAAAGGCAAAAATTGAAGTGTTCTGAGTCTGATTGAGTAAGGCTCATTACATAAATATTCTAGTTTATTTCAGTATTGCATAAATTGAGAAAATCACATAAATTCCAGAATTCATAAAATCACCTGAAAAGGGACATTACAAAAATCTTAATTTTTGGCAATAAGGGAAATACATTTGATACAAAGGTTGAGGGAGAGAAGGCCCATCTTTTGATTAAAACCCGTGCTTAACAATGACCAATCCTTCATTAACCCTAGTTACTCAAAACATAACATGATAAATAACACTAAAAATAAAGACTTAAGGAGAAAAAATCCTATAACATAAAAGCTAATAATATGTTGTGTCTAGGTACACAACAAAAACTTGCGAAGTATTGATGGCTCCATGTATGCCGTCGTTGCTTACGTTCTCCACAAAGCCTGGTTTTTTCTAGAATCTTTGCCTTGCTCTGCATTGGATTGTTCTTGTCTTCCATGTTGCGTCCTACTTCTTTGTGCCAAGCTATGGCATAATGCACCCAATAAGGAGGGAGAGAAGGCCCATCTTTTAACAAAAAAACCCTACTTAAACAATGACCAATCCTTCATTAACCCTAGTTACTCAAAACATTACATGATAAGTAACACTAAAAATAAAGACTTAAGAGGAGAAAACATCCTATAACATAAAAGCCAATAATATGTTATGCCTAGGTGCACAACAAAAACTTGCCAAGTACTGATGGCTCCATGTATGCCATCGTTGCTTACATTCTCCACAAAGCATGGTTTTTTCTAGACTCTTTGCCTTGATCTGCATTGGTTTATTGTTTTCTTCCATGTTGTGTCCCACTACTTTGTGCCAAACTATGGCATAATGCACTCAATTTGTTGTAGCTACGAAGGAGTCAAAGAGGGCCTTCAACATATTTGACAAAGGAATGGGTTATGAATGGATGGGCTCTCACAAGGTCCAAGGAGTAGCTTGGGGTAATCTTCAAGGAGCACCTAGGTAGAGCTATCACGAACGTTGAGATCTTCAATTGCCTGTGTCATGTGCTTCTACAAAAGGAGGATGGCAGAGTTGCAATTCAACCACTTGTAGACGATCCCGATGCCCAATCTTGTGTGGAGGTAATAAAGATGGAGGTTGATTGTGAATCTTGGCAAGCCACAATATTGAAGCTCTTCAACTTTTCCCCCAAGCACATCCACTTGGTTCCCATTCTGCCAGACCTTTTGGACTTGTCACTCTCGGAAGCCCCATTTGATTCCTTGAACCCCTTTGGCGGCCTTGTCAACTCATAAGCATGGCCGACCCAAAGCACTAGAAGTCATGCCCAGGGCCAATCAGGGGCATTTCTTGCTTACAATGGAGTTGGATCATGTGAATGGCACGGCAATGGCAACGCAATAACTTTCAGTACTCTAGCTTAATCTATTTTGCATCAGCTCTATTCGTGTTTGGCAGGCCTTTGCGGTTTAAAATTGTTGGTACGTTTCCTAGTTTTGGGTTCTGTTCTCTTCCCCTGTTTTGGCCATCTTTAGCTAGATTTTGACTCTAGGAGCTTCTTTTGGTTATGGTTCTCTTAGTCTGCTATTAGCACTAAATGGTAATCGATATTTTAGGTTGCCATTTGATGTCTTTTTTGTTAGCTTTGTTAGTTGATGATAATTAGCAGAATGGTTAGTTATGGCTTGAATGGTGTTCTCTACAATAATGGGGAGAACTGGTATGCTTTGGCCTTAGTGCCTATGTAATGAACTGTTATATTATCAGATTCTTTGTTTTAATGAAGAGCGAGGGACCCATAGAAAGCCCATGAGAGTTAGGGGATGGAGTGTTTGTGACGACTTGTGGTAGTTGGGTGAGTAGGTAGCTAACTATTCCATAAAAGATGGTCACTAAAGCAAGTGAAATATGATAAAATGAAATGAAATAAAATTTAAATGAATGGATAGAATAAAATTGTGATTTCTGAGATTATTGCATTATTTATTTGGTATCTCAAATTGGATAGATGATGGAGATGGAGTTAGTTGGGACCCAAATTAGTGATGTCTTAGGCTGATGAACATCAAGATATGCACATCTATTGGACATGGTTCTGTGATGGTCTCCAACCATAACAGACCTAATGCGTTTTTATTACTTGTGTAGGGTGTGTAAAGGTATTTTAGTCATCAATCCTGAGTGTTGTCATTGGGTGCACGTACAAAGGGGGTGGTTCCTAATACAAAATATTTAGAAGTGGTCGCCTCTACTAGATAACATGATGATGTTGAATACTTATGGAGCTGTTAAAAAGCCCTCATATGCAGGTTCATAGGTGCTTACCCCGGCCCCAAAACTCTCAAGATATGGGTGCAGAAAAACTGGAAACACTCAAACTCTGTGGACATCCTCATGATGCCAAAAGGATATTTCATGGCCATATTCAGCTCAATACAAGAAAGAGACAAATCCTTTCATGGTGGGCCCTGATTTATGAACAAATCGGGAATTTTAATGATACGTTGATCCCTCGCATTAAGTCCTACCAAAGATCTCCAAGCACAATCCCAATATGGGTTAGACTATCATTGTTACCCAGTGAATATTGGCATGAATCCAACCTCAAAAAGAGAGGATCTGCTATTGGTGAGTATATTACAGCATCTGAATTCACAAGACATCCAGGCGTCCTTAACTACTTGAATTTGTATCAATCTTGATCTAGATAAGCCTCCGTCAGACAGAAGAGTTCTGAATATGGAAGGGACTGAATGTGAACAACCACTTGATTATGAAAACATTCCATTCAGAAGTTGTTTATGTCATGAGCATGGCATTTAGCAAGGGCATGCCTTAATAAAGGAAGATCAATGCCCCCCCACAGCCTCCTACTAAGGAGGCAACTACCCAGCAACCAAAACAAGCCAACCTGTTTAAAAGTAAAGCAACCAGTCAGCCAATTAAGCTATCAAATGATTCTCAAAATCAGATGAGTAGCAAATTCCAAATTGCATATTCATAGAAAGGTAAGATGCAATCTAGTCAGGCCACTTCTCTCACCCTCCACAATCTATTTGAAGCTCTAGTGAGTTCTGAATCACAAGAGATCGACACAACAGAGTCCTATGTGGAAATACCCGAGATAGAAGGAAAAGAAAAAGTTAGCAGCCGTCCTGACGCTTCCAAGGTGATATTCTCTTCCATACATTCAACTATTATTACACGTAGTAGAGAAGGAAAAAATCAAATGAATGCCCAAGAGGAGCTAATACCGACAAATCTCCATATCTAGGAACCAAAAAACATAAATGAAAACATCCAGAGAGCAGATCAACACCAAAGAAGACAAAAGCATAACAAAGACAGCTGAAAGGATGATGTGAATCTAGACTCCTAAAGCAATTGATATCACAAAAACCTCAGAAGAATACTCACCACCATGATTGAATTTTGCTGCAGATTCTCTCATGGAATGTCAAAGGCCTAGGGGTTCCCAATAATGCCTATTCCTCAAAGATTTGCTAATAGAAGAAGATATCGATATGCTTCTTCTACAAAAGTATGCTCAAGCTGGCTCTATAAAACGAATTTGATCCAATAAGAACTGTGGAACCAAACAATCTATTTCAGTACCACAACCAAAACCCTCTTTCATTGGAACCCAGCTAGGTATGATTTCATCTCTAAACAATTCTTTGCTTATAGCCAATATGTTGTCTTTTATTCATATGAATGGAATAGTGAGATACATATACTAAATTTGCATATCCCTCCGAGTGGCCACAATTGGATACAAATGCTGGAAATGGTGACAACTTGGGTCACCAATCTCAATGTTCACAATTGAATCTTGATTGGAGACTTTATCACAATCAGACATCACCATGAAACAAGTGCAGTGATGCATCTTTCGTACCTGTTGTTGAAAGGAATATGTTGGTGTGGGTTTTGTTATTTTACAATTTGCAATACTTGCCCACTGCTAAGACATTATAGCTTCTAAAATATATTATCAAAGACGCATCTCTTGAAATAGTGTTGGGAAATAAAACAGAAACAAGTGGCAGCTTCTTATAGGCAATGCGGTCACAGAGTAATGCAGTAACAGAGTGGCTTTTTGTGTTTTAAAGAGGCCATAGCTTTTCACGCAAATGCGTGGAACTTTTGACATCCATTGATGTGTGTTTTTCTATTTTAAAATTTTCAATACTTGCCCATTGCTAACACATCACAGTTAATTTTTTCCTAACTATGAAAAATATTTACTGCACAAATTAATATTGGCCACTGTGAATTAAATATCCTTGGGATGATACCAAAACAGCAGCAACTATCCATGAAATTAGGCTTGGATTGCATCTGAGGATCTCAATTGTTCACGCATCACAAACACGGAGGCATAGAGAATGGAGCTCATGGCATCAAAAGTTCACTTTTGGTGCATGCTTTATCCCTATCAACTGCATGGACTCATGTATTTATCTATTCGCCTTTATCTTTACACCTTGCATTGGTCTCTGCCACGTGGAATAATCATGCAGTGTGTACCTTCGCAAATCTGTGATCTATCTTTTTCTTTTGTCCTTTACTAAGTCTAATAACAAAGAAACACGTGGAAAACTCTTATTGGTCACGGATTAACAGATTTCACGGAGAGCTTTAGCTCTTCAAATGACTTTAAGCTCTACGCAGATCCATTAAATTATTGATTTCGCTGTATGTTCTTTTTGAAGTCCACACCCTTCACTTTTGTTGTGGCCACGTGGAAAAACACAGCATGATACATGCTCGTCTAAGCTGTGACTCTTTATCACTTTTCACTTTATTGCATCCAATAGGATTGAGACACATGGTCTCTTTTGATTGGTTCCCAACAACGGAGTGACAAAGTTGCTTTTGGCTTGAATGAGGCCTACAGATGTGTGGGTTGTTTCAATTCATTTTATCTTCTTAACGGGTCCACTTTATATTTCCCTAAGACAAATAAAAAAGGCCGCAATTAAAGCATGTATTCATAAACATACACATATGCATATCACTTTTAACTTTAATAAAGTTGAGGATAAAGACAAAAACATCAAAGCAAGATGGTAATTTGGGTTTTGACGTGGTGGTGCTTGCTTAATTATGATCAAGAAAAGAAAAAATTTGTGGTAGGTTTGTAGTAGGTTTGGATTGATCAATATATGATATTTTGCTAATTACAACAGACCTAGTGCAAATTCAATTATAATGTGAACTTTAGTTTCAAAGCCATCTTGTTATGATCAACACAGTTTTTTAGAAGTAACAAGTAGCCTCTTTTGTCCTAAATTGAGATGTGAATTTTATAGACAAATTATCTTTTATCTGAATTTAGTCTTTCCCAGTTTAGTTCACATGATAACATCTTTGGGTTTTTGTTTGAATTTAAGTGGCCAAGCAATAATTATTTGTTAGGACTTAAGTCTACTGGCGGCCCCCTTTTATATATCCTAAGTCTAAAGGTTAACTTTAATTCGTTCATGTCACTTGAGACATTTAGTCTTACACAGACCCATTCATAGTATTAAACCGAATTGCATATTCCCATGAATCCACAAAGGCTTTTTTATTTCAAAGTTAAAAGCCGCTGTGTGGCCTCCGTGACTCCATGAGTTCATTGGACTTCTGAATGCACACCTTTAGGCCACAGGATTTAAGTTATGCATTGACTTTGTAACTGCTTTTTGATTGTTTGCCTTTTTTACTAAGTTGCCGATACAGATACAGGTACGGATACAAGTACGAGTATCGGATACGAGGATACGATGATTTTTTTTGGGGGTTTGGATACGACCGTACAAAAATATATATAAAAAATTAAAAATATAGCCATATAAGCAAAATTAACCACATAATATGCATAGAGGAAACAAAATAACTTCAAATAAGTTAAATAACCACAAAATATATACTCAATTCAATGTCAAATATCATAATATTCAATAGTTGAACTTATATTAGTTTTATAAATTATAACAAGTACATGGTGCAAATGTTACAATGGATGGACAAAAATAGAGACAAATCAGCATTCTCATTGTTCACTATATAGTATATTCTTCTTTGCCTACAATGTCTTCATCATCATGTGGTTCATTAGAACCACAAGCAGCAGCAGTGCCACTCCCACTAGCTCCACTATTCAAGTCGTGTGAAGCACTATCTAGCTCCGTGTCAAATAAAGAAAGGTAGGTAAGGGAGGCATCTAAATCAGCAGTCTCTGGGTTCACATCCCACAACTTTGTTGGCCCTTGTATTGAGGTTATTTATGTGAGAGAAGACGTAAGTTGGAATGCATATAAACCAAATCCTCCGCCTTTTTGGCAGCCAACTTGTTGCATTTAACTGAGTGGATAAAGCCATAGCTGCCCCAACTCCACTCAGTTGAAGAGGAACTTGCAACCTATTGAAGCCACAAAGTGAATTAGAATTTATAAAAAATTAAAAATTAAAAGACTAAAACTTAAAACAAAACATCGAAAAGGCCAAAAGAAAAGTAGAGTAAAAAAATTAAAATCTTCCTTTTGATACAACTTTTATTGCAAGTGGTTAAAGGTGGGTGGATGCTTGCCCATGGAAGTACCACCAAAAGTGAGCGTCCATCTTGTACTTGTCACGGATAGCACCAAAGGAGTGACCCACTGAGGATATGAAATGCAGTAACTCTTCTCTGACTTGGTCTTCTACCTCTGGATCGAGAAAGATTGTAGAGAATGTTGCCTTATATCCCTCGGCAACCTCAACATCCCTATATGGTGACCCTCCTGGGCAAAGAACAAATCTCTGCACTGTAGTATTTGGGTGTCAAGGCAAACGCAAAATGTAATGGGGTGATCATTTTGTTCCACATTTCAATGAGATGCGACTACACTTCCTTGAAGAACCTCTCCGTAGGATCTTGCTCTTTGGCATTTATGATGGATTTAATGTTCTCAATCATTGAGTAAATTCCATCATAAATCTCACCCAAACACGGATGATCCATGTCCACATATCTCAACATGCTAATGATGGGCTCCGTAAAACTCAGCAAATACTCCACATGTTCCCACCATGCATCATCAAGAATCCACCCTTTCAACTTTGTGGCCCTCTCACTGTTTGCCTACCTCCATACACCCCAAAGGTTGATGACCATGTTACTCAATGCCTCACGCACCTTAACAAGTCGTCTCAAGAGGATGGTGTGTGAAGCAAATCGAGTCTCAGCAACCTAATACAAAATTAAAACAAATAATTAATAAACTTAAAAAATTGTTCAAAAATAAAAACACTACAAATTACAAACTTAAAAATTAAATTAACTTAAGAGTTACCTTCAACAACTGTAATTTTGAGAAGGTCTTGAAGATGGCTTGGGACATGTGATGGTTCGTTATGACCATTTGAATCTCATTCACCTCCTCATAGACTTGTTTGATCTAGTCAATTTTTGTCCCCAACTTTTGCAACATAAGGTTGAGAGAATGAACGACATAAGGTGTCCAAAATATATGCCCATACCTTGCCTCAACCAACATGCCCGTGGCTCTACAATTTTTAGCATTGTCTGTTATAACTTGGACAACATTTTGAGGCCCCACTGCCTCAATGGACTCTATCAGGATGTTAGCAATGACTCGTGCATCCTTCACTTGCCCTTCACAATCAATGGCCTTCAAAAACATTGC
The DNA here is from genome assembly GCA_037957365.1 of Torreya grandis. Taxonomy (NCBI): domain Eukaryota; kingdom Viridiplantae; phylum Streptophyta; class Pinopsida; order Cupressales; family Taxaceae; genus Torreya; species Torreya grandis. The sequence continues at coordinate 350,237 of JARHVA010000330.1, forward strand.
CCCTTTAAGGCTCACTGCAATCACAAATGATGGACACCCCTATTTTGATCCATGAATCCCTGATGGGCTCCAATGCATCTTCAATGTGTTTTCTTTCTTTTGTCAATAAGGTGGTGCGCACATTTTCATAACCTGGTGTGACAAACCCTTTAGGGGCAGTATTGATAGATCTCACCATTTCCTACCAGTATGGTGATCTAACAGTATTAAATGATAGCCCACATGCATAAATACAACGTGCGATGCTCTGCTCCGCTATCTCCCTGGATTCATTTTGGAATGACCTCTCCAATGGGCCTGCATCTTTTGTTCTCTTGCGACCAAGAGGTGAATCCTCTTTCTCTTAGGCCGCAACAGGTGTAGCAAGAAAAGGGTGTGATGGGGCCACCACATTAGCATGAGCTGGATCAACAGGTGGTGATCCTTTCTTTCTCAAAGGATGCTTCGATGTTTGCCCCACAACGGCATCTGCCTCTTCTTGCTCTTTGATGTATGCAACGATCTTTGCCTGTGGCAAGCCCTTTCCTGGCCTTCCACCTATGCTTGGCCCACCACAAATTTTGACTCAAGTGCCAGAAATCGCACACAAATGAGCTTTCACTCGACTATACGAACTCTTGAATTTACTGTTACACTCTGAGCAAAGCCAATGAAAACACCCTCCACCAGGTATCTGTTCCATATTGTCACATACTTCTAAAGGGACGTTCGTGGATCATATTTGGAAGTTATCCTTTGCCCCACCGAATTAGCACTTTCACCCTGAGACATTCTAATTTCTGACAAATCCCTATAGACTTATAGCTCCCGAGTCCTGATACAAAATAAAAAATTGTTATTAAAATTAATGGTAAAAACTAAAAAAAAAACAATTACTATTAAAATTAAAAACATAATCAATTTGTATTTGAGATTTGTGAAAATAACGATTAATACATATTAAAAAATAAAATACATAAAATTTAAATATAATTATATAAACAAAATAAAATATTTAAAAACTAACAAACTAAAAATTAAAATACTAATAATAATTATAAATAAAAACAAAGTAATTGATATATTTTGGACACCTTAAAATATTAACAATATAAACTATTAACTATATAATTTGATATTAATATTTAAAATTTAAACTATATAAATTTATAATCTTTAAATCTAATCAAAATTAAGTTTAACTATATTATTGGATATTAATATTTTAAAATATTTAAAATTTAAACTATATAAATTTTTAAATATTTATTATTAACTATATAATATTTAAAATTTAAACCATATTTATTATTATTAAACTCTGATAATAATTTAAACTATTATTATTAATTTATTATTTATTAAATTTTTAAACAAGTTAAAACTAAATGGAAAAAAAACCGAAATTATAAATTTTCTAAACTATAGACTATAATCTATATTGGAAAAAAAACTAAACGAAACTATTAACATATCTGATACCAATCGGTCAACGACAGGGGATAGGCGACGGCAACAGCAAATGACAGGAACAGACGGCAAGAACACACAGAGGCCACGTTACTGGATAAGACAGGAACAAATGCATGGAGAGTCGGAGATTGAACGTAGGCCCCAAGGAGAGTTAAACGCAACCAAGGAATGCGACAGAAAGGAGTTGGAGATTAATGTTTGATTTTACAATTTTACCCTTTTAGGGTTACACGAGTCCACTACGATTTGACTTTACATTTTTTTTAAGTGAAAAATAAAATAAAATAATTTTTTATTTGCCGATCCGCAGGATACGACTAGGGCACGTCTTGCCCCCTGCGGATACGGTCGGATCACAAACTGAACATGTGGCAATTGTGTTACCGGATGCGGCAGTCTAGGGTCCCATATACGCCAAGAAGCAGCGATACGGTACCAAGCGGGTACAATATGCGGGAGATACGGCCAGGGCACATCTTGCCCCTACAGATATAGGATCAAGACGTGCCCTGGCCATATCCCCAGGAGGCAAGATGTGCCATCGCCTTATCCCCTGCGGATCGTACCCGCTTCATACCGTATCGCCGCTTCCTAGCATATATGGGACCCTAAACTGCGGTATCCGATAACACAATTGCCACATGTTTAGTTTGTGATCAAAAGTTTTATTTAAAATGCCAAATCATCCTTTGCTTTTCAAAATGTGATTGTGGATTTATTTATTATTTATCCATAAGTGCATACATGTCAAAAAATAAATCAGATCTCAACAACCCAACGGATCCATAGAAAGTTGTGGACACTCTAAAGCACAAACATTATCTGTTACTCTGTTGACACCGTGTCTATAAGTGATTGCCACCTATCTAATCTTTTGAAATATCCCTTTCAGGAAAATGTTGAATTCTGAAATTTTTATTTAATTTTGGAAATTCACATTTACAGACTAAACTAGCACATGCAATTCATAATACTAGAATCCTAAATTGAAATATTTATTCTAATCAATGATCACATTAAAAAATGTTGAAAGCACTGATAATTGAACAACTGTAACTCAATCAAACCCCGGTATGTTGGAACAATAATTTTTTATTATAAAACCCCTTACAGTTTGATTTTAACAATTGATTGACGCTATGGCAGCATGGGTCGCAGTTACTCAGCTGAGGAAGGAGAATGAAGGTTGGCAAAATGGGGGATCCCTCCTAGGGCAGTGATTTCAGCTACAGCAATCACAAAAACCCTCAGTTAGGGCAGTGGCAACAGTCCAAGGGCTGCGCACAAGTCCCACAGGCTATTCTTTGTGGCGCAATTGCAGCCAAAGGGGTAGGGTGGCCCTTGAAAGGTAAAAATTCTTATTTATATTGCCCCACTGATCCTTACCAAAAAATTTGATACTTGATAGCACTTTCAGCCCTGATTAGTGAAAAACTCAACATCATTGCTCCAACAACCCCTTCACATAAATTCTAAAATTGATCAATAGCTTTAGCCAACATAAATTCTGAAAATAATGTCTGCCCAATTGTGACTCTGTATGAAATCACCAATGATGGGATGGGAGGGTTTCTGTCATCTAATACCCAATAGAGCCCTGGAGGGTTTTCGTCTTCTAGATCTGAATGCAATAAAGGGTTTTCATCCTCAAATGCAAAAGTTGAAAGCAAATGCCTAAACTCAAAATAAATGTTATAAACAAGATGATCCCAAATGACCTCCAAGGCCCTCTTTTATAACTTTTTTTGTCCCCTTTTCCCAAGTTGGACTCTTACTTTACTTTAATAGAGTACGCTTTTTATTTTTAGTTTTCTCTTTTATTTTATTTCTAATAATAAGAAAGTAATAGTAAGTTGTCACTTTTTAATAAATTAAAAAGTCACTTAGACAATTTAAAATAATAATTTTATTATTTTTAACTTTACGGGAAAAGGGGGCATGATAGTCCGCCCTTCCCAAAGATTGCTTGCCCTTAAGCAATGCCTAAACCATCCTGCAAATACCAGGGTCACAAATTATTCTTTTTGATTCTCGTCCAAATGTGAGCATATGAAGTTACTTTGCTTGTTGATCTTCAATTCGTTGTAAAGCTTTCTCAATTGTGCCCAAATCTGTATCTGTAACTTATAGCTTTCCTGGAAGCTTTTCTTCATGGAGAATGAACTCTTCATCCCGCTTTCGCTGCACTACTGTGACTTGCTCTTCATATACATCGTTGTTTGTATTGAGTTAATGCTTCTGAAGCCTTGGCTATTTCTTCAACTACCTCTATGCATGTCATTTCAACGTCATGACACTGGTTGATTCTGATCATATTTATGTGACCTGAATTTGTAGCATAAATATTAGTGAAGCCAAATTCCACCTCCACAATTTTATGTTCCTCCACACTACTGCCTTGTAGATTAATTCCAGCTTCTATTTGTGTGCCAGACACCTATTGCTCTTCATCGATCTCTACAATTTCTTGTGACTCTAGTTGTTCTTCTTTCTCATGCTCTTCCATCACAACTGGAGAATTTTTTCCCTTAATTTTTTGTAGATGTTTTGCTTGATTTTCTATCAACTTAGCTTTCTAAGCTTTTCTTAACCATTCATCACACCTTTTTTGTGTCTTCATTACATCCTTTGCGTTAGTCTAAAATGTAGTTACTTTCTTTTCAACCACATTCTCTAGTTCCTTTTCAGATAAGATCTCCTTACCTTTGACTTGCATGTTGAATTCATTTTGCTCCTCTATAGATTTTTGAGGTTCAAATTTTAACTTTTTCGTTTTCTTTATTTCTAGCCATGCCCTTAGATCCTTCTAGTATTCTTGCATAGCTTGCAACATCTCTAACATGGATTCTTGCATTGTCCTCATGATTCACAAGTTGGCAAGATCACAACTCTAATACCACTGAAATATCTCTTTCAAGAAAACATTGAATTCTGAAAATTTTATTTAATTGTGTAAATTCACATTTACAGACTAAACTAGCACATGCAACTTGGAATACCAAGAATCCTAAATTGAAATTTTTATTCTAATCAATGATTGCATTCAAAAATGTTGAAAGTATTGATAATTGAACAACTGTAACTCAGCCAAACCCCAATATGCTAGAATAAAAAAAAATTATTATAAAACCCCTTACAATTTGATTCTAACAGTCGATTGATCCTACGGCAACATGGATCGTAGTTACACAGCTGAGGAAGGAGAATGACAGCTGGCAGAATGGGGCGATCCCTCCTAGCGCAGCGATTTCAGCTATAGCAGTCAAAAAAACCCTCAGTTAGGGCAGTAGCAACAATCCAAGGGTTGCACAGAAGTCCCATAGGCTGTTGTTTGTGGTGCAATTGCAGCCAAAGGGGTAGGGTGGCCCTTGAAAGGCTGAAATTCTGAATTATATTGCCTCACTGATCCTTACCAAAAATTCTGAAACTTGATAACACTTTCAACCTTGATTAGTGAAAAACTTTGTTTCGTTGCTCCAACAACCCCTTCGCATAAATTCTAGAATTGATCATTAGCTTCAGCCAACACAAATTTTGAAAATAACCTGATTGTTTGCTCAATTGTGATCTCTATATCAAATCACCAATGATGGGGTGGGAGGGTTTTTGTCCTCTAATCTCTGATAGAAACCTAGAAGGTTTTCATCCTCTAGATCTACATGCAATGGAGGGTTTTCGTCCTCAAATGCAGAAGTTGGAAGCAAATGCCTTTACTAAAAATCGATGTAATAAACAAGGTGATCCCAAATGACCCCCAAGACCCTCTTTTATAACTTCTACTTTACTTTAATAAAGTACACTTTTTATTTTTAGTTCTCTTTTCTTTTATTTCTAATAATAATAGAGTAATATTAAGTTGTCATTTTTTAATAGAATAAAAAGTAAGTCACTTAGACAATTTAAAATATTAACTTTATTATTTTTCACTTTATGGGAAAAAGGGAACATGACATCTTTACTCACAACTTTATTAAAGTTATGTGTATGTTTATTGATATATGTTTTAATTGTGGCTTATGTTTTTTATGTTTATGCACAGGGAAAAGTATTAAAGCGAACCCATTAAAAAAATAAAGTGGATTTTAAACCTCAACGCATCTGCAAACCTCATTCAAGCTAAAAACAATTCCATGGACTCCATTGCTATGAGACAATCATAAGAGGCCACATGTGCACGATAAAGTAAAGAAGTGACAAAGGTTCACAGCTCAGGGAATGATTCATTACACAGGATTTTCCACATTACCATAGCAAATGTCACAAGAAGATAAAGCAAAATCAATAAACCCACAGATCCGTGAATTGCGCTTAAAGTCATTTAAAGAGTTAAACTGACCCCATGAACACCATTAAGTCATGGCCACTTGCTCTTGAAATGCAACTATGAAATTCAGGATCGTTGTGAACTTAATTGCAGTTAACATTCACCATCTCCCCTATTGCACATTCTACTTGCTTTGTTCTCTTCAAAAAACACTTTGTGTCTAATTTCAGCCTTCAGTGAAATTAATCAAGATGGGGTCACCCATGAACTATATTAATGTATTAATTTGTGTATCATTTTAAATCTGAATCCAATTTTTCATTTGAATTTGAATGGCCTTTGTGTGTTAAATATTGCTCATTTTTCAATGTTGTGAATTGTTGTGAACTAGTGATAGGCATCAAATTTAGTTGCTATGGCATTAGTGAACAGTGAGCCTGTGGAGAATCTTGTTTGTTCACGAGTCACCATCACAGAGTGCATGTAGTTTTCTATTCTTTTTTATGTTCATTGCGGATGCATTAGATATTAGATTCTACTTTAATGTTTATTCAGCATCGAATACATTTGTCTTTATGTCTATTGTGGCCACATGGAGAGGTTTGTCTAATATGTCTTCTTGAATTTCAAATCCTTATCACATTTCACCTTTTAGTGTGTTCAATCCAAGCAGTACACGTGGAACCTTCTTATTGGCTTGTAATCATGGAGTCATGCAGTTCTAAATGATTTTTGTACGGTCTATGGATCCATGGAATCTTTAATTCCACTTAATAATCTTTTGGCGTTCAAACCCTTTATGCTCAAACCTTCAGTTTATATTTCTCATGGCCACGTGAAGTCATCGCAAAAAGCATCCTCAATGGCTTTTGACTTTTCATCATCCATTTGGAGTATGACTAGTGGCAGCCACTAACTGCAACATAGCCACGGAGTCACGAGAATCCAATGTTCACCAAATGACTCGTTCAAGTCCATGGAACCGTTTTATGGATTTCATTTCATATTCCTTTCACATCCACCCATTACCAGCACACAATAATAAACAAGTCATAATTATATTCATTAAAAATATTAATAAAACATATATTTATAAATTAAATAAAATTGTGACATCATCGAAGCCACATGTTAATCATGCAGTCACGAAATCACATAGTTCTTTTCTTTCTCACCATGGCCATAATGGAATCTGTGGATCCGTTAGACTTTAGATTCCACTTTATAATTCCAACACATCTATTAGTTACTTGCACTGCACACTAAATAAACAATAAATATTTTTAATTGAAACATAAAAATAATGTGTAATCACCAAAAGCGACTTTTAAAGAAGGGATACTTGGCGCTCCCAAGGGAGTCACGGAATTGGCAAAGGTCACAGAGTACATCTCACAACTCAGACAAGGATGCATTACACAACATTTTTCCATGGAGGTTTTTTTATTTCAAAGCTAAAAGTGACTTATGTTGGCTTTCCACACCTTTGCACGTTGTATTTGTAGTGGCCATGACAAAATCTGAGCGATGCATCAATCAACAAAAATTATTGTTGATTTCCAAAGCTTCTACCAACTTCAAAAGTCGCAATGGCAATTCAATGCACACAGCCTATAATGTTTTTTATGTATGATTGCATTTAAATGAAAGCAAAACATAGTTATAAAAAATAATTTAAAAAAAAAAAACATACAAAAAAGTCGATGAATTTGATGGAGACATTTTTTCCCCCATTTTTTGGTCTGACAAATACTTGAATTTACCCAGGGAATTAGTATTGTCATTGTCCTCTAGCCAACATAAAACTAAAAAAGTAATCTTTTCCAATTTTTTCATTTTCCAAAATACAATGTTTATTGCAAAGAATGTTATAACTTTAGAATGTCGGAAAATATTTGCTAGCACATTTTCCAATGCAAGTTAATAGGAAGAGGTGATTACAATAGATACTTGCACAGTAGGTACTAAAAAATGGGGTGTAGCTTTCAATCATCGAACAACGATGGCTCTCGATAAGATAGAGAGTGACACCAATCTCATGGAACAAGGCTACACACAAGGTTCTTTCAATTGTATGAGTCAAAGAAAAGGAAGCAACTACGTATCAAAAAATCTTGATAGGATGTTTCTTTCTAAAAACTGGAATGTAACACATAAAAGGATCAAAGCAAGAGTCTGTGACACAACAATGTCTAATGACCAGTCCATTGTCTTACACAACACCCATCAATAGCCTCCAAAAAAACACCCATTGATCAAGTTCGAACCCACCTAGATAGAGGAATGGTGGACAAATGCCTTGGACTATGTCAGATGTACACATTTGTTAGTATGCTAAAATGCATCAAAGGAAAAATAAAGCAGTGGCAAAGAGCGGAGATGTGCAGCCTCAATTCTCAAACTGCTCACATTAATTAGAGACCTGTCCGGAATACAAGTCCAAATCAGCACCCAAGGGTATAGTGCCAACATATGGTACAAAGAACAAGAAGAAATCCATACGAACTTCAAAAGGTAGAATAAATACGCTGACAACAAAAATCCAGAGATAAATGCATTAAATCCATGGATTCCAACACCAAAGTCTTGCATGCAACAACTCAAAACAAAAAATAGAGGAACATAGAGCAAAGGCTACAAACAGATAGTAAGCATTATATCAAGGTCCAAGCTGACATGATTTCCTATGCTTCTAACTTCTACCAAGAACTTCTCAATGAGCCTACCAATGTTACTACCAGTACATATGCTACTAATGAAACCCATCACAGAAGAAGACCTCAAAGGAGTTGTTTTCTCTATTGATCCTAAAAGAGGAAGCTACAAACAATAAGCAAATGCTTCAATGTAATGTCCCATTTAGGGATATTTTGTTTCAATCACTCCAACAACAAAAAATGAATTTTCAAATTTTTCCTCAAACCCTAGCAAGCTGAAATAACAAATATTGTTGTAGATTACCTTGAAATTAGCTCCAAAATATTATTTCAAATCTCCAAAAAATAGCAGAAAATATATTAATTTATTTGCCAAATAAACAACCAAGAACCTGATTTTTTGGTGAAGTATAGAGCTGGAAATTTTATGAAAAAATTCAGAATATTAGTGTGGTTGATCCACACTATCAAATTGCATCCAAAAGACCCCAAAGTGGGTCGCCAACATCCAGAGTCTGGCTGCTGCCCTTGTGGGTGTATGCAGCCCTCCAAAATATTATTCACTGCCCTAGAACAGCCCTTCTATGCAATTGCCAAGCTCCTCCAATGGTTCGCCCACCTGCAAAGTCACACTTGGTGTTGAAAACAATTTTTTCATGTCAATTCTGCTCAATGCAACTTTGTGAAGGTCTGAAATTCAACATTTTTCGTTCTTGATTCAACTCCCTTGAAGGGTTTCCATCCTCTAAGTGCAAGCCCAGCTTTTCGTGCTTAGACTCCAAAAACATAGTTATCCAAAAATGTCATGAACATCTCCAAATGATCCTCCTTTTGCCTTATACAGTCTTCCCAATTGAAATGCCCGAAATTGGGAAGGCAGAGTAGCTTTAGAATCTTAAAAGACCCTTCCCTTATGATCTTTTTAAAAAGTCACTTAAACAAACAAGACCACTAAAGGCCCCCTTTTAAGTGAACTAAATACATAAAGTATCTTTTTAGAAAAAGTGCAAATAAGACTCAAGTGTTCCCCTTCTCTTTATTCGCCCCTTAGCTTATTGGTAAACAATTTTTAAACTAAGGGTCTTCATGTCTCACCTTGAAAATGGGGACATAACAATTCTCCCTTCCCAACATTGCTTGTCCTCAAGCAATTGCAAGCTAGGATGTTGAAGGATGGCTGCCCCTTCCCAAGTAGCATCTTCAAAAAGTAAATCCTTCCAATGAACCAAGTATTCCATGATGACCATGTTTCTAAGCTCTCTCCATCACCTTTACAATTGAATCCAGAGTTAGAACAAGCTTACCCTCTTCATCAAGAGGTGGTAGATCTATAGAGGGAATAATGTGTTGCCCAAGTGCCTTCTTCAAGCAAGAAACATGAAAAACATTGTGAATCTTGTTATTTTTCGGTAGCTCTAACTCATAAGCAACTTCACCCACCTTCCTTAAAATTTTGTAGGGACCATAAAACTGAGGTTTTAGCTTTTTCGTCCCACTTTGTTTGATAGAAGAATGCCTATAGGGCTGCAATCTTAGGAAAACCATGTCATTTACCTCAAAATGTCTTTCCTTTCGTTGCTTATCGAAATAGATTTTTTGCTGGTTTTGAGCTTGTTGTAGGTTCCTTTTTGATTGATCTAAAATTTCTGTGCATTCTTGGACCAAATCAGCGACCTTGGGTACTCTACTATCACTCCAAATTAGATCAAGGAAAGAAAGAGCTTCATAACCATATAATGACTTGAAAGGAGACATACCTATTGACATATGGTATGTGGAGTTGTAGCAAAATTCAGCCATGTATAACCATTTATTCCATACCTTTTGCTGCTCCGAAACATAATTTCAAAGATATCCCTCTATCTATTTATTCACAATTTCAAATTGTCTATCCGTTTGAGGGTGGTAATTAGTGTTTGGAGTCAATTCGGTGCCAACCAAACGGAAGAGCTCTTGCCAAAAGAGGCTCATAAACCGGGTGTCCCTGTCACCGATGTCACCACATTTGCCAAATTTCATGTTAGAAATTCGAAATTCGTTGAACTTCACGCTCCTGTAAAAAAATCGTTAAAATTCATGATTTAATTCGTGGGAATAAAAATCATATTAAAAATCATTAAAAAATAGCAATTTAGGTCTACAAATTGTGAATTATGGCTAAAAATTGCGATTCAAAACTAAAAAATGTGATTTGGGGTTAGAAATCACGATTTAGGGTTCAACGCAAGGCCAAGTTGTGCATGTTGCTCTTGCAAGTCACAAGAAGCTGCTAACAGCTAAATTTGCTTGTCTACGAAATCGTCGTTTAACTGCCTAAAAGCTTCCACCAAGCTATGATTTACTTCCACCTGATTAAATGCCCGACATAAATTTTTTTGGTGTCATTGCTGTTAAAATTTCACTATCATCGCTGTTATAGAATAATGTTTTGAATTTTTCGATATCAAGCTATATTTATAGTTTGAAATTTTCAGGATCCTAAATGTTATAGTCATTCCTTGTTCGCTATATTAATATTATAACTATAATATTATTATAATATAATATGTTTCGAATTTTTGGTATGTAATTATTTTAGAGACTAAACTATATTCTGCTAATATTATAGTTATATAATATTATTATAATTTATACTATTATAATATTACAATACATAATATTATTTTTATAGTTTATAATATAATATTATAATATATAATATACAAAAATTATTATTATATATAATATATTTATAGTTATTTTCATAGTTTATAATATAATATTATAATATAGAATATAAAAATATTATATATAATATATTTACATTTCTATTTTATATTTAAAAAAATAAGAATATCTTTATTCGCCGAATTTAATCACAAATTTTATCTCAAATTTTTTAGTTCTGATTTTTTTCTTCAACGAATTCAAACACGAATTTGAATGCAGTGACTATGTCTATCACTAACAATGTTTTTGGGTAATCCATGAAGCTTGAACACCTCTTTGAAGAACAAATCAACCACCATAAGAGCATTACAATGGGCTGGTAATGCAAAAAAATGAGCAAATTTGGTGAGTCTATCCACCACACCCATTATGAAATTCTTACCTTGAGTCAAAGGTAACCCCATGATGAAGTCCATAGATATGCTCTCCCATTTTTGTTGAGGACTGGGTAGAGGTTGAAGAAGACCAGCTGCAAATGTGTGCTCCCCCTTGTTATGTTGACAAACAATGCATTCCCTAACATATTGACTCACTTCATTTTTTAGACCCTTCCAACAGAACCTCTTACCTCTTTGTAAGTCTTGAAATATCCTTGATGCCCCTCCATAGATGCATCATGAACAGCCCTGAAGATTTGACTCTTAAGCTTGGATTTTGGTGTCAAATAAATTATGTTTTTGTATAAAATCAGACCATCCACCACTACATACCTCTCATCATTCATGCTCCCTTCCATCACAATTGTAGCTAAGGTATCTTTGATATATTTTGCGGTTAGGACAGCCTTCAAATCCGCTGTAATACCACCCATAGCACACATAAGAGGCTTCTTCGACAATGCATCAGCCACCACATTGTTTTTTTATTTCATATATTCAATGTCAAAATCATAAGATTGCAACTTGCTCACCCATTTTTGTTGCCTATCATTCAAATCAACTTGTATGAGAAAATATTTTAAATTATTATGATTGGTTTTCACAATAAATTTCCTACAAATCAAGTATTGGCGAAATTTAGCCAAAGCATGCATAATGGCTAACATTTCCTTATCATAAATTGAAAATTTCCTCACTTTCCTTGAGTTTCCTGCTTTCAAAAGCAATTGGGTTCCCCTTTTGCATTAGGACAGCCCCTATACCAATGGAATAGTGAAACCCAGAACAGCCAAGACGGGGCAAGAACTCATGATTTATTTTAGCTTTTCAAATACCTCCAAGGCTGTTTTTGACCAACTGAAAGCACCTTTGTCAAATCTGTGAGGGGGCAGCAAGTTGAGAGAAATCCTTCACAAACCTCCTGTAGTAACTGCATAATCCCAAAAAACCCCTCAATTGCTTGAGAGTAGTAGGGGTTGGCCAATCCAAAATGGCTTGAATTTTTTGTTGGTCTACATGAACTCCTTGGGAATTGATCACATGCCCCAAATACAAAATTTCAGAAGTAGCAAATTCACATTTTGATTTTTTTGCAAAGAGTGTTTGCTGTTCCAATACCCCTAAAACTGTGTCCAAATGGTGCAAGTGCTCCTCCCATGTCTTGCTATACATAAAAATGTCATCAAAGAAAATCAAAACAATTTTTCTTAAGTATTGCTTGAATATATGATTCATGCAAGATTGGAATGTGGCGGGAGCATTTGTTAATCCAAAAGGCATCACTAAAAATTCATAGTGCCCATAATGACATCTGAAAACAGTTTTCTGCACATCTTCATCTCTTATTCGGATTTGATGGTACCTTGTTTTCAAGTCAATCTTGGAGAAGAAAACCGATCCATGTAACTCATCAATAAGCTCATCAATCCTAAGTATGGGGTACCTATTTTTTATTGTTTTCTTATTTAGCAACATGTAATCAATGCAAATCCTCATAGATCCATCTTTCTTCCTCACAAGCAATACCGAACAAGCAAAGGGACTGGAACTAGATCTTATGTGACCCATATCAAGAAGTTCGTGAATAGCTTTCTCTATTTCTTCTTTGAAAAATCCTTGGATGGCAGTAAGGAGTAGTGATTACTGCTTTAGTACCTTGTTCCAACTCAATGACATGCGCAAATCCTTTATCCGGGGGCAGCCCATGAGGAATGTCACCAAACACCTTAGCATGCTTATCAAGAATGAACTGAACATTCCTTATAAATAGGTGGCTGTCCCAAATCAGCATTCATATCCTTAACAAAACACTTGGCTGCCCATATAACCTGCCCTTTGTTGAAGGCTCTTTTCATTCTTTTTGAGGTCACAACCAAGGGTGCCCCATTGCTCAATCCTTGAATTTCCATTTCCTTGCTATTTTGTATTCCAGCTTCCTGGTTTGAAGGTTTTGTGTGTGTTCTCCAAGGGAGTGCAACCATTGAACCCCCAAAATTACATCCACCTCTCCAATATCAATCATGTGGAATTCTCCTTCAACCTTTTGCTTACCCAAGGTGAGTTTCAAATCTGAAATCTTATGATGACAAGGAATAGAAATTCCATCTCCAAGAGTTACCGTGAAACCCTCAAAAGAAATAGTGTTCAAACCACAACTTGTAGCCAATCTATTGTCAACAAAATTATGTGTAGCCCCATTATCTATGAATATAGTGACCTTTTTGCCTTGCAAAACTCCTCTAGCCTTGAATGGGTGGCGGTTAGGAATTCCTGTTATTGTTGTTAGGGTGCCCATCTTGCCTTCATCAATATTTGTAGCTTGCTCTACTGTTTTAAGGACTGTTTTAGATTTTTCCATACTGCTGTCACTTGTTTGCAGTTCTTACAATGGTCCTCTCTTTGGCTGTAAATTCATTTTTTTATGTGGGAAGGTCTTTGAACTCACTTGCAGCCTCTTTGGATGCCTTTCTCCTTGCTGAAAATCTCTTTTTTCCTGCACATTTGGGTCTATTTTGTCAATTTCTGAATTAACTCCCTAGGCTGCCTTGCCTTCATCCCTTCCTCATGCTCCATACAAGGTACATCGCTGTTTTTAGGCCTTAGGAAGGGCAGATTTTGCACAAAAGGGGCTGCGAACTCACAATCTTGGGCTCTTTTGATAGCCATTTGTAAAGAAGGGGGGTTAAAAGCCTAAATCAATCCCTTGAGAGATGGAGATAATCCTTCAATGAACCATGTTGTGAGTCTATTCTCCGAACCATCATTAACCAAGGTGGATATCCTTTGGAATTCTTCAATGTAATTTTCTAAAGATTGTCCTTGTTGCAAGTGGGCCAAATCTCGGATATGCAAGTCCAAATCTGCCTTTTCAAATTTATCAATAACTTTATTTCGGAATTCCTCATAGGTCTCAATGGTGTCGTGTCCTAGCGTTATCAACCCTTGGTGCCACCATTCGTGGGCAGCTCTCTCTAAATGTAAAATAATTAATGACAAGACATCATTTTCCTACAATTTATGCAATAAAAAATAAGTATCCACCTTAATGATCCAAGCCCTAGCTAAATTATTTGTAGCACCATCAAAAGTAGGTAGGGTAACCTTCCCTATCTCTTCGTTCCCCGCCCTTTGTTAGAACCTCCTCTGCCTTTTTTCCAAGTGACATACCCAGTAAAGTTCATCTCCTTCCAAAAAGAGGGTGGATAAGTCATATATTCTCCATATAATGCTAACAAATCAGCTTTGTAGGAAGGTTTTTCCTTCTCTTTCCCTGAAGTGGCTTCCTTTAGGAGAACCTTAGGCTTAGGTATGGATCCCATGCCCATATCCACGGTGTTGCTTGCCGAACCCTGCTCTTTATCTCCCCTCATATCCTTCATTGTTTGAAGGCATTCTCCATCACTTCTCTCATCTCTTCTTGTACCCAAGCTAACCCTCAAGCCTAGCCCTGTCCATGTCATTGATTGACATGTAACCCTTGTTTCCCACAACTAGACAAAAAATTGGCTTTGATACCACTGTAATGTCCCCTTTAGGGATATTTTGTTAAACAAGAAATTATTCAATCACTCCAACAACAAAATATGCATTTTCAGATTTTTCCTCAAACCCTAGCAAGCTGAAATAACAAATACTGTTGTAGATTGCATTGAAATTAGCTCCAAAATATTATTTCAAATCTCCAAACAATAGCAGAAAATATATTAATTTATTTGCCAAATAACCAGCCAAGAACCTAATTTTTTGGTAAGTATAGAGCTGGAAATTTTATGAAAAAATTCAGAATATTAGTGTGGCTGATCCACACGATCAAATTGCATCCAAAAGACCCCAAAGTGGGTCACCAAACTCCACAGTTTGGTCGCTGCCCTTGTGGGTGTATGCAGCCCTTCAAATAATGATTCATTGCCCTAGAACAGCCCTTCTATGCAATCGCCAAGCTCCTCCAATGGTTCGCCCACCTGCAAAGTCACACTTGGTGTTGAAAACACCTTTTTGATGTCAATTTTGCTCAATGCAACTTTGTGATGAAGTTGCCCTAGGTCTGAAATTCAAGGGTATTCGTCCTTGATTCAACTCCCCTGAAGGGTTTTCGTCCTCCAAGTGCAAGCCCAACTTTTCATGCTTAGACTTCAAGAAAAGAGTTATCCAAAAATGTCATGAACCTCTCCAAATGATCCTCCTTTTGCCTTATAGAGTTTTCCCAATTGAAGCGCCCAAAATTGGTAAGGGAGAGTAACTTTAGAATCTTCAAAGGCCCTTCCCTTATGATCTTTTTTAGAAGTCATTTAAACAAACAAGACCTTTAAAGGTCCCCTTTTAAGTGAACTAAAAACATAAAGTATCTTTTTAGGAAAAGTGCAAATAAGACTCAAGTGTTCCCCTTCTCTCTATTCACCCCTTAGCTTATTGGGAAATAATTTTTAAGCTAAGGGTCTTCATGTCTCAACTTGAAAAAGGGGACATGACATTCAACACTTGAATTGCACAAAATTGATTCTTATTCCCAAAATCAACTAAGGACACAAATTAGAACAATTCTCTTTGCAAATGACTTATAAAATCATCTCAAAGCTAATAGCCAACAGACTCGAACCCCATCTCCAAATGTTCATTTCTCCTTCCAATCAGCAATTGTTCAAGGAAGGAAGAGCGGATAACATCATAATTGTTCAAGAAAATTTTCATTCATTGAAGACATATAAAAGGCCAGGGGCAACGATTGAACCAAACATCTCAAAGGCCTTTGATAGATGTAATTGTAAGCTAAAACAGAGGACCCTATCAAGTTTTGGCTTTGGTGATCAGATTATTCCGTGGATTAGTAGCTGCATATGTACCCCCACCCATACGATGGCTCTAAATGGTGAAATGAGTCAGCCCTTCAACTCCACCTGCAGATTACACCAAGGAGATCCTCTTAGTCTGACAATATTTATCCTAACGTGAGAATCTCAACAGAGCCATACAACATGCTGAAGACGAAAGAAAAATTCATGGCATCGCTGCCATCAAAGGTGGACAGAGGTATATTTTCATTTTTCTGATGACAGACCCTTTTGTTTTTTTCACTTGTAAAAAAAGGAAATTGTACAGCTAAAGGATATCCTAACAACCTTCCAAGAGGCATCAGAGCAACAAGTAAACAATGCAAAATCCAATATTTCCTTCATCAACATCTCAACAAGGAAAAAAACAAGGCATTCTTTGTGGAATACTATTCACTAAAGGGCATTTTCCCACTACTTATCTAGGCTTCCCTCTTCATCTCAAAAAAACCACAAGCTTACGGGATAACACGATTTCAACAATCAGACCCAAATTTTCCAATTGGACGAATAGATGGCTCAGCTTTGTAGGGAGAATTCAGATGATCAAAGAAGTTCTACAAGCTGTCTGGATTTATAGACTCTCCTTAATCCCTCTACCAGACATGGTGGCAAATCAAATAATGCAGACCTTAAGGGACTCTATGGCAAGGGACAAAGGATTGATTCAAATACCCATTTGTCACTTGGAACCTAAAAAACAAGGTAAAAAAAGAGGTTTGAACATCAAAAATCAAGAATTGTTTAATCAGGCATTGGTAATGAAAGTTGCATGGCATTTTTAGCATGAAAAGGATATGCCACGTGAGACTATACTGATGGAAAAATATCAAGTTCATACAACACCAATCTCGGTGCAAAATCCACCCAAGAGAATGGTGGAAACATTCAAGCATATATATGAAGGAATTCAAAAAATTCAGCCACGTCTCAGTTGAAAAATATAAAATGTGACAAATGTCCCACTCTGGAATTTTGAATGGAATGGACTGCCTCCTCTCTCCAACCACAATGATCATGTTTTCCGAGCTATTCTTCAAGCAAAAAGGTATATTACAGTGGCTGATTATTGCACATCAAACCATCAATGAAATAATGAATGAACATCTCCCTTAGAACAAAAATTGAATCCAGGTTTCAAGGACAGAGTGCACAACTGCAGGAGAAACTCCATCCACGCCCAATATTCCATACCATAAAATAAGACAAAATGGTATTGCCATTCACCAACAAAGGGGAGGTTACAGTGACTTCAGCCTATCAAGTGCTGAATCAACACAATAATAATTATAGCACAAAGTGGAATCCCATATGGGACAGCAGGGATTGGCCTAAATTAAAAGACTTCTTATGGCTGGTCAAACATTAAGAAAATCTCACAACAGATAACCTTCAGCACTGGGGATTTATAGGCCCCTCCATATGTCCTAATTGTAATCAAACCGACGAAACAATTCAGTGTCTTTTCATTACATGCACAATGGTTGTAACAACTTGGGGCAAGGTGGATTCTTGGTTTCATCAGCAGGGAAGGAAAATATATACAATCAATCAGGCCATGCAAAAGTGGACACAATTCTCAACAGATATGCCTATGATCAAACAACTAACACAAATAGAAATGAAAGAAATTCTCGAGTCTTTAATAAAGAAAAGAGAACTATTAGAAGCATTACCAGAACTCTGAAAGCAAATATTTGTAGTACTTCTCTGGTTATGTAAAGGAAAAAGAAGGCAATGTGAACTCTTCATGTATGGAAGATTGTTGGACAGTGAAGAAATGGAATATCCCTTATCATTTCAAAACGAAATAGCTTTTAATCAATGCTAGAGTGAATTGGAAAAATCCACCAATAGATTTGCACAAACTTAATTTTGATGGAGTAGCGAAAAAACAATTTGTGCCATGCAAATATTGGAGGAATCATCAAAGATGCACAGGATTACTATTGACCATTTTGGTCCTGCAAGCCAAAAATCGGTCTCCTTCTTCCCCTGCTGTCTGAGCCATCAGTCTTGATTGTATCCACCTTACTGAAATGCCTTTTTTTTTCCTTTGCAATAAGTCATGTTCTTATAAAAGAGTTGAGGGGTCTAAGACCTACAAATTTTCAGTTTGATATGAGGCTTATTTCACTTTGGGCAATTGCCTTGGACAAGCCTTTTGACAAAGAGATGGCCCAGTTCAAAGAATGCAAGTCTTTTTACAAGCTTCAAAGACAAAGTACCCTTGCGGAGGGCAGGCAGGTGACCAGTTTGACCTTTCAGCAGGCTCCGATGGGCAACTTGGGGTCCAAAGTGCCCTTGCAGAGGGCAGGGAACACTTGCGGAGGGATTAAAGAGAAGGCTGAAGAAATTCATAAGCTTTCCTTTGGAGAAAGACCAAGGCAAAGGAAATCCAAGGAGGAATCAATGGATGAATTCCTTCGGACATTTTGTCCGAAGAAATTCACAAGCGAAAGACTAAGGCAAATTTATTCGGACAAATGTCTAAAGGAATTCCTTCGAACAAGGAATTTTATCAAAGGAGAAGACCGAAAAAAAGGCCGAGACATGAAAACAAGTCTTCCTTTGGGCAAAATGTCCGAAGGAATTGAGATGACCAAAGGGAGCCCGAAGGGCAAGTGCCCTTGCGGGGGACTCCCAGCGACCCAAAAGGGGACCTTTTCCAAGTTCTGAAGGGACACCTTCCCTTCGGGAAGATTCAAATACAAAAGGCCGAAGAAATTACCAAAGGGGTGACGGGCCCGAGAATGTCAATTTCAGCATTGCGAACTAGCCATTGGAGGTTCAAACGTCCGGTGACGGGCAAGCGAACATCAAATTCAAGGCAGTGAAATAGTCATTGGTTTTCAAATAGGCAATAGGGCCGCTGATGTCAACTTTAACGGGATGCATTAGCCGCTAAGAAAGGAGCCCAAAGAGCCAGCAAAAGATCAAAGAATAGCTCGAGAGAGCTCAAATTGCCAAAAAGCGACAAAAATAGCAAGGAAACAGGGAACAAAACAAAGAATTCAAAACACGGCCATGCACACATACGACAACATTTGGAATGTTCCAAAAGACGCATCCAGCCAAGCACAGACACGAATTAAGCAGTCCAGGTGGCAAAAGAAGGTGTCGGCAAGAGAAGTTATTGTTGCGGATGAAACAGTCTCCACCAAGTGGTTATCAAAGAGTGCAAGCATTCAATGGCGCGGCCTGTTTTTCTTCGTTTGAGCATGGATGACGGACAGTCGCATAAGTTTCACAAAGAGGGGCGGCCTTGTTATTCAAACGATCAAGCAACCCATGCTTTTACAATGACATTTAATATGATTTAAACGCCAAAGTCAAGACTTGGACTACCACAACATGGCTCCTTTAGCGGACTTCCTCTTTTCAATGTGTTCAACGCAGCATGGGCCACTTGTTCTGAAAGGCGCCATAGTCTTCTTTTTCATGCTATATATTGTAACCTCTCAAGTGGAGAAGGATATCTCTCATTTTGTAAGGTGAAGCCCTACCAAAATTCACCTTTGATCAATAAGAATGTGTTTTACCTCTATCTGACTGGTTATGCTTTTGAGTGTCTGTGTATCAATTTTGTGTTCAGTCATTTTAACTTGATGCTTTCACAAATTGACACCAACACACCTAGTGTAGACAAAGCACCATTTCTGCAGGTTAACAAGAAGTGCTGCATCTGGAGCGTAGAGACAGAAAAAAGTTATCAGATAGTGTGTTTTCTGCAGCCCCTGTGGTAAATTCATTTTTTGTGTCTTCATCAAACCCATTGTTAAAGCTCCCTACAGTATGGTCTTTTCATCAGATAAAGTGTATGTCCGCCCTCTTTTGGTCTTAAGTGTGAATAACTGAGTAGATCAAAAAAGCGTTTGGTGCATCACCACTTGAATTAGTTTATGTTTTGATTGTATCCTTCTCCCTTTTCACCCCCCCTAATATTAGCAGTAGCAGTAAAAGACTTCAGAGATGCATCAAAGGGAGCTAGCCCTTATCTAAATATTCTCCCATCAGTTTTGCCAGACCCACAGCAAGAGGGGAGTCTCCATTGTGCCGCATGAAAGAGAGAAGCCCAGCGTTCTTTCAAGGGTGCAATCCACAACGTCAACAGTTTTTGGCACGTCCAGTGGGACCAATTTTAATTACTCAGAAAAGTTCCAAGATCGGTGCTGGTCCTGTTACAGCAAGAATGAACCACTAATCCAGCATTTGGGGACTCCATTTTCAAGAACATCAGTCTCTAGTTAAAGATCAGTATGACATTCCATGCCTAACGTCACCACAAGATCTTCTGCCAGGGTGTCTCTTTTGAATTCGTTGAACTACCATTAAACTCAACAAGGCGACTAAGATTTGCAAGGACCCATCCCTATACAGCAAGTCATTTTTCCAGACCTGCTATAAAATATACTTACGCAAGAAGACCCCGACAGAACCCTGTTATCACCATGACTTTACCTTTCGTAGCCTTTCATGGTCAAAGCCCGTTAAACCTTCTGCATTATGACCCAATCCCAGGGACAGCGCTTAAGAGTGTTCCTCCCTTTAATGGAGAGGGGCCTATTACTGCTATTGAGCACATCAGAAATATTGCCAACCTCTGTAATATTCACAATGTCACTGAAGAGAACATTGTTATCAGACTGTTGGCGCTATCCTTCAAGGGTAAGGTTCTGGACTGGTATGGAACTTTGCCTATGAATTCAGTCGGCATATGTAACGAACTAGGCACTCTCTTGACAAACAGATTCGGAGAGAAGAGTAACCATCTCTCACTTGCTGAGCAGCTAACCACCATGAAAAGAGCTCCACATGAGTTCATGCAAGATTTCAATACCAGGTTCCAAAAGCCCTGGGACAGAATCCCCATTTTGGTGACGCTGACCCCAAGCTATGCCTTCCTCTATTATTTAAAAGCTTTGAACAGTGACATTGCTGTCATGATACAGTCCATGGGAGGACAAGTGCTACCAGTTGCCTATAAAATAGCCATAGCCACTGAAAATTACCTGGTGCAAGCGAGAAAGATAGCCCCTAGATCCCATATGCCGATTTTCCCTGAATTGCCACCTCCAGTTCAGACTGTTGCACCCACCTTAGCTCTTTTGTCTGGCATAGAAAAGCCGACTGCTACTTCTCCCAATGACCTTCATGAAGTTAAAAGCTTGTTGCAAAGCATGACCAACGAACTGATGGCTCTCAAAAGGCAACAAGCTCAAAACTATCGGCCAAATCAAGGATATCAGCAGTTCGTACAAGCAAGTAGACCCCCTTTTCAGAATTATTATCAAGGACAAGGTCAGTTTTCACAAGCCAGACCATATCAAGGGTATAATCCAAGGGCTCCTTCATCATCCAAGGCTCTTGTGCCCGCTCAAAATAATCTGGTATAAGAACAACCAATTGCTCATCCCTGGGATATGGTCAAGATCAGGCTGCTTATACAAATGAGACGTCGAGTCAATCTATGAATGCACAAGACAATCAAGCTACCCAATTCCCAAGCTTTGAGACGTTAGTACAACCTGGCATGGGCAGCAGTCAGGCTCAGCGTGAGTCCACTCTCATGAATCACATGGAATGTGAATTTTGTGCAGTCAACTACGTGGGCAATATGAACAACCAAGGCGATTATGTTGCAGCCAACACAAGGTCCAAAAGGAGAGTTGTGGAGGAAGCTCAGGCAGCTGCCCAGACATCCGCAACGTCTTCCTCATTACATATGAACCAAAAAATTCCAAATTATAGGCCGTCGATTGCGCCCTCAGCTCCTCGGCCTACACCTCAGGCTGCAAGCGCCTCCAAAGAAAACTTAAAGGGCAGCAATCATCAAATCAACGTGGTGGACCGGATGAAGAATCGCACATGAATATCTCCTTGTGGGATTCATTAGCAATGCCGAGACAAAAGGACATGCTCCAAAAGGAATTGCACGAGCTATATGAACCAACTATCCCAACAAGAGCTGATAATGTTTTGATCACGAATGGGCACCCTTCCACAGTAGGCCAAGTAAAGAAAGAAGAAAAAGTTCCCCCTTTCTATCTATCCTTAGTCATAGGAGATTTCCTGGTGCACAATTGCATTATCGACAGTGGGGCGAGCACCTCAGTAATGCCAAAATGTATAGCGGATAAGCTGGGACTCAAATACGAATAAATGAACAAGGGAGTCCTACAACTAGACGGATCACCGGAGAAGACAGTAGGAGTGGTGAGAGGCTTGAACTTGACGCTCCACGCCTATCCAAATTTCTCAGTTCCCCACGACGTGGTGGTAGCTGATGTTCCTCCCTACTTTGTCATTTGCTTGTCCAGGAATATCATATCCAAAATAGGCGGGTACCTAGCAGCAAACTGGTCTTACATGGTTTTTAGAACCAAATATGAGACTAAGGTCAAGATTGAGTCAGAGCCAATCCATAGAGATCATTTGGAGCCGTACTCACTCAAAATGCCGAATGTCAGCTACGCCATTATTGATGAAGAATTCCAAGTGGATCAATCTCCGCCCTCTTCTCTTGAAGGAGTTGCTGACCTGCTCTTAGACGAA
Source organism: Torreya grandis (assembly GCA_037957365.1). Lineage (NCBI taxonomy): Eukaryota > Viridiplantae > Streptophyta > Pinopsida > Cupressales > Taxaceae > Torreya > Torreya grandis. Next base: position 373,080 of record JARHVA010000330.1, read on the forward strand.
TGGGGAAGCGACAACTTTGAACATGACCCATACAAATTCATAGAAGAGGCAGGTCTTGAAATCTATTGCATGCACGACGAGGGTACCCTTCTACCCAATTTGGTGAAAGCAAACCAAGAGAGCTCGGATTTATGGCAGCTTTTCTTTGATGGCTCAAGAAGCAAATTGGGAGTTGGTGGTGGAGTAGTGTTAATTTCCCCCTCACAGGAGAAATACTTCTCGACTTTCAGGTTCCAGTTTTATTGCACTTGCAATGTTGCAGAGTATGAACCTCTCATCCATGGTTTGGAGTGGGCAACGAAAAGAGGAATTAAAGAGCTGCAGGTTTTTGGGGACAACAAGTTGATTGTAAATCAGGTGAGAGGCCGAAATCTAACAAAAAATTCCTTGCTTAAGTCTTACAAGCACAGGGTGTGGGACTTAGTGGAGAGTTTCCTTGCTTTCAATGTTACTTCCATTCCAAGAGAGCAAAATAAACAAGCTGACAGACTAGCAGCAATTGGTGCTCAGTTCGACATCTCCAAGGAGATAAGTCGAGACAGCAGTCCACACCATTTAAAAGTGGTAATCAGACCCTCCGTACTTGATAACATCACCAACTGACAGGTGTTTGACAGCGATCAGCAGATAGCGCTCTTCTTGCAAGAGGAGGCTGAGTTTGCCTCTAGAAATCAAGCCAAGCTACAACAGTAATATGGCGGCCAGATTGTTCAGCTGAAGAACAACAATCTTCCCAAAGGCTTGGTCACTCTCGAAAGTATCTTCAACGAGGATGACCAATTGAAACATGACAAAGCAAGCATCACAACGAAGAAAGAGAACTATGAAAAGGTTGAGATATTCAAGAACAAGCTGCTTGCACTTGGGAAGGTATGTACAGATCATGACAAGCAAGCTTTCATCTTGTTGTGCCAAGAATTTGCCGATGTCTTCGCTTGAGAGTACAGCGACTTGAAGGGTTTTGACCCAAGTTTGGCCCAACATACCATTGAGCTGGAAGAAGGTGCCAAGCCCATTAAACAGAAACAAAGCCCTGTCAACCCGAAGATTGAGCCTCTCATGCAGAAGGAACTCACCAAGCTGATTGGGTCCAGGATCATATTTTCGATCAAACACTCTTCTTGGCTGTTCAATCTAGTCCCTGTCAGAAAAAGGAATGGAGAGATCAAATTATGTGTAGATTTCAGAGACCTCAATAGAGTCTCATTGAAAGACCACTATCCTCTCCCAAGTATGGAGCAAATCCTCCAAATGGTGACAGACAGCGAACGTTTTTCCCTTCTAGACGGGTATTTAGGGTACAATCAGATTTTAGTGCAAGACTGTGATCAATACAAGACAGCGTTCACTACCAAGTGGGGGACGTTTGCTTATCAGAAAATACCATTTGGACTGTCTAACGCTGGAGCCACTTTTCAACAAGCCATGGACATGGCTTTTCAAGGCCTGATAAATAATGTTGTATTGGTCTATCTTGATGATGTAACAGTATTTTCTAAGGAAGCAGGCCAACATATGAAACACCTTAGGCAAATCTTTGAGAGGTATAGAGAGTTCGGTATCTCTCTTAACCCAAAGAAATGCGTGTTCGTTGTCCATGAAGGTAAACTCTTTGGCCATGTTGTTTCGAAAGAGGGCTTAACCATTGATCCAAAAAGAGTTCGCTCCATCCTAGCGTTGTCCTTGCCTAAGCATAAGAAAGGTCTACAAGGCTTCTTTGGCAAAATAAATTTCATCAAGAGATTTATCCCAAATTTTGCCGAGATAGCCAAGCCACTGACCTCCATGCTGAAGAAAGATGAGAAATTCGCGTGGACAGCACAAAAGAAGGATAGTTTTGAAAGGATCAAGCAGGCTATCGCCCTGGCTCCTACCTTGATCAGCCTTAACTTCACCAAGTATTTCAACCTCTACACCTTTAGAAATGAAGAGGTAATCTCCGCCATGCTTACCCAAGCAAATGACGAGAACCTTGAACAGCTGCTTGCATTTTTTAGCCAAGGTCTAGAGGGTTTTGAGATCAGGTATACATATGTGGAGAAGCAAGTCCTTGCGGTCATACAAAACCTGAAAAAATTCAGACATATGCTGTCCAACAGCAGGGTTCATCTCATGGTGCCACATCCCAGCGTCAAAGATTTCTTGATCAGTCGTGATCTAAATGAAAAGAGGTCGGGATGGATCACCAAAGTAATGGAATATGACGTGGACATCAAAACCACCAAGCTGGTAAGGGGAAAGCCCCTGTGTGAACACCTTGCTGCAAACCTTAAACATCATAAAAAATGTATTTTGCTAATCCATGATGAAGCTACAGCAGGAGAACCAGCAGTCATGAAGGATTGGGCATCAAACATGAAATGTTTCCTTCTCATCAGTGAGTGCCCGCAGGGCCTTGATAGGACCAAGAGGAGATATTTCAGACTCCAATCTCTCCCTTATGTCCTGATTGACGGGGTGTTGTTCAGAAGGGATTTATCAAAAGTACTATTGAGGTGCATAGACCCAGGTTAGGTCGACAGGGTGCTGTCTGAGTTCCATGACGGACCAGCTAGTGGTCACTTTGCTCCTAAGCCTACAACTGCAAGGATTATGAGAGCTGACTAATTATGGCCCACTTTATTCAGAGACACCCATGTCTGGGTACGAAAGTGCCAGAAGTGTGCGCTCTTTGATGGGAAACAACGACTGGCTACAATGCCTCTACAGCGTATTCAAGTGGAACAACTATTCATGCAATGGGGCCTAGACTTCATAGGGATGATCAACCCTCCCTCCAGTGCTGGCCACAAATGGGTCTTGACTACTATAGACTACTTCACGAGATGGGTAGAAGCTGTCGCTTTGAAGTAGGCCAACGAAAGTGCAGTCTTGAAATTTTATGAAGGCCTGATGACAAGGTTTGGAGTCCCAGCTACCATCATCTCAGACAATGCATTGGCTTTCTTGGAAACCAGAACGAGCGAGTGGGCGTTGGGATACGGCATCTATCTTAGCACTTCTTCCAACTACTACCCACAAGAGAATGGGTTGGCTGAGTCCACCAACAAGAATCTGATCAAAATTATCAGGACAATGGAGGAAAATCAGAAAACTTGGCATGCCAAGTTGAAAATAGCCCTGTGGGCAGACAGGGTTACTCCAAAGAGGGCAGTTGGCAATTCACCATACACGCTTGTGTATGGAAGGCTAGACTTCCTATTTTACTTGAATTGTCAGCTTTGGATCTTGCTCATCAGCGGCAATTGGAAGAGGGCAATAGCATGGAGGTCAAGCTGTGTGAATTGATGGAACTTCAGGATGCAAGGGACCAAGCCATGGTTTCTATGATCAGCCATCAGCAACAAACGAAGAAACTTTGACAAAAAATCATCATCAAAAGGCTTCTCTGAAGGTGACATCATCTTAAAATGGGATGAGGACCGAGCTAAGCCTGGAAAGCACACAAAGTTCGACGCCCTATGGAGTGGTTTGTATGTCATCACTTAGTGCAAGCAACACAATGCATTCCAACTCTCCAGGTTGGATGGTGAAGAACTACATATCCCAGTTAATGGGATATACCTTAAGCACTGTCACTAAGCCTTCTCTCATCATGTATATATTTCTTTGTTTTTTTTCCTATTTTTCCTAAGCGCTCTTGTGCATGGTCATAGTTTTTTAGCCTTGTGTGTATTCTTTTTACCGTTTGGGGTGAAAACTTCATGATTGATTCTTGGATCCCTCAAGGTTATTATCAACCTTTCGGGCTATGTTTTAACTCCGTGCCTAATGGACTTGTAAGCTACTAATTTTTCTAAGCATAGCAAGCATGCTTCCCCTGGGAATCGCCGGATTTGTTAACCATTTTGGTCCTGCAGGCCAAAAATCGGTCTCCTTCTCCCCCTGCTGTCTGAGCCATCAATCTTGATTGTATCCACCTCACTACAAATGCCCTTTTTTTTCCTTTGCAATAAGCCCTGTTCTTATAAAAGAGTTGATGGGTCTAAGACCTGCAAGTTTTCAGTTTGATATGGGGATTATTTCGCTTTGGGCAATTGCCTTGGACAAGCCTTTTGACAAAGAGATGGCCCAGTTCAAAGAATGCAAGTCTTTTTACAAGCTCCAAAGACAAAGTTCGACCTTTTCGACCTTTCAGCAGGCTCCGAAGGGCAACTTGGGGTCCAAAGTGCCCTTGCGGAGGGCAGGGAACACTTGCGGAGGGATTAAAGAGAAGGCCGAAGAAATTCATAAGCTTTCCTTCAGAGAAAGACCAAGGCAAAGGAAATCCAAGGAGGAATCAATGGATGAATTCCTTCAAACAAAATGCTCGAAGCAATTCACAAGCGAAAGACTAAGGCAAATTCCTTCGGACTTTTGTTCGAAGGAATTTTATCAAAGGAGAAGACCGAAGAAAAGGCCGAGACATGAAAACAAGTCTTCCTTCGAGCAAAACGTCCAAAGGAATTCCTTCGAACATTTTGTCCGAAGGAATTGAGATGACCAAAGGGAGCCCGAAGGAGCCCGAAGGGCAAGTGCCCTTGCGGGGGACTCCCAGCAACCCAAAAGGGGACCTTTTCTAAGCTTCGAAGGGACACCTTCCCTTCAGGAAGATTCAAATACAAAAGGCCGAAGAAATTACCAAACGGGTGACGGGCTCGAGAATGTCAATTTCAGCATTGCGAACTAGTCGTTGGACGTTCAAACGTCCGGTGACGAGCGCGCGAACGTCAAATTCAAGGTAGTGAAAAAGCCGTTGGTTTTCAAATAGGCGACAGGCCCGCAAACATCAACTTTAACGGGATGCATTAGCCACTGAGAAAAGAGCCCAAGGAGCCAGCAAAAGACCAAAGAATAGCTCGAGAGAGCTCAAATTGCTAGAAAGCGACAAAAATAGCAAGGAAAAGGGGAACAAAACAGAGAATTCAAAACACAACCACACACACATACGACAACATTTGGAATGTTCCAAAAGACGCACCCAGTCAAGCACAGACACGAATTAAGCAGTCCAGGTAGCAAAAGAAGGTGTCGACAGGAGAAGTTCTTGTTGCGGATGAAACAGTCTCCACCAAGTGGTTATCAAAGAGCGCAAGCAATCAATGGCGCGGCCTGTTTTTCTTCGTTTGAGCAAGGATGAGCGGACAATCGCTTAAGTTTCATAAAGAGGGGCGGCCTTGTCATTCAAACGATCAAGCAACCCATGCTTTTACAATGACACTTAATATGATTTAAATGCCAAAGTCAAGACTTGGACTGCCACAGCATGGCTCCTTTAGCGGACTTCCTCTTTCCAATGTGTTCAACGCAGCATGGACCACTTGTTCTGAAAGGCGCCATAGTCTTCTTTTTCATGCTATATGTTGTCCCCCAAAAATATCGCTCATTTTTGGGACAACATTTGAACTATTTTGGTCCTACAGACAAAAATCCTCTCTTCCCATTTCAAAAATTGTTGTGAGCATTCAGGTTCATTTTTCAAAGCTTTCTCAGAAATCTACGGACTCTGCAGGCTTGAATCTACGGACTCTGCAGGCCAAGTTCTACGGGCTTCGCAGGTTGATTTCTACGGACTCTGCAGTCTTGAATCTACGGACTCTGCAGGAAAGAAGCAAGCTCTCAAAAGAACAAGTTTCCAGCACTTAGTCATTTTCAGGATTGGTTCAACGCCAAGGTTCAACCAAAGAGTCCATCGGCAAGCTTCTAAGCAAGAATCGAACCATTGAATCGTTGAACCTTGAACCATGAACCAATAGGTCATTGAACCATTAAACCTTGAACCATGTTGGTTCAACGGTTCAACGGGTTCAACGACCTATTGGTTCAACGCGCTTGGTTCAAAGAGATCAAAAGACAGCCAAATAACGAAGAATGAATAGGTTGAACCGTTGAACCGTTGAACCAAAGATGGTTCAATTGGTCGGTTCAATCGGCAGGTTCAAGGGGGCTGCCCCACGGCCGAAGGAACAAATGCCCCTGCAGAGGGCCGTGAATCAAGTCAAGTCCCTTGCGGAGGGCTGCGAGCCAAAATGAACAAAGTGAACTCTTTCGGAAAAATGAACAAGGCAAAAGGCAAAGTGGAGTCCTTCGGACAAATTGTCCGAAGGAATTCACTCGAGAAGAAAGCCCAACCAAAAAAAAGGAAAGGAGCGGCTAAGAAAAGGACAAGTGGAAGCTGCCAAGTGGCGGTTGCGGAAGGTTTCAATGTCTTTTTCTCGACACAGCGGAACATGCCATGTGTCATCTGCAGAGATCGGCGGAGGCTGACAAGTGTTTGCATCCGCGTTTCCCTTTTGAAGTTGCTCGGGCAAGACGTGTCATGGATCCCATTTTCCGTAAGTTTCTAATGAGTTTCATAACAACGGAACTTGCCACTTGTCAAAAATGCAGAAAGGACCCCCCCCCAAAGACTTAGACAAGAAGGGCTAGAAAGGACAAGAAGCAACATGGACGATTCCAAAGGCAAGTTCAATTAAAGCAATGGTTCAACCAGAGAGCAAAGAAGCGCTTAAGCAGTGAAGAGAGGAGCGAGACCAAAGGACTAGAAATATCTTTAAAAGAGTTATTTCTAGTAGGTGAAACAGTGGATCAAGTAGACTTCTGAGCGCACCAAATCAAAGACGCAACCTGTTTTTCTTCCATGAAGTAATGGCAAATTGGACAGATGCGCAGACATCAGGGAAAAAGACCAGACAGTCCATACTAAGAAGAGACATATTAGAGGAATGGACACGCCATAGTTATGGTAATGCACTGTTCCCAGCATGGTCCCTCCAGACAAAACTGAAGGCACATTGAAGGCATTTAATTCAGCATGGGCCTTTTTCATGAAAACAAGCGCTCAAGTCTTTCTTGGAGCGCTATATATTGTAATCTCTCATTTGTTAGAAAGGAGATCTTTTTGACCACAAAAGCAAAACTCTGCGCAAATTGAAAGGCGAATACTAAGACTTTGAGCTCAGATTGTATTTCATATTATTTTATCTGAATGAGAAAGCAAATGATTCACAGACTTTGTGTTGTATAGCTTGTATCATTTTAGGAGATTGTTCTTATGTCTGCCTTCTGAATGTGTTCTTGTTTATTTGATTTAGCAAGCAGAGCTAGTGGAAGTGATAAAGTGTCATAAAGCCAACTACTTTCAGACTTTGTGCTGCTATAGGTGTCTTCAATGTGTTTATTTTTTGTTTCTGTGTAAAAGACCTTGAGACAACTTTGTGCCCTCATTGGCTTTCGTATCTTAATCTTGGGCAGTCGAGGTGGAGACTTTGTGCTACATCTTAGATTGTTGGTTGTTCTGCATTCTGTTATCTGTCACTTGTTACCAGAAAGATTCATGTTGCATGCAAACAAGCATTTCTGAAAGAAGAGAAGTGCCTTCTATTGCTTCACCAGGATTTCTACTATCCAAGAAGGGATCTGAGTCTTGGCTGAATGTTACTTCTGAAAGAAGAGAAGTACCTTCACCAATCACCCAGGATTTCTCCTCTGTTTGTTAACATCATCTCTGAAAAAAGAGAGATGGATGGTTTATCCCACCCCTGTGTCTTACTTTCTACTTATATATATAGTATATAGCCTCCGTATATTTAATAGGGAACCTCCCTTTGATGAGAGAAGAGATTTGTCTCCTGTTGATGTAGTAAAACTGCACACCTGGATGACCAATCTCCCTACGCTATGGTGATAGGAACTATTTTGCTCACCAGTTAGCTGGTCGACAAAATATTAACCCAATAGTTTTTGGCGACTCCGTTGGGGACAGTAATTTTATGCAATTTGGAACCTCAAATTTCAGATTGAAACATCACCTGTGTCTTACCCATTATCATTATAACCTTATCCATGCATTCCACTGTGGAAGAACGAACTGCTCCAGTGCTTTCCCATTGTTAATTTTTCCTCCCCAGCCTCGCGCAACAATTTTTGGCAACTCTGCTAGGGATGAACGTGCAGTCTGAAGCCTCAAGTTTCAGATTGAAGCAATCCCTACCCTTATCCATTACAGACTCTGGCGACTCCGTTCTGTGTCTTACCCATTATCATTATAGCCTTACCATTTTCCTCCATCTCCATTATTTTATCTGGTCTACAAAACCAGAGCTGCTGGTAAAGAGTGCGCAATTTGAAGCCTCAAGCCTCAAGCTGAAGCAGGGCCAGTTCTTTTCCATTTTTGTTCTGCAATCTAGCCACTCCACCCAGATTTGTTATCCCTGTTTTTCATAATTAAATCATGGCAGTTCGAGGCCCCTGAGGTAACTCTTTTGGCCCACTCAACTTGACTCCACCTCTGCATGAACTTCCATGCAGCTCGAGAAAGAACATCCCCAAATTCTTTGGAGATGGGAGGGTTCACCCTAATGAACACATTGCAGCGTTCAGCATAGCCTGTGGTGTGATAGGGGTGGAATTTGAAGACGTGGCTGTCAGGCTTTTTGTGGAGACCCTACATGAACTTCCATGCAGCTCGAGAAAGAACATCCCCAAAATCTTTGGCGATGGGAGAGTTCACCCTAATGAACACATTGCAACGTTCAGCATACCCTGTGGTGTGATAGGGGTGGAATTTGAAGACGTGGCTGTCAGGCTTTTTGTGGAGACTCTACAAGGTGCTGCTGCAGACTGGTTCTACCATCTGCAAGCTGGATCAGTGACAGACTGGATCACCCTAAAAGCCAAGATTGAAGCAAGGTTCAAGCCTGCAGAAGATGCACATGCCTTGCTAGCCCAACTCACTCAAATAAAGAAGGAACCTCATGAGCCTATGAGGGATTTTATTGCCAAGTTTGACAAGCTGAAGAACAGGATTCCTGCAATTGCACAGCCAACACCTGAAAACCTCAAATGCTTCTTCATCAACTCACAGCTACCTGAAGTGAGTTTTCTGTTGAGACATGTTGGCCACATAGACCTTGCTATTGCTCAGAACTTGGCTACTGAGGTAGAAGATGACCTTATCTTGGCAAGAAAAATAAGGAGAGACCTGAACAGAGATAAATCCTCTTCATCTTCTGAGTATCCATCTACAGGCACCACGAATCAGATGGTGCAAAAGCTGGCAAATGAACTGCTAGCCTTGAAAAGGCAAATGGCCCAAAGTATGTCGCTCCTAATCGGGATATGCCAAGGAGGCATTTCAGAATCAGCCATATCAAGGCAATGCCGCCAGGAATCAAGGGCAGCCAAATCGTCTTCCTCCCCCACAAAGGAACCTTGCCCTTAAAGTGCCTCCAACCAACTCAGCTGTTGGATATCTGAAAACAGAACATGATTTTTCTTTCCAACCTGAGTTTGAGCAAGAAAATGACATTGATCTCTTCACGGAGGATCAAGAAGAATCAGCTGGCGACTCCCACATTGGTTTCTTAAATTACCAGGATGAACCCAGAAGTGAAGGTGAAACAACCGAAGGGTCATATGCCGTATTCACCCGGTCCGAGAATCAGTCAGCCCAGCAGGCTAACAAAGAAAAGATAGAGGAGCGACCCCAACTATCAATTTTAATTGCTAAGCAGAGAACCCCTCTTCCTTTCCAGTCAAAGGACCCAGTGATTGCCAAAAAGTTAAGTACATCAAACATTTTTGCACCTTCTACTTCAAATTCACAGACCAATCCTCCCCCTACCAAAAACCAAAAGGATGAACTCCCATCCTCTCTTCCTAGTCCATTTAAGTCATCTGACATAATTGATCATGTCGAGAAATCCAAAATTCAAATGACTGAATTTGAATTCCTGCAAGCCAATCTTAAGCAGTTGGAAATTGGTGGAGAACTAAGTATGGAACTGTCTGAGGCAAAATTTGTGGTCACCCAAACGTCGGCCCCTGCAGCTCAAATTCTGTTTGAGCCGTCAGGCAGGGGTAATTATTTAATGACCACAGAGGATGCTCATGTCTCAGCTGATGAAAGTCCTACAGCTAGCAATCCAGGATTTGATCCAAACAAGACATCAGAAGAATTGGTAGGGCGCAATACAAATCAAGAAGGATCTTCTATCTCCAATGAAGAGAAATCTGATAGAAAATCAACTTCTGATGATGCTTGGATCCTGGAATCTGATGGCAGCAATTCTTCCACTAACGATGAAGCCGAGACTGTGTTGATATCTCCTCAAGGAAATATTTTTCTTTCATGCAAGTTGCAGTTCAGCAACACCAACACAGCTGGATGCGAATCTCTGTTGCTCGGATTGAAGACTGCTCAGGATGAAGATATCAAACTCCTTCACACCAAAGGAGATGTTGTGCTGATGATTTGTCAGGAGTTTGATGCTGACAATCAAAGCATGTGCTGGACTGGACCAACAGAATAGCAAGCTATGGTGGTGGACCATATTGTTGTACTCCAAAGTCAGCAAAAGAAACTCTTCACCAAGAGAGCAAGGAGTTATGGTTTTCAAATTGAAGACCGCGTCCTGCCATGGGGCAAGAAGAAGAAAGAGCCAAGAGGAAGACGCAAAAATTGGTTTCCTGGTGGAGAGTTCCATTCACCCGTCACCGTTTCTGGGGACAAAAATGGTTTCATGCTGGTTTATCAGGATGGCACACCATTTTCACTGTCTCACAGTGGGCGGCATCTGAAGCGCTTTAAATCTTGAGGCATCAGATAAGATCATCTGTACATATGTATATTTGTAGTCTTTAGTTCTGTTTTGTGCTTTTCGTTTTCATTTTTGGCACCTTTTTTTTTTTGGGTAGCATGACTCCATAGCCTAATGGCACACTTCAAGGCACCGGAGATTCTGGTTTCTACTCCCCTCAGCTGTTCTAAGTTTTCAACTAAACGAAGTTCCCCAACTGGAGCCAGCTGTTGTCCCCCAAAAATATCGCTCATTTTTGGGACAACATTTGAACTATTTTGGTCCTACAGACCAAAATCCTCTCTTCCCATTTCAAAAATTGTCCTGAGCATTCAGGGTCTTCATTTTTCAAAGCTTTCTCAGAAATCTACGGACTCTACAGGCTTGAATCTACGGACTCTGCAGGTCAAGTTCTACGGGCTTCGCAGGTTGATTTCTACGGACTCTGCAGGCTTGAATCTACGGACTCTGCAGGAAAGAAGCAAGCTCTCAAAAGAACAAGTTTCCAACACTTAGTCATTTTCTGGATTGCTTCAACGCCAAGGTTCAACCAAAGCGTCCATCGGCAAGCTTCTAAGCAAGAATCGAACCATTGAACTGTTGAACCTTGAACCACGTTGGTTCAACGGTTCAACAGGGTCAACGACCTATTGGTTCAACGCACTTGGTTCAAAGAGATCAAAAGACAGCCAAATAACGAAGAATGAACAAGTTGAACCGTTGAACCAAAGATAGTTCAATCGGCAGGTTCAAGGGGGCTGCCCCACGGCCGAAGGAACAAATGCCCCTGCAGAGGGCCGTGAATCAAGTCAAGTGCCCTTGCGGAGGGCCACGAGCCAAAACAAACAAAGTGAACTCTTTCGAAAAAAATGAACAAGGCAAAAGGCAAAGTAGAGTCCTTCGGACAGAATTCACCCGAGAAGAAAGCTCGATCGAAAGGAAGGAAAAGAGAGGCTAAGAAAAGGACGAGTGAAAGCTGCCAAGTGGCAGCTGCGGAAGGTTTCAATGTCTTTTTCTCGACACAGCGGAACGTGCCATGTGTCATCTGCAGAGATCGGCGGAGGCTGACAAGTGTTTGCATCCGCGTTCCCCTTTTGAAGTTGCTCAGGCAAGACGTGTCATGGATCCCATTTTCCGTAAGTTTCTAATGAGTTTCATAACAGCGGAACTTGCCACTTGTCAAAGACGCAGAAAGGACCCCCCCAAAGACTTAGACAAGAAGGGCTAGAAAGGACAAGAAGCAACATGGACGATTCCAAAGGCAAGTTCAATTAAAGCGATGGTTCAACCAGAGAGCAAAGAAGCGCTTAAGCAGTGAAGAGAGGAGCGAGACCAAAGGACCAGAAATATCTTTAAAAGAGTTATTTCCAGTAGGTGAAACAATGGATCAAGTAGACTTCTGAGCGCACCAAATCAAGGACGCAAGCCTGTTTTTCTTTCATGAAGTAATGGCAAATTGGACAACTGCGCAAACATCAGGAAAAAGACCAAACAATGCATACTAAGAAGAGACATATTAGAGGAATGGACACACCATAGTTATGGTAATGCACTGTTCCCAGCATGGTCCCTCCAGACAAAACTGAAGGCGCATTGAAGGCATTCAATTCAACATAGGCCTTTTTCATGAAAACAAGCGCCCAAGTCTTTCTTGGAGCGCTATATATCGTAATCTCTCATTTGTTAGAAAGGAGATCTTTTTTACCACAGAAGCAAAACTCTACCCAAATTGAAAGGCGAATACTGAGACTTTGAGCTCAGATTGTATTTCATATTATTTTATCTGAATGAGAAAGCAAGTGATTCGCAGACTTTGTGCTGTATAGCTTGTATCATTTTAGGAGATTGTTCTTATGTCTGTCTTCTGAATGTGTTCTTGTTTATTTGATTTAACAAGCAGAGCTAGTGGAAGTGATAAGGAAGGTGTTTTGAAGCCAACTACTTTCAGAATTTGTGCAGCTATAGGTGTCTTCAGTGTGCGTTTATTTTCTATTTCTGTGTAAAAGACCTTGGGACGACTTTGTGCCCTCATTGTCTTTCGTATCTTAATCTTGGGCAGTCGAGGTGGAGACTTTGTGCTACAACTTAGATTGTTGGTTGTTCTGCATTCTGTTATCAATCACTTGTTACCAAAAAGATTCATGTTGCTTGCAAACAAGCATTTCTGAAAGAAGAGAAGTGTCTTCTATTGCTTCACCAGGATTTCTACTATCCAAGAAGGGATCTGGGTCTTGGTTGAATGTTACTTCTGAAAGAAAAGAAGTACCTTCACCAATCACCCAAGATTTCTCTTCTGTTTGTTAACATCATCTCTGAAAAAAAAAAGATGGATGGTTTATCCCACCCCTGTGTCTTACTTTCTGCTTATATATATAGTATATAGCCTCCATATATTTAATAGGGAACCTCCCCTTGATGAGAGGAGAGATTTGTCCCCTGTTGATGTAGTAAAACTGAACACCTGGATGACCAATCTCCTTATGTTGTGGTGATAGGAACTATTTTGCTCACCAGTTAGCTGGTCGACAAAATATTCACCCAACACTATATTGTAACCTCTCAAGTGGAGAAGGATATCTCTCATTTTGTAAGACGAAGCCCTGTCAAAATTCGTCTTTGATCAATAAGAATGTGTTTTACCTCTATCTGACTGGTTATGCTTTTGAGTGTGTCTGTGTATCAATTTTGTGTTCAGTCATTTTAACTTGATGCTTTCACAAATTGACACCAACACACCTAGTGTAGACAAAGCACCATTTTTGCAGGTTAACAAGAAGTGTTGCATCTGGAGCGCAGAGACAAAAAAGGGTTATCAGTCAATGTGTTTTCTACAGCGCCTATGATAAGTTCATTTTTTGTGTCTTCATTAAGCCCATTGTTAAAGCTCCCTACAGTCTGGTCTTTTCATCAAATAAAGTGTATGTCTGCCCTCTTTTGGTCTGAAGTGTGAAAAACTGAGTAGATCAAAAAAGCGTTTGGTGCATCACCACTTAGACTAGTTTCTATTTTCGTTGTATCCTTCTCCCTTTTCACCCCCCCCCCAATATTAGCAGCAGCAGTAAAAAACTTCAAAAATGCATCAAAGGGAGCTAGCCTTTATCTAGAGATTCTCCCCTCAGTTTTGCCAGACCCACAGCAAGAGGGGAGTCTCCATTGTGCCGCGTGGAAGAGAGAAGCCCAACCTTCTTTCAAGGGTGCAATCCACAGCGTCAACAGTTTTTGCACCAAAAACTATCTTTATTAGCTCATAAACTGACGCAACCACTTCATGGATCTTTTTAACAATCAATTAACTCAACCAACTAATTTGGATGATGTCCCTGATCTGATTTCGGATCAGTTATGCCTTCCTTTCTATCTTGGAGTATCAATGTTTTCAATTCCATTTCCAAGATATCCATTTCAAGATTGCCTTTTTGATATAGTCATCAAACCTATGGTTCTATATGGGTCCAAGGTTTGGGGACCTAGTTAGGGATTTGTTGATGGGGCTCGTATTGAAAGGGTCCAAACTCTCATGACTCAACATACAATCCATTGCAAATGGACTATTCCTCTGTGCATCGTCCAAGCTAAGTTTTCCCCCTAGCCTCTCTGCCTTGAGACTATCTTCAAGCTTACTTTCTACATTCATAAACTCGTTACCATATGGGATTCAACTTCATGTCATGAGAGGTATCCATACTTAGCACTCTATTCTTCAAAATGAATCGCATCATTGGACCCCACTAGACACTGACATTGTTGGTACTCTGAGACTACTTTTATGCTTAAGTCTATCGACATCTCTATTGATAGACCACCTCCTTTCACGTGCTCCATGGATACCCCTCATTGACTTCTTCCCTTAAAGGAGGTCATCAATAAAGTTGAGATTATGTAAGTTTCCATGATGTTGTGTATTGGGAAAAGATATTTTTGAATCCATCATGTTAATAGAAAATAAATCCGATGTTTTGGGTCCAATATGTGAACCCCTCCTCATGGAGAAGGTGAAAATCAAAAATGCTTTGAGGAATTACAGCTTTAGTGAATCCCTAAGTAAAAAAATATATAAAATATTGATAATAAGGGACAAAGGTTGGCTCTCAAACCGGAAAAGTAATAAAATATTTTATAAAACTTAAACGAACCACAAGTTAACTTCTAACGTTTAATAAATCATTGAAGATCAAGTCAACTTTAGCTAATCCGTATATTATCTCACCTTTTTAAATGATTCATTAAAGGTAACAAAAAACTACCAGTACTAAGCCCATTGTCTCTGTTTAGATCGACCAGCCGCTTTTCAATTTCAATTGTTTCCCTAACCTTTTATTTCCAATAATCATCTTCTTTAACTATAAGTTTTGCCTCATCCATACAAATTAGGGGTTTGGTGACATGCGTGTGTTCTAGTAAGTATAACTATTAAGTCGGAGTTATGAGTATCTCTAGTGTGCTCTTTGTAAAATGCCTACTTGTTTCACACACATATGGCATGCCACTTAAACAAGGAACTAAGTAAACACCTTTTTGTACCTTAGAATTTAAAGCAACTTCAACAAAATCTGGAGAACTGCGAAGGGGGCTATGCGCTTTGAAGACCATTTGTATACCAACTTTCCTCACAATTCTCAATAATTTTTGTGAAATTCTATTTATGTATGAAATGGTGATTTTAGGTGCTACTGAGTCTTCATTGTTGTCTCTATGTATCCGCGTACTAGCTTTATGGCTTTCTCTTTCAATTTCCTATCCTTTATAACCATTTACCATCAAGACCTCTATGAGGTGTTCTTTCTCATGTTTAAGGGGATCTAGGTCCGAGATCCTTATTGCCCTTTTTGCCAAAGAATTAAGAACAATAGTTTTATGGAAAGGGTGATGATGCGAGCCTGCCTATAAATACTAATCAATGTGTGTCTTATTTCTGTAAACTTCATGAGATAATGTGCCATTTGGTTTCTTCAAGATAAGGACATCAAGGGTAATTTATCTTCTTCTTTCTCCATTGTGAATTGGATTTAGTTTGTTTGCCCATTTAAATGACCCATAAAACTATAAAGTTCATCACTACCATGGGACCATTTATCATTGGTGTCATCTACAAACCAATCCCACCAATCGAGTATCAATGGATAGGATTCTAGCGCTTTAAACTCAAAATGTTCCATTAATTTAGCAGCAATGGGTGATAATGGCGACCCTGTTGCTACTCCCTCGGTTTGCTCATAAACCTCTCCTCTAAAGGAGGAGAAAGTTACCTCAAACACAAATCTATCAAATCAGTCATTTGGGAGTCAATGATGCCATGAATGACACTCATAGTCTCATCATTTGGTATCTTTGTGAAAATAGAACCCACATCAAAGCTAACTAAAATGTCATTTTCATTTACCCTCTTATCATTGACCTTGCCCACAAAGTGTTCTGAATATTTTATAAAAGATGATGTATTTCCCACTAAAGGCTTTAATTAAGCAACTAAATACTTTGCAAGAGCATGAGTGGGAGAGTTCCTTGTATCGGCAATAGGTCTAAGGGGGACGCCATGCTAGTGTATTTTTGGTGCTCCATAAACCCTTGGGGTTATAGGGGCATGCAGAATCAGCCAATGCTTTTCTCTGTCACCAATAGATGAGTTCTTGATAGCTTTTGTGACAGCGTTGACAATTTTATTCAAGGGATTTCTTGAGACCTATTTATAACTCCGAATTGTATTTAAATCTTCAAGCATTTTGGCTTCATAATAAATTTTATCTAAAAGTACAGGGATGTTACCTTTACCTGCTTTGAGAATAATAACATTCTTATTTTCTCAGAGATTCCTCAAGGCAACAATTTCTTCTCCGGAAATATTTCTTTTTGGTGGGCAAGCTTTCTTTAAAGCAAGGGAACATTCCACTCTTAATTCCTCCGCAAAATCTCCTTCCAAGTTTCTCACACCAATCTCTATTCCAGTGATGAAGTCTTCATATGGAATTTTTGTTGGCGCTATGGCAAAGCCAAGGCCACGACTTAAAATTAACTTTGTTGGATTATTAAGGAAAAGACTAGAAAGGTTAAGGACATTATTATGTATCGAACCCTTTCTATCATTGCATGAAAAGAGGCTAATCCTTGGCTGAGAAGTGAAATTGTTATCTTGGCTTCTTCTAGGTCTCAAGTTGTAACCATGTTGTAGAATAGAATTACCGTTGCCAGTTATTGAATCAATTTAATTATTAGAACAGCCCACATCAATAAACGCAAGCTGCCTCAAACCTTCATCACTTAACGCCGAAGTCATATTATGCTCAGGTAAATATTTATTGGCGCTGACATCATTGATAAAAAGTTGGGGGCAAGTAGAAGAATGCACATTCTGGGCACATCTAGCATCGTCCTCCTTAATATCATGAAAACAGATAACATTGCCTAAGGAAGACGCCTCAATAGGTGCACCACAATCTACCCAAGCAAATCCTTTGTAGCAAAAGCCAAAGAATTATTTTCAACACTTATATCATCTACAGCACTGCACCACAAAATTTTCAATCTCCAACACAGGTAAGGGAATAGGGTTGACATCAATAATGGAGTTGCCTGAAGAGGACATCACCAAAGGAGCGCCACAAGCTACTATTGCTAAATCATTCACTATTGTAGTCAAAGATTCATTTCTCAAATTAAAGGATGCTAAATGAGTAATAATAACTCTCAAAAAACTATTTGAAAAAGGGCACTTGGGATGGGACTTTCGTTCCCTATAGTTCAATGCACCATGTTTAGATTGATTTTCCACTAACTTCTCAAATTTATTTCAGTAGAGCAGCCAAGATTTGGATCAGCTTGAACAAATATCAATCTGAACCCATATGGCGCATAATTGATCATAGATAGAACAAGACGCTCCATCGACATAATCATGCAGCGATCTACTACTTGAATCCTAAGTTTTTCTATTCTGATTCATTTAAGGCCGATGAGGAGGTTATGGATGGCCTCAATACATGCATAAAGAGGATCAACCCTGATGATGAGACTAGAGATGCAAGTATTGATAAATTGCAGATTTACAAGAATGCAATGGGAAGACTCTTTTCTTTGACTCTATGCATTAAAAGAAGAAACACCTCTTAGCTAGGTAAAAACAAATTGAGTCATTCGTTTTTTTCTTTCTAGTAGACTTATTTCATTTATTGATGCCTAGTTTACTTACAAAATTATAAATCTTCTTTTTAAAAATGTGTGGTGGGAAGATTCTGGTGCAAAAACACCAAATATTCAAAGGCTAGCCATCCACATTTTGTGTCAACCGTGTAGCTCTTCTGAGTGTGAAGGTAATTGGAGCATGTTTGAAGTTGTTCACACAAAGAAACGCAACAGGTTGATGACACAACGACTCAATGACCTTGTCTTTGTGAAATACAATCTTCATATTCACGTGAGACAAGTGGAGGGGCAAGATAAATATGATGCTATTGACTTGAATGAGATCAATCCATATACCGACTAGATCGTTGATGATGCAGGGTCAGAGCCCATGTTTACAATAGAGGAAATTGCAGATTTAGAGAGGGAGGTGGAAAAAGCAATAGCATTTAGGGCAATAGACGCAACAGGAGGGGTTGGTGAGGATCCAGATGATACATTTGGCTTTGCTAACAATGTTGACATTGGAGAGAAGGAATTTTTACCTTCCACTTCCATGAGGCAATCGCATCAAACTTACTCTAGGCACTAGAGATGAAATATATGTATATTTCATATTTCATGACTCTATGAGCATTGCAGTTTGTAACTTTGTACTTTGTAGTATTTACTCTTTTTTGGTCTCACATTGATAGAAAAAATACTTATGAGCTTATGGCATTCTCTACATTCATTTATCATGTCATTTAACAATGTTTTACATTTAATTTAAATTTATTTTATGAATTTATATGTTTTTAAAAGTGGCGATAAAGTTGCCAAGAAATTCCCGAGATCCAAGATCTGGTTCAAATTTTGCCCTCCCGAGAAATCGCCGAGAACGATATTTTGAACTATGGTTGGCAACATTAATCACCCTTTCAATATTGCTTCTTCATGCACAAAGGGGGGTATTTCAATGAGGTGATGCACATCTTTGCACAGTACTACTACCAGGGTGCCCCAACACATTTTCTCTCAAGAGGGTGGATCTGCTCATCGATGTCATGAATCCACACCTCAGCATTGTGGACCTACTTCCCAAACCACAAACGCCGGCACATGTTACACATTTCTTTGTTGCCACTGGGGTTTCTTCAACCTCGGATGTTAGGAGAGGTTCTAGAGGGAATGCTTTGCTTCCTCCTAGGATTACCAACCCTGGCCCCCATAGCCCTAGACACTCCCCAATGAGCATTATCAAATCCTGCATTGACTCTTTCACAGTGATAGACGATGACATAGATGATTCCTCCAGCCTGAACCTTGACAAAGATGTATGATGGGACTAGCATTTAGTTTTTCTAACTTTCATCAACTCGTGCTCTTTGGGGGATCTTGTTCCCCCACATGGTTATTTGTATTGGTACCTTAACCACGTGAGTTGAGGATTTATTGCTTTGGGTTTACATTTATTTTCGGTGCTTCAATTCTTTATGGTTAGTTTTGGTCTTGGGGTCCTTTTATCCTAACACTTTATGTTGTAATTGGGTATATGCTCAAGTCCCATTGACCTACATTGGTCATTTGTGGACAGTAATATAGTTTCTTTCTTTCTTTCAAAGTGATGTAACCAAATTATAGACCTTTTAAATTGATTTTTGAAACCAACTCGGAAACCAATGGTTTTTGTTAAGTATTCTAACAAGAATCATTGTCATTGCTAGTAGCAATCTTACTTAAACTAGAATTTGCTTGGAAGAAATCTCTTTTTAATTTGTTCATGCATGTATCCTCCCATCAAATGATAAAAGAAATACTAAACACAAATTCTACATGTGGATTCATTGCTTGTAAGCATGCATGTTGAGGACATGCAAAGGATGATCAGACCAACACCTTCTTACATTCGCATACAGAATGGAGGTTAATGATATTAGTAAGGATAATCGGCAAAGACCTACCTTTAACATCCATCCACAAGAAGTCACTTCTCAAAAGACACTGACTAGGAAGTTCAAATAATTCAGCTAATGATAAGAGGGTAACCACATGATGAATATATTAAAATGCAATAAGTTAACGAGCTGCAAGCTTTAAAATTCAAATAAAATAAATTGCCTGAAAATCAACTACAACAACCATACTTAAGATAGTAACCACTAAGATATGATAAAATTATGTGGAAGCAACAGTTTCATAGTCTTAGTTACACAGTTTTGTCATCTATCACTGCAATGTTGTTTTATGGAGCAAAAAATTCAAATGAAAATGATATGCAAAAATGTCTTAGCAAAGGAATTTCGAACAAAATATCTAATGGCAAATGCATACCAGCTCGAATTGTAGGTTCGACATTTTCAAGATTAACATCTTGAAGTTGGCCAAACCTGCCAGATCATAATAATACACAAGTCACAATCTTGACCGAATGTCATAAAAAAAGGGAAATTTTCTAAATCATCACTGAAAATACACAGAAAAAAACCAAGAAATAAGGCATATTTTAGCCTATTGGCTCTTTATTCTTTCAAGTTGAGATTTTCTCTATAACAATTCCACATTATTATTATGCCAATAGACGGAAAAGATATGGAATCTTTTGAATAGAAGTAAATAGTGCCATTAATGTGTTCCCCAATTTATGGTAAGTACAGAAAGGCTTACAGGTGAGATTTTTGAACATGGATAGAGATCCTAGTGGCAGTTTGGGACAACATTTTGGAAAAAATACCAAAAGACTAGTAGGTCGCCTTGGCAGGAGCACAACTCCTTCACCATTGAATAGAATTCAAAACCGTTTAATGTGTCAGAAAACTTGGGTCATGCTCTACACGACTAAATGATTTCTTTATTATACATTTTTCCTAGAAAATTTTGAACCCCAAAAAACATTTCAAAGGGCCCCAAAATCAGGAAATACAAAAATATAGAAAATTCCAATTTTTTTTGGAAATACAAACTTTTGTGCATTTATGAATTTCATGTCACAACAAATCCTCTCAGCTTCTTGGACGAATGTTTGTCACATGACTTTCCACATTCCAAAGGCAAGTCACTTAATTTTCTATTTTAGACTGATTATTTCCTGCTAAAAATAAGTATAAAGGAATATCCATTCAAATGTAAACATCAAAGACAAAGTGTTGCAGCAAATCCAAGAGCATAGTGTGGTAGTTTCACATCTCTTCTCAAATGCTACGACCTTTTATTGTATTAATCAAAGAGGGTTATAGTTGTTAAGCATATTAGATATTGTACAATATTGTTAGAATATTGTTAGCATATTATTAGATCGTTCTTAGTTTGTTACAACTAAATTATGTTAGGATTTGGTTCGTTCCCATGATATGAAAGGATCTCATGTTGTGCTATTTGCTTGGTTATAAACAAGCTATTGGCATGTAATAATCATAGCCATGATTTTATCTTATATAGATACTTCAAAGACTTCAATATTAGAGTAGGTGGTAGGGGCATCCAAATAGGACACCATAGTTTGGTGTGTGGTAGATGTCCCGAGATACTTCGAGATTGGAGAGTGTTAGGCATCGGATGTTCAGGAGATCGAGGCAAGAATATCCCTTACAAGATATAACATGGAACTATATTGTTGTTTAGTCTTCAATATAAAATGATAATGTTAGAATTGATCACTCTAACAAAATACAAGTGAAGAATGAAACATTCTAGACAAGATGCCGCATCAAGGTACAACAAAGTGAACCTAGAATTCAGCACCACTTCCTAATTTACTCAATGGTTGCAATGGCCAGTTACCCATGTACTCTAATGAGATGGAATGGCAGCCATAGGGACACTTGGCAACATTTGTTGCATTGATAGCAAGGTTACACATTTATTAAGTTCATGTCTGAACTTAATTGAACTCTTTGAGCCCCGTATTCTATACAAGATCATATTATCGAATATCATACAATATTGTTAGCATATAATTAGCTTCTTGTTAGTTGGTTACAACTAGGTTAGGATTTGGTTTGTTCCCATAATATGAGAAGGATCTCATGTTGTACTATTTTACTAGTAATAAGTACAAGGTATTGGAATGTAATGAACACGACCATGATTTAATCTTATAATAGCTTCACATCTCTTCTCAAAGATCAATGCCTTCTTTTTGGAACAGTACAAGAGAAATAGCTTACAACTCTTTTCAGAGATATTCGCACGTACCTCTCATATCAATGTAGTAAATTCTTTTATATTTAGAACTTCTTTTCTATGTATATTGTTATCTCTACTCATTCAAGGTTCATTTAGTTGCAAGTTTGCAATTATCTTGATGCTACAATTGTCGTAAATAATTGCTTACAACTATAACACATCTAAGTTCCAACAATTTAGTGTGTTGTCCATCAAATTCTCAATCCAATTTGGATCAAACAGTGGCATGATTGAATAAAAGCTAACAGTTTTGTGTATGGTGGCACGTGCGGACATCTAATTTTGGTACAAGTCTTGTAGTTGTAATGCTATTGTCATTTTTTCATATACATAGAGCATTAGTGCACATTAAAATGTTATTGGCGCACTTTCCCTTTATATTGGACACTGCATGACCTTTCATTATCATCCTTTAATTATGAACACCTTTAGATCTATCATTTGTTTGCCTCGAGATACTCACCATTACTCCATATTTATTGATCTTCGTTACTTGAGCTTACATCACCTTGACCGGAATTAGAACAGACATGTAGTGGTCTAACCATTGTCGGACCATCCCAAGCTAAGTTATTCTATTCCCTTGTGCCATGATTGTTGACTTTCCCTCTCCCATATTGTTAGCTTGCATGTGAATAATCTCCTAATTTGAACTTGAAATGCTTCGATAAACACATGAATGTTGATACATTTAAGGAGGAGCTCACACATTTATCATATCTTACACAATTCTCTTGCACTCTACTCGCTCTTGTTTCCATTCTCTATCTATTGAAGGCTTGTTGCTACATCCTTGTAACAAAAGAAGGAAAATTGCATTAGTGAAAGACCATATAGATCTCCCCCTAGTTGCATCATGCATCTCGTATCATAGGGATAAGGGATGGGATTATCAAATACACGGGACTGAGTGTTCACATGCATGAGTGCGGATTTCCAATCTTGAAAACAATCCCTGCCCTAATGCAGGGCAGGGGTTAGCTAAGGCAAGCCCCCTGAAACAAAACCCATTTTTTTGTCTTTCTAGGCTTTCTTGGCTTGGATTAGGGTTTGAGCAAAAAATAAGTCATTACAGCAAATTTGCATGCCAATTTGCTGATTCAGGAGAGGTTTCTATCAAACAAGCGCAGACAAAGGGTTTCAAAAAGTTTTAGATTGATTAGAGCTACAGACACTGTCAGAACAAGACTGTCACTATCTGAGGATTTCAATTCTAGTCATGTCAATATCGGGACAATTTGATTTTAGTCGGTTCAACATATCACAATCAGCTCTCCAAATTCTCCTATGCATTGTTTTTTAACCTCCTCGGCATTTCCAGTTGTTGTCAAAGTTCAAGTGAGTCAAAAATTAGGTACACATCTCTAACCCCCTTGTCAATTTTCAATCATTTTAGGTACTTTCATTTACTTTACTCTAAGTAGATCTTATTTACTATATTTAGGTCAGATTTGCCTAGGGCCCCTTTTATCATGGTTGGTGTAGTGTTTTGAGCACTTTTGTGCCTTCCATATAAAACACTGGAATGGATTAAGATATGAGCCAACAATCCTATGAGGGATAGTAGCTACAAACCTGCAAGGGATGGTTGCAAGAATTGAAAGCAAATGTAGTTGACTATGATGGAGATCAAATCTTGAGTTGTACTTTGGATATTTATTTGAGTTACATTTGTTGCAATCTTGTTTTACGGCCAAGTGATGGAGATGGAGGTAGTTGGAGTTCCGAAATGGTGATGTGTAATGGAAATAAATGTCAAATGAAGCCTGGCCATAGGATGTGATTTGGTGATGATCTGCACTCATACCAAACCAATTATGTTTGGACTACTGCTTCTGTAGAATGTGTGTAGGAACTCAAGTTGTGAGCTTCTATTTTCTTGTTGGTTACAGCCTAAGTTACCAAGAAACATGTATGGATACTAGTTTGGGTACGGGTACAAAAAATATCAATTTTTTGGGGACTCTAGGTACAATTCGATGTGTAAACATCCATACTTAAAATATTTATAAAAAAAAAGTAACCATAATATCAATGTTATTGGCATTATCAGTATTAAAATAAAAATAAATTAACAAAAAAAAAAATACATAATTCAAAATATCATAGGTTTATAAATTATGACTTACAAATTAGCTTTTTTTTTCTTTTTCTTTTTCTTTTTTGTAATTGTTAACTTTCTACAAATCCATGTCATGAGTTCGCCCAAGAAACAATTTGGAAATATCAGGTCCTTTCTTGAAACATCTAGAAACACCATCGACGATTCTGAAGAGCCTTGAATGTTTCAAGGGAGAACCAAACCCAAAACCATTTCGGTTTGGGTCTGGAGGGAGGTTCTAGAGAATCCGGTAACATAGGTTGTAGTTGTTGGTGGGCCGATCTATACAAAGGACATTCATCGTCAATGGAGAGGCTCTAGTACACCAATGTAAAAAATTCAATAACTTTTACTCTAACATCATTTTTGAGATCCATATTAGCCCCTTTGAGCTGGATCTAAATGAATGAGCTAGTTTTATTCATCAACATAATGTAAATGTGGATGGTTTGCTAAAACATCCTACAAATGCTTCTCTCTTGTGATTTAGTGTGTTCTTATCTTGAGGTCCAGGGGTGGTATCACTGTCTATTTAGGGACTCAGGTGGTTCTCTATCCACCTTCATATGTTACCTTAATCAAATATGTTTGCCCTCTTCCCTTGAAAAGTTGTCAGTTTTAGGCATAGGACCTTACAAGGGACCCCTAGAGCTTATAGGTTGATTACCTCCTTTTAACCCATTGTCACATCAGTTATGGGTACCAAACAACCTTTTAGATGTTGTCGATTTGCATATGGAGATGTACATAGCAATGAGACAATGCCCAACCTTGTATGTCGCCACTAGAAAACCCTGACCTTCTTACTCTCATTCTAAGTATTGTGGATCTACTTCATTTCGACATTGGGGACCTTCTAACCCCTCTGACCCACAATCAAGGTCGTGGGAGAAGGTGTACATTACCAATTTCTTTTATGCACAAAGCATTCCTCGGCCTTGGATGTTTAGAAACATCCTAGGGTGAGTACCTTGAATCTTCCTAAATTGTCAAGGCAAGCCCCATCAGCACTAGCCATTTTGTGATGGACATTATCAAGTCATGCATTGGTGATATTGTTGTGGTCTACAATGATGCCATTGGTTCTTCTGACCCAAACCTCATTGAAAACATGTGACAATGGTGTTTTTCATTCTTGGTCAAATGTTTTGATCTTCCTCAACTCAGTGTTCCACTGCATCATTGGTGGGGCGTCCCCTCAATTGCTCAGTAGTACTTCGATGTGATTCCAAGGGTTTCAACCATTTTTCGGTTTACATTCTTTTACGTTGTTTATTTGATTTCACTTTTGTATAATTGTGTTTAGGTACTTTCATAGCCTAGGGTCTTCTTACTCTAGCTCTTCTCTATTGTAACTAGTGATACTTTTAAGTCCCATTGACCTACTTTTGTCCTATGTCCAACATTAATAAAATTTCTTTCTTTCTTGGATACCAACTTCTCCCCCCTCAAACGGGACTTCCCCTATTTCACAAGGTGAGTGGAATTCTCTAAAGACAACTTCCATCTAGTTGAAAACAAGAATCAAAACTCGTTTATCTATCCCTTAACCTTGAAGGAGAACGAGTTTGCAACTTGCTAAGGCATCTCGCTTCCAGCTCCACCCCAAGGAGATGGATTATTCTTAGAATACCTCCAAAGAAAATAATGAGAACTTGGTGACAACTTCATATGGTAGACACTCCTCTTTCCCCAATGTCTAGAAGCACTCCTAAAGCTTTACAGTCAATGACAAATTTAGATCAAGGAAAAAATATAGCTAACTTCTGGTTCACAGTTGAATTTTTCGGTCAACTTTGCTTGTTTTATTGTCAACCTCTTTGAGGTTCAACATATTAGTTCTCTACACCCTAGCACTTTCCTATTGTAACTAGATGTATTTTTAGTCCCATTGACAGACTTTGGTCACTTGTGGACATTACCATGATTTCTTCCTTTCTCTTTTCTTGGTGAAGTCCTGAAATGCAAGATTTGATCTGCTGCCTGGATCAAGTTTCTTCTTCTTTGTACCACAGCATTATTATGTTTTTAATGCATTTTTATTAAAACACTAAGAGAAGGTTTACCAAGAGAGCCAAATCTATTTTTTTGTCAATGCTATACAAATAAAGAGATATTAATAAAATAATGGCCACAAAGATAGTCCATAAATTTGGTATGACTAACCATATTGTAAGAGATATGGACACTAAATTTAAGGGTTATTTATAAAAACCATTCTTTGAATGCTAGATAGACGAATCAATTTCAGTAGTGAAAATCACCCTCAGACAGACTTGAAAAAAATAAGAAAGCAAATGCATCCATGAAAGACATGTAAGATTCTCTAGAACCTAGATAGACAAATTGGGAGGCTAAAGTTCCATATGTGAACATTTCTGTATCAATAGTAAGCATTCAGATATGCGTAGAACCCCACTTAGACGTTCCTTATGGCTTCTCGTGAAACTATACTTCATAAATTTTAAAACAATAAAACAAAAATTCTCTAAAAAGGATAGGAAAATGCAAAGGAGACATGAATGCAAGAACATTATGAAGGCTCGAACAAGAGTTAATCTTAGTCCAGATAAGAGACTGTCGAAAAAAAATTCTAAGATTGGACATGATATATAGCCAGTTTATAACATATGAGGTAAGTTATCTCCAAAAATAATCTGAT
The DNA here is from genome assembly GCA_037957365.1 of Torreya grandis. NCBI lineage: Eukaryota > Viridiplantae > Streptophyta > Pinopsida > Cupressales > Taxaceae > Torreya > Torreya grandis. The sequence continues at coordinate 399,682 of JARHVA010000330.1, forward strand.
CCCCTTGCTAGATTAGAGAAGATTGATGATAGAACTTATAGGAGTACTATTGCCACACTGTTGGACACCTACTTGGGATAATTGGATGGGAAATTATCCATCCTGTATATAGAACTAGGAGCAAGAGCAAGCAGCCAACAATAACTAAGAATTTAATTGGGAATTATGTGTGAAAGACCAGTGCTTATCATAGGCCTACGATTGAATGCCTAATCAGTGCCATTGCCCATTAATTTAGTAGATCTCATCATTGACCTTTATCCAAGATTTAATCTCTACCTGCTACCTTAGCAATGTGCTGGTTGAATGGTGATTATCCAAGTGCAGGTTGTAATATATTATAATGCAAGTGTTCTGAACTTTAGAGGCTAGCACAGCCGCAGGAAATTGGTAAATGCTACCAGGAATCACTACACATCAATGGATGACTGTCTTAGTAATGTGCTTCTCATAGGCCTATGATTGAATGCCTAATCAGTGTCATTCCTCATTAGTTTATTAGATTCAACATTGACCATCTGATCCAAGATTTAATCCCTACGTACTAGCTTAGCAATGTGCTAGTTATTAGGATGCAAGTGTTCTAAGCTTCAGAGGTTAGCTTGCTGACCAGAAAGTGGTAAATGCTACTAGGAATCACTACACATCAATGGATGATGGTCATATGCCTTTGAATGCAAACTTCAGGAATCATCTATCCTATGAAAAATTGTTGCATTTGACATGGTGATATAGATTAAGGTACTTGACTCCTTGATGTTATATCTTGTGCAAGCTAGTTCAGAATATGATGGTAGCACATTTCAGTTGTTCTTTATGAATTTAGTTACAAGTTCAGCTTCTTGAATGAAAACTTATAGCTACCAGAAACTAAAAGAGTTTCTCACAGGAGCTTGTGGCTTCGATAATGAATCACAGCTCAGGATTTGAAAAACTAGTTAAAAATAATTATTACCATGTGAACCTTTATCCTAATATACTTCTCCCACCTAATTATCACTAATGTTATCTTTCATTTATTGATTAGCATTTTCAATTTCGACACGAGTCCACTTATAATCATAGTACTTACATTCCTCTGTGTAACACGAAGTCATAGAAAAAGTGATGAAAAATATTGTATACACCTGCTATTATTCATCTTTATCATTTACTAACGATTTCTCTTGCAGGACTCGTTGGCACATCAATCTCCCTAAGTGCACGTCCTAAGGAGTGCACCAGGAAAGAGTTGGGGACAGCTCTTGGTACTTGGCGAGAAATGTTCATATATTATTTTGCCATACCTTCACTACTATCAGTCTGACCTCCTCTGAGTCTCTTTCCGTCTAACTATTCCATCTCCTTATGTCCTTTTCTAGCCACCATGTTTTCCTACTATATTGACCTAGTTGATACAATCTATTTCATGCCCGTTTATCCTTGTAGTGTATCGGCCTGGCCGATACAGTTATGAGAGACGTCTTTATCTTTACTAAAAACAGTTCTAAATTTGTCTCTATCTTTCCTATTGTATCGGCCTGGCCAATACAGCACTAAGTCAGCGAACACCTATTCAATTATATCACCTTGGCCAATACCATCGACTTAAGAGTTTCAAGTAATTTATGGGTTAGGAGCCGTATATATAAGGATCATAATTATCATTTGTTGGACATAGTCATTGCTGTATGAAGGATTGTCATTGATGTCAAAGGCAGCATGTGCTATTATGCATTAATGACAAAGGTGTTGAGCTGAATGGTCAAGTTGCCAAGACCTCATGGAGTTGTGTGTGTACCTTGAATTACAAGAACAGTCATATGAATGCCTTTACGATTTTGTTTGGATATGGTTGAGTACACAGATTTTTTGGTGACAACATTTGCATACATGGCAGCATCTAAAGGAAACAATCACACCAGGCTACTCAGGGTTGTGCCTAGTCTTGGTGGACCAAGTTTCATGTCTTGCGAATGAGACAAGCAAAAGTTATGCAGGTACAAAGTAGGGCTCCCAGGCATTTGAACACTTAGTCGTTTTTACAAATTTGAATTTGTTCGCAAAGAGTGCTTCGGGAAAATGTTTGGTATCCACACTTAGTCAATTTTGCAATTTGGGATTTCTTTCGGAAAGAATGTATCGGGGATTTCTTTCGGAAAGAGTGCTTCAGCGAATTCTTTCGAGAATTTGTTTAAGTCTTTTCGAAGGGCATGTTGTCGGAAAAATTGTCCCGAACAAAAATACCGAAGGAAATGGGTCCCAAACAAAAGTCCCGAAGGAAATGGGTTCTAAAGGGAGCTTTGCAAAAGAGCCGATGGGCAAGTGACCCGAAATAAAGTTTCTGAGGGGTATGTGGACTTTTGCACAAGTTTCGAAGGGAATGTGTCCCAACCAAAAGTCCCAAAAGATATGAGCAAAGAATTGAACGACAATTCAAAGTTCCCGAAGGGAACATGACATCTAGTCGGGAAAATTTTCGAGAAGTAAAAGATCTGAAACAAAGGTGCCGAAGGGTATCTTGCAAAGTTTCTGAAGGGCATTTTGCAAAGCCCCGAAAGGTACATTGCAAAAATGCCGAAAGAAAAAGTCGAAGGAAAAAGAGCACTTGGCATTTTGTCGGGGAAATTGTCCTGAAGCCCCTTAAACAAAAAGACCGCAACAAAAGGTTTCATAGGGCACCTTGAGAAGCTCTGAAGGACCATTACAAAGTCTCTGAAGGATAATTCGAAAGAAGTGTAGGGCACTTTCATTAGTGCCGAAAGATGTTACGCTGAACTCCTGAAAAGCAAATTGCTAAAGGTAAAGTTCGAGCTAGTTGGGAGATCGAATGGTTTGCACTTGATAAGTGCAATGAAGATCCAATTGAGTGAATGAATCCAAAGGCATTAAAGTGCTCGATGGTTAATGACTCAAAGGCGAGTTAAATATTGAGCAAGACTAAAGAGATCGACAGAGTGAAAGCATTCCATTGTCGCCGAAAGAAGCGAGATGAGGTCAGCATACCGAACTTTAACGACCAAGCCAATGTAAAGATCATGCATCTTCAGAGATCGAATGGCACACAGAAATCTAGATGAGGAAGATCCAACGAAGCACGAGGACACAGTGGAACAAGGTGATCAATGATTATCGACACAGCGCAGGATTATGGATCGATCATATTAGAGTATATCGAAAGGAGCGAAAGCGAACCAAAATATAGGGAGCAATGAGATGCACGAAAAAATGTGATGGGAAACGAAAGGTAGCAGTAAAGTATGTGCAAGCTTGAATATCTAACAACATGCGGAGCTCGGATGGAAAGATCGACAGACACGTTTCAAAGTTGGAACAAAAACACACAAAGATCTGACGGAGCAAAAGAGCTTAGAGATGGCACAAAGAAAGAAATCAAAGGCCCACATTTAATATGTTCTAACGATTAAGTGGAAGAATAGACAGAATTTGTGAATGAACTCGATGTGTCTACACAGAGCTCGAGATTGATCGATCCAACCAATCAATCTACGATTAAGGAGGTTGCGCATTTATGACTTGAATCCAGCAGTTGCCATAGATAGTAAAGAGACCTGAACATTATGGTGTGAAGCATGAACGGAGATGCAGGAAATCGACAGGTCAAGTCATAATGGAGAAAAGTCCTTAATGGAGATAAATGAGTGTAGTCGAAGTGTGAACACATTGAAGACATCAAACCCTAGATTCATTGTCCATATATACAACATCTAGAACATTGTCATATGCTATTGTCGCTATTTTCAAAAGAGCTACTAGAGCGACTCGAAGTGTGTCGATTGGAGATGCATGCAGACACAGAATAAAAGTTAAAGGGACAGAGAGATGAAGTGTATCTCATAAAGATATATCCAGACACAAAAAAAGTGAGGTAGAGAGGAAGAAAGGGCACACAAAGAATGCGCAGAGATTGAGCAGTTACAGACCAGACTTGTAACAGAGAAATAGAACTAGATTCATTTATGAATCTGTCTTGTATATTGGAGTTGTAGTTCCATAGTTCTGATTGGTTGGTGCCCTTAAATCTTGTAACCAGTGAGGTTAAGCTGAGTGGGTGCTTAGATTAGGGAGTGGATGCTTCCTTCGAGTTGGTGCTCTTAAATCAGGGGATGGGTGTCTCCTTAGGATGGATGTCCTTAAATATAACCAATGTGATTTTGCCACTGAGGCGTCTAACTATGAGGCCAGATTAGAACAGTAGATTCTAGCAGTTATTCTCACTGTGATTTTTCTCTTTGGATTTTTCATGTATAAATCTGGTGTAATGTGTTTTTGTGTGTGTGTGATCTATGCATCTGTTCTTTAATATGCATTTGTATCTTCTCTAAAAGGTTTAATGAACTAGTTTTAGCTGATCTACTGATTCACCCCCCCCTCTCAGTAGATAGTTGTATTTAACAATTGGTATCAAAGCCAAGGGTTCCTAGAAAAAAGCTTAATCAGCTCACGTAGACCGTAGAATAGTGAACACAATGGCTAGTCAAAAAGGATCCTCCTCAAACAAAGCACCTCTTTGATGGATCCAACTATGCTTTCTAGAGTATACGAATGGAAACATATCTAACCTCATTAAGGTTTGATGTATGGATGTCTATGATAAATGAATATACAGCTTTTGTTGTACCTCCTACTGATCAAGCTGCCAAGAAAGCATATGAGAACAATGCCAAGGCAAAGAATGCTATTCTTTGTAGTCTGTCAAATTTAGGGTTCGTCAAAGTTATGCACTGTCAGAGTGCAAAAGACATCTGGAACAAGTTAAAGAGCATCTATGAAGGAGATGACAAGGTGAAACAAGCCAAACTACAAACATACAAAAGGCAGTTTGAGAGTCTTAAGATGAATGAAGAGAAAAAGATTGCAGACTACCTCCTCAGGGTAGATGAAATCGTGAATGCAATCAGAGGAGGTCTTGGTGAAGAAATAAAAGAGTCAACCATAGTTAAGATCTTAAGATCTTTGCCATCAAAATATGATTCGAAAATCTCTGCAATAGAGGAAGCAAGAGATTTGGACAAACTCATTGTTGATGAGTTGCATGGCACATTCACAACCTATGAGATGAGAAAGGGAGAGACTGACACTTTTAAAAGAGAAGTTGCATTCAAAGTAGCAAAGCAAGTAAAGAAGAAACATCTACGTCTGAATCTGAAGAGACTGATGAAGAAGAAGCTAACTTTGTCAGAAAACTAAAGAGAAGATCAAAAAAATATAAAAGCAAGCTACCGTTCAAATGCTTTAACTATGGTAAGGTAGGACACTTTGCTGCCAAATGTCCTTATAATAAAAAGGGACAATTCTGAGCAAGTAGAAGCAGCAAAAAGGTGAAACCCCACAATGCAAAAAGGAAGAACTTCTTCAAGAGTAAGAAAGGTTTATACACAAAAAAAGACAATGACTCGGTGAAAGATAGTGATAGTAATAGTGATAGCTCGGATAATGATCATGACTATGCTTTTGTAGCTAAGGGAAATGAATCCATGTTCATGACATAAGAATCCACTTCCATAAATCAAGAGCAAGACGAAGATGAAGATTGGGATGAAGAAAAGGAAGGTGAAATTGATCTAGAAGGTGAACTTGTTTGTGCTCTAGAAGAGATTGAGAAACTAAGAAAAGAGAACTCAAAATAGAAGAAGCTTGGACAAAAGGAACTTGAGAAATCTGATCAAAAGATAGTGATTCTAAAAACTCAATTTCATGAGGCTAGAAGAATAGAAGTGGTCAAGATGGAACTACAGTCCAAATCTGAAGAATGCATGAAGCTTGACGCAGAAATAGTAGCCTTGAGGAAAGAACTTAAGAAGGCAAAAGACCAATTAAATAAAAGTCTAAAGTTGACAAAAGGATCAGAGATTCTTAATGAACCAATCAGCGCTCAAAAGCCCTCAAATGAAAAATCAAGTCTTGGATATGAGAAAGGAAAAGGTTCCTCAACTAGTACGTCAACTAACCTATATGATAATTTCAAGATAGGAGAAGCAAAAGCAAAGAAAGAGAAGGTCAGCAAGGACACTAAGAATGATCCAAACAAAGATAAGGTGAGGAGAATAAATTCTGAAAAGAAGTCTGTTGAAAGGAAAAAGACAAAAATCAAAGATGCAAAAAGGTATACTAAAGTGGCAAATTTGAAGAAACAAAAGCATATGAAAGATCAATATACTACACCAAAAAATGTTATGAACAGGTATTATTCATCCTTTTATGGTTATTGTTACAGTTGTAATCAGTTTGGTCATAAGGCTATTGAATGTAGAGTTGTACCTACGAGAACTAATTTTGTAAGTAGAAACTCATTTGCTCATCTATTAGATCCAAGTACAATGTGCTACAATTGCAATAATTTTGGTCACATAGCTAGGCATTGTAAGATGAAATTTGCAATGTCAAAAAAATACAATGTAAAGAATGGCACAAGTCTCCTAATGAGAACAAAGGTTCACAAGTTATTGATAAAGAAAAGAAAAAGACATATAAGAGACCCAAGGAAATGTGGAAAGTGAAAAATCAATCATTGATTGCTCAAACAGCACTCCACGTCAAAGAACAGAACTTGTGGGTGATAGACAGTGAGTGTTCAAAGTATATAACTGGTGACAAGAGCAAGTTCACCAAGTTGAGCAAGTGCAAGGAAGGAACTGTCAGTTTGGAAGACAATACAACAGTTAAAGTCAAAGGCAAAAGAACCTTGCACATAGATGGTAAGCTTCCTACACATGATGTCTTTTATGTTGAAGGATTGAAGCATAATCTACTGAGTGTTAGCCAAATATGTGACAATGGATATAAAGTCATATTTGATGCTAAAGGCTACAAGCTAAGGAGATTTGGCAAAACAGTCGCAAAAAGGAGGACTGAGAGTAATATCGACAATCTTGTTGAAGTAAACGTTAATAGTTGCTTCATAAAAAATGTTGATGAAAGCTGGTTGTGGCATAGAAGAACGGATCATATCAATTTTGATAAATTTTTCAAAGTGAGTTTGAATAAGTGTGTAAGACATATGCCCAAGATAACCAAACTTGCAAATACTACATGCAGAGAATGTCAATTAGGCAAGCAAACAAGGGTCAAGTTTCAAACAAAAGAATATGCAACTACAAAGCCTCTACAATTAGTTCATACTAACCTTTGTGGTCCTACCAAGACAAAATGATCTAAAGGAATTCATTACTTCAAGTTGTTTGTAGATGATTACTCAAGGATGACATGGGTAACCTTTTTGAAGGATAAATCTCAAGCCTTTGAGAGATTTAAGATCTTTAAAGCAATGGTTGAAAATGAAATGGGAAGGAAGATCAAATGTTTGAGATCTAATAAAGGTGGAGAATTCACCTCCAATGAATTCATAGAATATTGTGAGATGCATGGGATTAAAAGGCACTACTCTGTTGTAAGAACTCCACATCAAAATGGAGCTGTTGAGAGAAAGAATATGACTATTAAGGAGATGGCCAGAACAATGTTGAAAGAGGCCAAACTATCTGATAGATATTGGAGAGAAGCAGTCCAAACAACAGTATACATCTTGAACAGAGTTCAACTGAGGATGAAGAGTGATAAAACCCCAAATGAATTGTAATATGAAAAGCCTGCACTGTTAAGTACTTCAAAGTGTTTGGAAGCAAATGCTACATCAGAAAAAAGGACAAACTAGGAAGTTTTGAGCCAAAATGTGATGAGGAAATTTTTATTGGTTACTCTACTCATAGCAAAGCCTATTATGTTGCATAAGAGGTTACATAAAATAGTTGAGAGCATCAATGTCAAGGTCAAAGAAGGATTTAAACATGTTGAACCTGATGAAGAGATCAGAATTGAAGAATTCGAAGGAACAAAAAATGAAGAAAAAGATTGTGACGAGGAGGAAGAAAAGACTGAAAAGGCATCCTCAAGGTTTGTTCAAAAGGAACATCCCAATGAGCAAATAATTGGCAACAAAAAAGGAGTTCAGACTAGGAGAAGAGTTGCAATGAACAAGGAGCAAGTAAGTTTTGCTTTATTTTCAAAAATTGGGCCTAAGATCTTTAGTGAAGCCAGCAAGGATGCAAACTGGTTAAAAACCATGGAAGAACTGAGCCAAATAGAAAAGAATAAAACTTGGGAATTAGTTCTTAGACCCTCAAACAAGAATGTGATAGGAACAAAATCGGTTTACAAAAACAAACTCAATGAAGATGGAGTTGTTATAAGAAACAAAGCAAGGTTGGTGTGCAAGGGATGTGCACAAGTAGAAGGCATAGACTTTGAAGAAACATTTGCTCCAGTGGCAAGATTGGAAGCTATAAGAATGTATTTGGCATTTTCTATTCATAAAAAGTTCAAAGTATATCAAATGGATGTAAAGTCAGCTTTCTTGAATGGAAATTTAGAAGAGGAAGTCTACATTGAACAACCAAAAGGTTTTCAGCTAGTAGATGAAGAAGATTATGTGTGCAAACTGAAGAAGGCACTGTATGGTCTGAAACAGGTACCTAGAGCATGGTATTCAAGATTGGATCAATACCTACAACAACAAAGTTTCAGCAAAGGATGTGCAGACAACAATTTGTACTTTAAATCAGAAGGTGAGCATATGTTGAGTATTGTTGTCTATGTAGATGATATCATCTTTGAAGGTGGCAATAGTGAAATGTGCAAAGAATTTGCTACACAAATGCAAAGTGAATTTGAAATGTCTATGCTGAGAGAACTTTCCTTCTTTTTTGGTCTACAAATTGCACAATCCGATGAAGGGATATTCATATCTCAAACCAAGTATGCAAAGGAGACGCTCAAGAACTTTAGAATGGAAGACAACAAACCAGTTAGTACTTCCATGATAACTAGATGCAAGTTGAGCAAAGAAGATAAGCCCTCTAATGCAAATAATACCATGTATAGATCAATGATAGGTAGCCTATTGTACCTAACTGCATCAAGACCAGACATCATGCAAGCAGTATGCATGGTTGCAAGATTTCAAGCAGCTCCCAAAGAATCACATGTCAATGTTGTGAAAAGAATCTTCAGATACATCAAGAGCACAATTGACTATGGCTTGTGGTACCCTACAAGTGAAGATCTCAATTTGATTGCATATGTAGATGCTAATTGGGCAGGAAGTGTGGATGACAGGAGAAACACTAGTGGTGGTGCATTTTTCCTTGAAAATAGACTTGTGTCATGGCTGACCAAAAAGCAAGAGTCGGTTACGCTTTCTACAGCAGAAGCAAAGTATGTAGCAGCAACAGCATGTTGCACCCAAGTCTTGTGGATGAAACAGACTCTCAAAGACATTAAGGTAGAATACCAAGTACCTATTTCTATCTTTTGTGATAGCTCAAGTGCTATAAACATATCCAAGAATCCAGTGATGCATTCCAAAACCAAGCATATATCCATCAAATATCATTTTTTGAGAGAAAAGGTTGCAGATCAAGAGGTCACAATAGAGTATATGCTAACAAAAGATCAAATTGCAGATATATTCACCAAGCCTCTTCCCAAGGAGCAATTTGAGTATCTAAGAGAGAAGTTGGGAGTGGTGGCTCCCACACCACATCACTAGATTCTAGTGATAGGGCATGAGTCCAAGGGGAGCATTGTAGGAACATTATTAACCCCTGGATTAAGAGAAGGCAATCTGGTGAGAAAGTTGTAATCCCTTTGCCATTTGATGTCAAAGGAGGAAAAAAGGATGTGTTGGCTCTAGATCATTATGCCTATCTATATAGAGATATGTAGATTATTAATTGGTATTTCAAACCAATGCTATATAGATGATCATTTGTAGACCAATGGAGCCAGGGGAGCTAGATTTGAATGTGTCCACTTAGAGTTGAGGCAAATGTGTCGTTGCCTAGGGGAAGTTCTTTGCTCTCTGTTCCAGCCTACCAAGTCCCAGGATCAAGGTAGAGAAAGCAGATTACATGCATAATTAAGCAACCTGTTGACATATTATGGTAGAGACTCTTTGTCTTTAATGTCAAAGGGGGAGAAAGCAGAATAAAGATAAAGAAGTGAAGTCATTCTGATGATGTGTTGCCATCAATGACAAAGGGGGAGATTGTTGGACACAATCATTGATGTATGAAGGATTGTCATTGATGTCAAAGGTAGCATATGCTATTATGCATTAATGACAAAAGTGTTGAGCTGATGGTCAAGTTGTTGAGACCTCATGGAGTTGTGTGTGTACCTTGAATTCCAAGAACAATCATATGAATGCCTTTACAATTTTGTTTGGATATGGCTGAGTACACAGGTTTTTTGGTGATACCATTTGCATACATGGTAGCATCTAAAGGAAACAATCACACCAGGCTACTCAAGTTTGTGCCTAGTCTTGGTGGACCAAGTTTCATGTCTTACGAATGAGACAAGCAAAAGTTATACAGTTGCAACGTAGGGATCTCAGGCATTTGAACACTTAGTCGTTTCTACAAATTTGCATTTGTTCGGAAAGAATGCTTCGGGAAAATGTTTGGTCTCCACACTTAGTCAATTTTGCAATTTGGGATTTCTTTCGAAAAGAATGTATCGGGGATTTCTTTCGGAAAGAGTGCTTTGAATTCTTTCGGGAATTTGTTTGTCTTTTTGATGGGCATTTTGTCGAAAAAATTGTCCCAAACAAAAGTCCAGAAGGAAATGGGTCCCGAACAAAAGTCCCAAAGGAAATGGGTTCCGAAGAGAGCTTTGCAAAAGAGCCGAAGGGTAAGTGACCCAAAATAAAGTTTTCGAGGGGTATGTGGACTTTTGCACAAGTTTTGAAGGGTATGTGTCCCAATCAAAAGTTTCGAAAGATATGAGTGAAGAATTGAAGGGCAATTCAAAGTTCCCGAAGGGCACTTGACATCTCATCGGAAAAATTGTCCAGAAGTAAAAGGTCTGAAACAAAGGTGCCGAAGGGTATCTTGCAAAGTTTCCGAAGGGTATCTTGCAAATTTTCCAAAAGGTACATTGCAAAAATGCCGAAAGAAAAAGTCGAAGGAAAAAGAGCACTTGGCATTTTGTCGGAGAAATTGCCCTGAAGCCCCTTAGACAAAAAGGCCACAACAAAAGGTTCCGTAGGGCACCTTGAGAAGCTCTGAAGGACCATTACAAAGTCTCTGAAGGATAATTCGAAAGAAGTGTAGGGCACTTGCATTAGTGCCGAAGGATGTTACGTTGAACTCCTAAAAGGCAGATTGCTAAAGGTAAAGTTCAAGCTAGTTGGGAGATCGAATGGTTTGTGCTTGATAAGTGCAAACAAGATCCAATTGAGTGAATGGATCCAAAGGCATTAAAGTGCTCGATGGTTAATGACTCAAAGGCGAGTTAAATATCGAGCAAGACTAAAGAGATCGACAGAGCGAAAGCATTCCATTGTCGTCGAAAGAAGCGAGATGAGGTCAACATGCCGAAGTTTAACGACCAAGCCAATGTAAAGATCATGCATCTTCAAAGATTGAATGGCACGCGAAAATCTGGATGAGGAAAATCCAACGGAGCATGAGGACACAGTGGAACAAGGTGATCAATGATTATCGACACAGCAGGAGATTATGGATTGAGCATATTAGAGTATATCGAAAGGAGCAGAAGTGAACCAAAATATAAGGAGCAATGAGATGCACGAAAAAGTGCGATGGTTAACGAAAGGCAACAGTAAAGTCTGCTCAAGCTTGAATATCTAACAACATGCGGAGCTCGGATGGAAACATTTTGGAACAAAAACACACATATCTGACGGAGCAAACGAGCTTAGAGATGGCGCGAAGAAAGAAATCAGAGGCCCGCATTTAATATGTTTTAACAGTTAAGTGGAGGAATAGACAGAACTTGTGAATGAACTCGATATGTCTACACAGAGCTTGAGATTGATCGATCCAACCGACCAATCTACGGTTAAGGAGGCTGCACATTTATGACTTGAATCCAACGGTTGCCATAGATAGTAAAGAGACCTGAACATTATGGTGTGAAGCATAATCGAGATGCAAGAAATCGACAGGTCAAGTCATAATGGAGAAAAGTCCTTAATGGAGATAAATGAGTGTAGTCGAAGTGTGAACACATTGAAGACATGAAACCCTAGATTCATTGTCCATATATACGACATCTAGAACATTGTCATATGCTGTTGTCGCAATTTTCAAAGGAGCTACTAGAGGGACTCGAAGTGTGTCGATTGGAGATGCATGCAGACACAGAGTAAAAGTTAGAGGGACAGAGAGATGAAGCATATCTAATAAATATATATCCAGACACAAAGAGGTGAGGTAGAGAGGAGGAAAGGGCACATAAAGAATGTGCAGAGATTGAGCAGTTACAGACCAGACTTGTAACACAGAAATAGATCTGGATTCATTTATGAATCTGTCTTGTATACTGGAGTTGTAGCTCCATAGTTCTGATTGGTTGGTGCCCTTAAATCTTGTAACCAGTGAGCTTAAGCTAAGTGGGTGCTCTGATTAGGGAGTGGGTGCTTCCTTAGAGTTGGTGCTCTTAAATCAAGAAATGAGTCTCCTTAGGATGGGTGTCCTTAAATGTAACCAGTGTGGTTTTGCCAGTGAGGCGTTTAACTGTGAGGCTGCATTAGAACAGTAGATTCTAGCAGCTATTCTCACCATGGTTTTTCCCTTTGGGTTTTTCACGTATAAATCTGGTGTAATGTGTTTTTGTGTGTGTGTGATCTCTGCATCTATTCTTTAATATGCATATGCATTTGTATCTTCTCTAAAAGGTTTAATGAACTAGTTTTAGTTGATCTATTGATTCACCCCCCCTCTCAGTAGATAGTTGTGTTCAACATCAGTCCCAACACACAGAACACTCATTTGCTCTGTCTCAACTTGCATTTCTGCTCTTAGGTAGTAAAAGTAGAATTTAGAGGTTAAAGTCCTATTCTTGGAGGTGAAGTCTTGCTCAAGGTCTTTGAAGCTCAATTGGAGGAGTTGAACCAAGGAGGTGCCCATAGTCTTTGGAGTTCCCAACTAAGAACATCTAGGTCTTCATCATTTCCATTTGAGGACTTCACCTACAATAACTCTTGCAAAGCGCCACTATAGCCAAGGGGGAGATTGATGCGCCAACAAGTCAATCCAAAGGTAGTTATCTCTATCCCTATTCTCTTTCCTTTATTTATTTCATGGACAGATCTGTTTTTCTTATTGTTATAGTAGCATGTTTGTTATTGTCCTTGTTGAAGTTCTCCTTGTCCCTGATAAGTTGGTATAGTATAGGCCCTAGGGTGCTTAGACTTGCCATTACCATTCTAGGCCACATAGACTGCACTTATGGTCTGCAATTGTGTCATTTATCTCTTGTTTAGTATAGTGTTGTTTTCTATCTTGGATCTAGATTACCTTTGTTCGTCAAGTCCTTGAATGTGGTTTCCATACTATATCCTTGATAACTCTTTGTTACCATTGCTATATCATTGGTTTATCTTGAGACCTAGCTAAACCAATATCCCATATCTTAGGCATAGAATTTGGAACCCTATACCCTTGATATTGAGTGTGGATTACTCTCTACTAGATCTACAGCCACCCCAAGTATTGTCACTATATCTTGCAAGTATACGTAGGCTCTATGTTATAATCTTTTGTTTGTATCCTAGTCTATAGAGAGAAAGAGGATTTTTATTTTGGTCATCCTAGCCCGCGCATACAACTACCACATATTTGGATGAATACATTTTATATGCTATATCTTATGTTAGTGTGTTTTGCAAAAAAAATTACCTTGACTTCTTTAAAATGTGCTTTACATGTAAAGTATTACTTAGATGCTAGTCAACCTAGGTATGTGCTTCTACCAAAGCTAGAGAATGTTTTAGATTGCTCTTTGAGTTGCGTATCTTTTTATTAATGCTATACATGGATGATAAATGTTGGTTATCTATAGTACCATTTTTTCAATAATAAAATGATCTTTTACTTTCGACAGAAGTCTAGCATGCAGTGGTTGATCTTCTTTATAGTAAATCTATTCAATGACGGTATCATCAATCCAATAGATAAATTTTATCACTGAGATTCCTAGGACGTGATAAATGTAAGGCATACAAAACAATATAATATTGAATATGCACAGGGACATGATGTGCAAATTGATTTTTATCATTGGTCAGCAAATCTGTTTTAATGCCTAAAAAACGATCTCATGGGACACCCATGCTTGAGAAACTTTCATTCTGAAGTTTGAACCGATCCTTTATTGAAATCTAAGACAACGCAAACTGTGATATACCTGGAAAAGAATGGTCAGAGGTACCAGTTTCATGACAAAACACATAAGAGTTGGCTCGAAAAGGCAATGGAGAAAGATCATAATGAAAAACATTACATGGAGCCACTAAGAATCATTAAAAGAGTTATTAATTTAGTAGTTGATTAAGCAGTCTTTACTTTCTTGGGTAGGTCAAAACTTTCCTTTAAATTTAGTGTTTTTCTATAAACATGTTTGGTATTGTATCATATATGTGAGATTGCCAATTGGCTGCAATATGTATATTCATCGTGTAGCACTCAATCCCCAAAGTTGTGCACTTCATTAATAATATTGAAAATATTGGTTTACAAGTTTAAGATGGCTCCAAATCTTGTAGTATGATCTATGTCAAATTAGATCTGAAGTACCAATAAATTCATATGCTGTAATATTAATTTATCCATGCAAATGCCTATGACGTGTACCGACTGCTTACGTCATACTCATTTCTAGATTGTATGCTTCGCTGACACTTTCTAGATATTCAAATTACACGTTGAAATCTCACTGAAACAACTATGTTCCACAGCAACTTGCTCAACCAACACTAGAAGATGATGAATTTACATGTCTTACCAACACATGCCATCCACCTATTTGTTGAACTACAAATTTAGCATCATGTAGTGATCTCTTTTAATAGACATTTCCGTTGACTTACTCTTTTTCAATAAGTATTTGACAGATCATTGCTCAGTTCACTTCAACACCCCAAAATCCCATTTCACAATGTTTATTATAAAGTATATTGCAATGAACGAAATAAAACCATGAAACAAATGATTAACACCTATATTTTAGGAAAAGGCATTTGTGGGCAGTTTACGAATATCAGAGAATAAATACAGGTAATCTACATGGTACAGACAAGTTGACCTTCCAAGATAGGAATGGATTGCATGAGTTAGCATTTTGATCTCTAGTAAATTTTATCATCTGGCCTCATCCAGAATTCTATATTTGTGTGCAGAGATCCATGCAATAGCAAGTCTTTTACATAGACTTACCAATCATGCATTGTGAATTGGAATGTGATTTTCTATTAAAGACAAACATCTCAAGGTAAAAGGTTTCAGAATTGGCAAGCAGTGAGACGAGAAGATACAGGAGACCGAAAGGAAAGGAGTTGGATAAACGAAAGTGCTGCTTTTTCATAATACCAGTCAATAACCTGTCCAATCTTGGGACCAAATTCTTCAACCTGTAAAATGTGACAGAAGCACTGGTCAAAATGATATTAAGAATATACCAAATCAAAAGTGTTTCATACTACATGAACTAGCTTTCTTTACACAGAGCACAGTTTTGAATAGCATGTAGTTCTTTCATGCAAATAATCACTTACTGTGATAATTTATATTTTGCTAAAGATACCTAGGGTTACAAACCCTAGAGACGCAAAACATAGAGTGGCAATATCCGTCAATGACATATAAGACATCATGTTGGGGCCCCAAAGCATATGAAAGATATAATTATAAAGCACTTAAACTCTAATCGACCAAAAGTCATTCTCCACATATCCAGCAACAATTTCTTGTCTAAAATGAAAGTAATATGCAACAGTCAGATATATCCTCACAGCCAGCCACATGATCTTATCAAATGCTCAAATGAATACAGCTCTCGGGAGGCATGAAATTCTTTTAAGAGAACGGGAATACCCATTATCCATACTGACTAACCTTAACCAGACCTGAACTCAACCCCCTAATTTAATCAGCATGCAAGCGTGGCTTTGCTACAGGCCTCTTCCAGCTCAAAATGAAGACTTTCACTCTCTCAATTCTCAATAAAACACAGTTCTAAATGCAAACACAGTCTGTCCACTGACTCTCGACACTCTTATTATCTCTTTTTTTCTGTTTTATCACACAATCCGATGAAATAGCATGCCATCTATCTCATACTGCACAGTTCAATAAATATAAGATGGGAGCAAAAAATGAGTTTGAAATCTGAGATAGTTGTTTGGGCACACAAAAATCAAACTGGAAAGCTGGAAACCACTGCAGCCACACACTCTGATCAGTCTATAACTCATACTCTCTGCCTCTCCCTTGCTCTTTCATTCATCACAACTCTGAAAAAGATGCAGTGCAGAAGCTATGTCTAAGCTTTCCAAAATCTCTTCTTTCTCACTCCTTTTCTGTCTTTCCAGAATGCAAATATCAAAAGTAGCACAGGCACTACCATCCTGCTATTCTTAATCAGAGTACTACGATTTAACAGACATGAGTAAAATGTAAACAAGTTCAGAAATAAAAAATATTATCATCTATTTCACTCAAAGAAAGTCAAAATAGAAACCACCGAAGATGTTTTCTCTGGTAACTCAAACAGTTAAGGCTCTGTCAATCCATCTCAAATTATCTCAGGCTAACGATGCAGATACTATGCCAAGCAACCTCCATATCCATTTCTCTCTCCCACTATAACTCCATAATGCAGTAATCAGAATGAAAACAAGATGCTCAAAGACTAAAACTATGGTCTGTATTAAGCTTCTAGCTCCTAAAGCATTTATAGGCACTTAACAAGGAGTTAAGTCAAAATTGGGCTTCCACCATAAGTGGAAAATAAACCATTATCGAAGTTTTAGAGTATAGTTTATTGGAAATGGTAAAAATAAACAAAAAATGATTTATGAGTATTAATTCACACTCAATTGTCTCAAAAGGGCCATAAGCCATTCTTTCTTCAGCATCAGAATCAACTTGAGAAAACTTGGGAGGGAGAGACGGTGGGATGCCCAGAGCACTAGCTACAGTTTCCACACACTTCTGAAGATAAGACAAGCACGCATTATTCCTTAAACTTGCATCTCATTCTCCCATGGTTAATCCAATTGTTGCCATTGTAGACCACTAAATTCTGGTTTGTCTAGTAAGAACCATGGTAGTCGCCACAAGGTGATGAGCAACATCACAAAAATTATACCTAACACAGGTATCTTCAGGATCCTTCATGATTTGGCTTACAATCTCCTGCATGGTAGCAATGCTGTCACTGTCCACTTCCAGACCCACACAAGCATAGTTTTTCAGCCAACATACGATTATAAAACTCCTGCTCCAAATTCTCTACATTTAAGCCTTTTTCCCCTATCTCCAAGCAACCATCACCCACCAACTTGGAAGTCTTTTTTTTATTGCTTGTATAGGCAAAGGCCTTTTACTGAATTTGTGTGGTGAGGCACTGGCCTTCCTCGTGCCTTTATCAACCCTCTCCATGTGTCTTCCATAGAACCTGAGGCAATTTACAGAAACCAAAAAGTGAAATTAGCATCAAAGAGAGCCATCCAGACCCCATTGGGAAGGGGCAGAGTGAGAATCGTTGGAGACACCATACAAGAGATTGTTTCCTGGACAAGACCCCTTCCTTTTTTTTATCACAACACACAGAAAAACCATCCTTTACATGGAAGATTGCCTTTAATTGAATCCAACTAATGGGATCACGAAACAGTCAAAAAGATATTTTTCCCCTTTTTAAAAACGATAGGAGCCATGCCACGATAGGAACAATTTAGGGAGATTGCTTAGGAACTAAACCCAAATAACATGGAAAAAGACAATCGTATGTCCATTGGGGGTAGACAACATTGGGGAAAAAAAAGGATGGAGGGAAAAAATTCAGACTGAAAACACCAGAAGCCCTGTATGTAGGAGAACCATCACACACCCAAAACATTTAAATCCGAACTTGTCCCAAGGTACAACAAAGAGTCACGCTTGAAGAAATTCATACTCCTCCCAAAAACATAGAGGATCCCAAGCAGAGGAAACGTTACCACAAAAAGATCCTTCTATTCCCTCAATTATATGGATTTTCATCATCAAATTAATTTTGAAGGATACTAGAGAAAAATTAGAACAATCACAGCTGGGGGAGTTGATTCTTTAGCAAGAATATAAAGGTGGCACCCCTTTCAGTCCACGCACCACAATTACTATGTTGGATATGTGTCATATATTTTGCATGATTTACACCCTTGGTTGACTGTATAGCCCAGAATGTATTAATGTGGTTTTGGTGATCGCCTCAGCTGGGGGGTATGGGGAACCAGCAGCCCCTCATGCAATGGTTCGGGGACAGGAGCCCACGAAAAAATAATTTGGAGACAAGTTTGTTTCCGGGCGGTGGAATGGGTGGTTTTGGCTCATGGTTTATGACACACAATTTCTAAGCCCATGGTTTGTACCCATTGTATTGTAATACCACTTAAATGGTTTCCTATTGATGTGCCTACAAATATTCGCACATTCATTAGTGTAATGCATAACTTTAAAGTACGTTATTGTATTGTAAGCAGTTGAGTTAACGCAATAAAGAAGGTGGTTGTGCTAGGTTTTTTCACAAAAGGGTTTTTCCAGGTGAAAATTTTGTGTATGGTGTGTGTGTGTCATTTTTTTTTTTTTCTATAGCTTTAAATTCTGGTAACATTGTTTCTACTACATTAGTTTATCAGTCTATTTCTCATTATACTAGACAAAACTGGTGAGAATGTGAAAATGGCCTTCGTGGATTTACTTACCAAATACCCCAATTTCCAATCACCATGCCTTTTCCATGTTTGTATGCCATGTCCCAGATTATTTGTGATCATTAGGCCCTAATTCATTAAAAGTTATAAAAAAGTGGGGAGGTCATAAGATTAGAGAGGAAGGAAGAGGGGCTAAGGAAGCAGCTCTAGCCAAAAAAATTTAAAGATCCCCAAGGAAGTTCCCATCCCAAAATTTTCCCGGAAAACCTTCTAATCGGAAGATACCCACACAAAGGTTAGCAGACATATCAGCAATACAATTCCCACTTCTTTTAACATGATTGAGGGAGGTCTTTTCCAGTCTACCAGCCAACCATTTTAGCTCATCTAAAATCGCACTCAGCCTCCAGAAATCAAATTTTCCTTCGTTCATTGCATTGATGAGTATTTGATAGTCACTTTCCACAATGAGCTTTTTCCATCCCATCAAGATAACTATTTGAAGGCCCATCAGCAGAGCTAGAGCTTCCACTTGATTATTAGTTCCAAGACCGGCATCTAAAGCCTAGATAAAAATAGGTTGATACTTAGAATCTCTAAACACTCCCCCACTTCCAGCTGGTTATGGGTCGCCTTTAGCTACTTCATCAACGTTCAATTTAATATAAACCACCGGTAGGGGACACCAACAAACCTTAGGCCTTTTTGGCCTATCTATACTAAACCCATTATCAGCTGAAAACTTTTTGATTGGCCAGTTGATCAATTGCCGTTGTCGACAATGCACAGACTTTTCCGCCTCTATCCAAGCATTGATGATCTCAATTAGAGCTGCTTTGAATTTTTCCCCCACTTGCTGCGAGGATAGATTCTTATCTTGAAAAACTCTTCAATTGTATAGGTTCAAAATTATGATTGTTTGGGCTATTCTCCAAATTAATCTAATGATATGTTGTCTATTTTCAGATCCTATTCTTCCAAAAGGACTCTAGGAGAATTCGGGAAGGCCCAATATACCAGGTGCCCTAGATGTTCCATGGAAATGGGCAGAATTCTCAAGTCTCTTCATTGTTGCCATAGAGAGAGAAAATATTAGGCCCGCAATACCCTCTCTGCATTAATTTGTACTAACTTTCAATAGTTTTAAGTCATAAAGTTTAAATTATAAGGACTTAAACTTTAAAAACATAGACATGTTAATGAAATACATGTATTTTCTAGCTTAAAGATTGGAGGAATGATTTCCCTATTAATCTCTATGAGAAGGGAAAAGAGAGACGATGAAGAAGCAATGGAAATATTTTCTTAAGCTTTCTATGTTCATGTGAAGAACCCTATACGCATAAAAGTATTACAACAATTTAACATACTTGAAAAAATATGGTCCAAATTCCATAACTAATTGCTATTTTCCATGAATGTTATAAGGAATTCAAGTTAACTAGATAGTTTTTCACTCAATATCTCTTCCACCAACAAATATCTCATGTCTTTTCCAATATCATTCTCTGACCCTGCTACTTAAATTTATTTAAAATACTTTCATGTAGTTCCCCTGAATTGTCCTCTAGAGTCACTACATCCCCAAGGGATTCTACAGGCAAGAGTTCTCGGGCTACATCTTTGGTGTAGATCCCAAAATCACATTCTAAATTATTGTTTTGCATATCGTAGGAACTATTCAAAGATACCAACAAGCATCTTAATCTCTAAAATCCATGGTGATATTTATAGATCATCATGTTAGTATTTTCATTGTTATCAGTGTATAATATAATAAACGTTTCGAAGCCAACTCAGTTATGTTGTTAATTATTTTCCTGTCGGCTTTAGGCAGTGTCTAAATGAGCCTTTAGTTATAAACAGTTGAGTCGACAGTTGTGTTTTAACCAACAACCATTGGATCTTTTGTCGTATAAATAGCAAGATGAATGTCGGGGTAAGGAGGCTAATGTGACAAGTCCTCCCTGTACCAAGCAAATGTACTAAACACTACCTTATGCAATATGCAATAAAGATGTTATTCTCTCATGTTTTGTTGTGCTATGTTCTGGTATATACTTATAATTCTGCAACAGTATTCTCTTGGTAGTGTAGCTTTTAAAGCAAACATTACTGGTGCTGTTGCCTATGCAAAGTTGGGTCAGGCTCAAGTTGGGTAAAAGCAAAATTTGGTCAACAATAACCATTGAAAGCGAGGCATCATATTATCTTATAAGATCCCCAATGCCGAACGTAACTGTGACACACAACGACAAAATAATTTACAACGGTATGAAGAGAGGTATCATCAAGAAGAAAAATAAAGATTTGAAGACTGACGTCATATGTGAAATAATTAATGCCATTGAACTCGAACAAAGGCAGTAGAAGAAGACAACAGCGTCAGTGACTAGACCAAAAAATTTGATGGTCTCCTCGATTGATGGAACAACAAGAAAGAAGATGAAGGCTGCAAGAGGAAACCAATTCTAAAAATCCATCAAGAGAAGTATGGAGAGGAAGCCAAAGTGTAAGTAGAAGTCAAAGATGGAGCCAAAACCAAGAAAGGGTTCAACCAAAACAAGTTGACCCTACACCACTCACAAGGAGTGGGTAGAGATTGCAAGAACATTTGCCTTTCCAGAGGAAGGAAGTGCAGACCTTGTTGCCAAGGCTGGGTTGGAGGGTGCTACAAAAGAATCAAGTGAAGAGTCCACGAAACCCCCTTGCTTAGAGAAAAGTCTTTATCCCGAAACAAAGTATGATTACTTCTTCTAGAGAGAACAGCAAGAGGCTTATGAAATAAATATCCACAGAATTGAAGATCTATGAATTGAAGAGGTAGAGCCAAAAACACCAAGGGCAGCCTATACGACAAGTTGGAGTGAGTAACATAGGAATGGAACCTAATGGTGAGAAAAGCAGTGTACAGATCACTGGGACTAAAAAAGGTCAAGTACAGTGACGTGTTCAACAGTGTTGAGAGGGTAGAGGCACATCTGGCATAAAACTTCCTGAGGAATGTCCCAAAACCAAAATTATCCAATGCCCACATCCATGGGCACCCCACCGAGTCCAATTTCTTATAGACAAAAGTCATTGAAGTTTACTAGTGATGGATCTAACGATTTGGTATGGCACTATAGAACTTGTATCATAACCTTACCAATGGGCAGATAGATGAGTGTTATTAGTTGTGGTCTTTCCCAGAAACACTTAGAGGGTGATTATTAATTGGTACACGGACACACCAGCAATTGACAAGTCCTTATGGAACAAATTGTGGAAGGCATTTGCTAAATAATTTAAGCTCCTCAAAGACGAAAATAAAATTGTCGCAAAGATCCATAACACATGGCAGTAAAACATGAGAATCTACGAGCCTAAAAAATAAGACTCAAGGAATTGCTAGGAAAACTTGAGAAGGAACCAAATAACAATCTGAAGAAGCTGTGGTTTACTAAAGGACTTGTGCCCTCATTGCAGATAAATATGAAGGTGGTTCCACCTTCGTCTTACAAAGATGCATATAAGGTGATGAGCATTGAAAGTGAAAATAAGACATCCATACGCTAGATGAAGAGGAGCAAGGATGATAGTTCAGATTCTAGAATTGATTGGGAAACCAGGATCTGTAGAAACCTTGAGAAAAGACATGCTTTGATTGATGTAAGAGCAAAAGGGAGATATTAAGAACGAAGGCAACGATATTTGGTGTACCGACTACAAGGTAGGTCAAACTAAGGTGAATTGCACAAAGAAAATGTTTTGTGAAATTTGTCAAGTTACAGGGCATTCACTCAAGGATTGCCTGTACAATTTGCAACACAAGAGCACGCAAGTACTCTTCACGCATGGGGAGCAATCGGCACCACCCACCATGTCACCCAAGTCAAATAATAATCAGCATCATAATAATAGTGGTGGTGTTAGTAAAAATCAGTACAACTCCCAAGGACAGAGGATCATGCAATGTTAGAAGTTGAACCAGTAGGGATATTTCACAAGAGAATGCCCCACAAATCGAAATAACATTGGACTTCTTTGTAGATGGTGTGGGCCCAGGGATCACAATGATGCCAATTGTTTGAAGCAAGTGAAAGTCAACATGATTGGCATAGTCGAGGACATAGAAGAACTAGCAAGCACTCATGCATAAGCAAATAAATCCATATACCCCAACTGGAGAACCAAGGAGAGACTTGATGAGGCTAAAGAGAAATTCAAGAAGGCCATGATTGAAGAAAGAAGACAATCCCATGAGTAGACAAGTACAATGGTGACCAATTGACTTGAATCAAACAAAGCAATTACACAAGTCTTGCAAACTACTGTACCTGTCAAGGTAGCAAATTTATTACAAAGTATTCCCAAACTCGAGAATGCAACAACCACCACCATACTAAACAATGGCCCCAATATGTAGCAAGTAATGACACACCCAATGTGAGAGGTAACGTTGAACAATGGAAAGAACAAGAACCAAAATATTGAACCCATAATCAAGCTTCCATAATTAGGTGATTAAGAGATCTATCCCATGCTCCCGGCAATGAATCTAGCTCGACAACCAATGGCAGTGAATATGGAGACACCTGGGAGAAACCTGACGAACACCATTGTGGGTGGTGATTCAAGTGTGAATGTTTTTCCAAAGGATACTTGGGAAAATGATAGGGAGCCAACTATCTATCCTCCAACATTCCAACTAGTGGGAGCTTAACAATATGACATAAAGGTATTGGGTGTACTAATTGATCTCTGATTTCCTTTACAAATTGCCTTTTTCGAAATTAAATGCATATTTTTCTATTAATGCTACAAATACTTGAATTTCTCAAATGCTGGTATCAACCATGAACAATAGACTACTCCTTGCTACCCACTTGTGCATTCACGAATTCACTCCAACACTCCTCTCATTGATGCCATTTCCTTAGCCCACAACCCTTATGCATTTTTTGGGGATGTCCCTTTGAAGACCAAAGGTTAAGAAATGCCCAAAATGAGAAGATCAATTGCTTCTTCTTGTTATTCTATTTGTTCCTTTATTCCATGCAAAATTTCTGTTGGGATAGGGCAAAATTGCCACTTAGGGTTCTAGCAATTACAAAACCACTTTAGCGATTGCAAAACCACCCCTTAAGGAAACTGTCAATTACATAACCACCAATTACATATAATGTCAGTTACGTAGCCACCACCCACATATACCGATGTTTACGTAGAGACCGCCTGCATATACCAACGGTTACGTAACCACCACTAACAATTGTGAAATTGCCACTTCGCTTTTGCATACAGACTTTAAATTAGGAGTCATTTTTTTTTAGTTTATAAAGTTTCAAGAGGAATCCATATATGCAATAAGTTTAACTTTTGATGAAGAATGTTATGACCTCTATATAATTGTTTTTTTTCCATCAAAATGATGCCAGGAAAAAGGACAATTTAACACAAACAAAGTAAACCCTAATAATTACACTAAAGCTGTATTTTATTGATAAAACTCTGATGGAATACATCAATGGAGAAATAATAATAGTGTGCAACTAATTAGAAATCAAGCACCTGACAAAAGATCTTTCCCAAATTAAAATTAATGTTGTTCCATTCGCCCCACAAATCAGATTGCCAATTAAAAAATGTTTTCAGTCCAATGCAATCTTTGGATGAGATTGTCCACAAGAAACCAAAAGGGTTTTGTCCTCTGATCTCTGGATCCAAAGGTTTTCATCCTTGAATCTACAAATGAGCTCTGCCTGTTGTAGCCACCCACTCTAGGTCTGAAAATATGTGAAATGAGCATAGATTCCTCCTCTCAAGATTGGGAATCCGCTATTTAGTCATTGACATGCTCCCAAACCTAGGCACTTATCCTTAATGTCAACTAATAAAGATTATATTTACTTGATATGATACTAATATCACTTAATAATCAAGTGCCACATAACATAGCGCTAGTGTAATAAAATTAAAATGCCCAAGTAGTCAATAAACACTGACCTCTCATGAATAAATATACCATAGCTTAAGAACTACAAGCCAAAAAGACCTGAGATAAAGCATTATGAACAGCTGACTCACACTCATATCCAATGATAAGTTGCAAGACATGGTCCTATTCTTGTAGCATTCCAAACACCCCTAAGAAATAGGAAATAGTTTTCCTCAGGGTGCTTATAATGACACGTACACTTGAAAATCTTCGAGGCATGAACAATGTCCACAATAAAAAGGCCCACTCCAGGTAAATCAACGTAAGGAGACTAATGGTGAGGCAAATGCCTCCAAACAACCTTCTAAAATTTAAGAAATAATCCAAAACTCATAAAAATATCAAGGACAAATGAACGGAACCAATCCTCATTAGTATATACTTCTCTAGCAATTGCCCCTCACCCATCGAGAAGTATAGAAATGGACTCGTGGGTCCCACACGTATTGAATAGGTACAAAAGGGACATTACAAGTCTGCCCTTCCCAGAATTGCTTTCCCACAAGCAATGCAACGTCGGATGTTCAAGTATCTTTGGGCCCTCCCAAGTAACATCCTTTGTGGGTAGGCTCCTCCAACAGACCAAATACTCTGTGATGGTCTTGTTCCTCAATCTCTTCTCTCGTGTGTCAATAATGGCATCTGGAACCAATACAAGTTCCCCCTCATTGTCCAAGGGTGGCAAATCAATTGATGGCACAGCATGTTGTCCAAGTGCCTTTTTAAGGCAAGACACATGGAAAACATTTTGAATTGGGCTACCTATTGGCAACTCCAACTCATAGACCACCTCTTCAATTCTCCTCAATACTTTGTATGGTCCATAGACACAAGGTTTGAGTTTTTCAGTGCAACTTCATCTCATGGAAGTTTGCCTATCATGTTGCAGGTGTAGAAAAACTATATCTCCAACCTCAAATGATCTCTTAGTACGATGTCGGTCTGCATAAAAAAATTGCTGATTTTGTGCCCGTTGCAGATGGTCTCTAAGTGACCTCACAATGTATCTGCTATGTTCCACAAAGTCACTAGCTGCCAATATGTGGTTGTTAGTAAGCACCAAATCAATGAAGGTAGGTGCATCGTATCCATATAGTGCCTTAAATGGTGTCATGCCAATGGACATGTGGTAAGAGGTTTTATAACAATGCTCTCCAAGATGTGACCACTTAATCCACATTGTTTGTTGATATGTGACATAGTTCCTTAAGTACCCTTTGGTCCACTTATTAACTATCTCCGTCTACCCATCCATTTGGGGCTGATAGCTGGTTACTAGGAGTGAGCTTCATGCTGGTTAAACGAAATAACTCCTACTAAAAGGTGTTGAGGAATCTTTTATCCCTATCACTAACAATGGTCTTGGGCAAGCCATGTCCATGTAGTCAGGGTACCTCTCTAAAAAAACAGGTCAGCTACATGTGGTGCTTTAAACTTAGTAGGGATAGCAAAAAAATGTGCACACTTGGTTAACAGATCCACTACAGCAAAAATGTGGTCCTTGCCATTCACTTCAAGAAGACCTGTGATAATATCCATGGATATGCTTTCCCATTTTTGGCTTAGGAGGGTCAAGGGTTGTAGTAAACATATTGGGTTAAGTGTGCTCTGCTTTATTTTGTTGGCAAGTAATGAACTCTCTAACATGCCTAAGAACATCCTCCTTAAGGTCCTTCCAAGAAAACCTCTCTCAACTGCCTATAAGTTTTGTAGAAGCCCGAGTGACCAGCAAGGGGTGCATCATGCAAAGTCCTCATAATTTGCTCCTTCATTTTGGACTCAAATACAAGGAAAATTTTCTTCTTATACAATTTCATCTGCCACAACGTACCTGCCATCCTTCAACTTCCCATCAAACACACTAGTAGAAAAGGCATTCTTGGCATAATCAGCCATGATAAAAAGCTTTCCAACCAGCAGCAATGGAAGAAATGACAGAGAAACTAGGCATACAGGAAAGAGTGTCAACAACCACATTCTTCTTACCCTTCACGTATTCAATGTCAAAAATATAAGCTTGAAGCTTACTTACCCACTTTTGTTGCTGGTCATTTAAATCACATTGGCCAAGGAAGAATTTCAAACTGTTGTGGTTTGTTCTCACCACAAATCTGCCATAAACTAAGTATTGTCTGAACTTAGCCAAAGCATGCATAATGGCAAGCATTTCAAATAGAAAATGTCCTCTCTGTAACTTTTAACTTTCTGCTCTCAAACACTATGGGCTGAGCCTTTTGTATCAGCACAACCCCGATCCCCTCACTAAAGCATCACACTCTACTACAGATGGTAGTGAGAAATCTGCAATGGCAAGCATAGGGCGTGAGCATGACTTGCTTGAGCTTTTCAAAAGCTCTTTGAGCTGCGTCACTCCATATAAAGGCTCCTTTCTTCGCAATTCAGTCAAGGATGCTGCCAACTATGAGCATCCCCTAATGAATCTCCAATAGTAACTACATAGGCCTAATAAGCCTTTCAAATGGGTCAACATAGTAGGGGCTGGCCAATCCTAAATAGCCTAGATCATCTGTTGATCCACCCGAACGTCTTGAGCACTAATGATGTCGCCCAAATATGGGATCTCTATAACTCCAAATTCACACTTGGATTCTTTTGCAAAGAATACCTACTGTTGCAATATCTCGAGCACTATATCCAAGTGTCTCAAGTGGTCCTCCCAGGTTTTGCTATAGATCAAGTTGTCATCAAGAATACCAACATAAATTTCCTCAACTAAGCATTTAAAACCTAGTTCATGGCTGATTAGAATGTGGCTGGTGCATTCGCTAGCTCAAATGGCATGACTATGACCTCATAACGTCCATGATGACACCTGAAGGTTGTCTTGTGCACGTCCTCCTCATGTACACGGATCTAGTGATAGCCAGGCATCAAGTCAATTTTCAAAATATAGACGGCTCCATGCAACTCACTGATAAGCTCATCAATTCTAGGAATAGGATACATGTTCTTGATTGTTTTCTTGTTCAAGGCCCAATAATGTATGCACATCCTCATTGTACCATCCTCATTCTTTACAAGCACTATTGATCAAAAAGATGGACTAGAATTAGGTTTGATGTGACCCATCTCTAGAAGTTCTTTTATAGCCTTCTCTATGTGCTCTTTATATATACGTGGATGGCGGTAAGGGGTGATCATGATGGGTTTAAAGCCTAACTCCAACTCTATGATGTGTTGGAATCCCCTATCTAGTGGCAACCCTATAGACATATCACCAAACACACACTATGCTTGTCCAAGATACTATGAATGTCAGCATGATAAGTGTGATGACCATCTAAAGGTACAGTTGGCATACCTTTCATCACAAAGCAATTGACTGCCCATAAAGCTTGTCCCTTATAAAAGATCCTCTCCATCCTCTTGGTTGTAACTATTTGTGGTGAGACCTCATGTACACCCTTAAGTACCACATCTCTCCCTTGTGACTTGAAATTCAGCTCCGTCGACTGATAATTCTGGAAAAATTCCCCAAGGGAATGCAGCCACTATTTACTCACAACCACATGTGCTTCCCCCAACCCAACAACATAGAAGTCATCACATACGGTATAATCACCCAAAGATAACTTGAGCTGCCGAATTACATTGATGCATGGGATAGTGAAATCATCGGCGACTTTCACATTGAACCCTAAGAAGTAATTTGTTGTCTGAATAACTCTCCAAGAACTCTGAATGGATGATATCGTGGTGCTCCTAAAAGAGCCGCAAGCATACCTTTGCTAGTGTCAATATTATCCTCCAATTACTCCTCTGTTGCATGTTGCTTTGATTTATTAGTTTCATAACCAGCCTCCTCATCAAATACTATCTCAATGTAATGGACTTGGCCCTTGCCAAGGCATCTATGATGGATCCTGATGTTCCTTGCACGTAAAGCTCAACTTTTTTCTTCAAAGTTCAATTCCTAGTTTGCTCATCAATATTTTTAACCATAGTGGGGTCATTGGATTGAAGTGTAGCTCATTGAGGGTATGAATTAAACTTGTTGCCTTCTTGTCCTCCTTTCTGAAAAATCCCTTTCTGCTTCCTGGCAGTAGGTGCTCTAGGTTGAGACAAAATACTGCTCCTAAGTATACAAGGCTCAAGTCTCAATGCCCTCTTAATAGCATCCTGTAGTGATGAGGGTGCAAAAGACTTGACCAGACCTTTGAGGGACTCAAATAAACCCTCGATAAAGAGGAAAGTAATTCTACTTTAAGATACATTGGGTACCATGACCACAACTCATTGAAATTAAGCAACATATGACTCCACTGAAGTTTGTTGTTTGATTCTAGCAAGCTCCCTGAAGTACTCCTCATCCTTCCGCTCAGAGCAGTCCAAAAACCTCAGGCTGAAGTCATCAAATGTTTGTACAGGGTTGTGCCCCTAAATAATCAAACTGTGGTGCTACCAGTCATAGGCAACACCCTCCAAATGCAATGTAGCAAATTGTATGGCATCCGCTTCCACCATAGGGATGAGTGTAAAGTATGTAACTTCTGCAACCATGCATGGGCGGATATTTTGTCATTGTCATCAAAAGTAGGAGCATTGAGTTTATTCACTTTATTTTGCCAATCTTTCTTGTTGTCATTTCGATTGCTACCATAGGCTCTACTTCCATAATACTTCTTCCCAAGTATTTCCATACCGTAACCCTAAAGTCTTATGATTTCCCTTGATACTTCATAAAGAGTGCGTATAACTCCTCTAAAGTAACTGTCTCGAAATCTGATCATTCCTTTGTATAAACATAGGGTTAACAGGGTTGAGAATGGGACCCATTGGACTAACCACAAGTCAGTTATGTGAAGTCATTGAAACATTTTAGCAGGATCTAGATTTTGTAAATGA
The DNA here is from genome assembly GCA_037957365.1 of Torreya grandis. Taxonomy (NCBI): domain Eukaryota; kingdom Viridiplantae; phylum Streptophyta; class Pinopsida; order Cupressales; family Taxaceae; genus Torreya; species Torreya grandis. The sequence goes on from JARHVA010000330.1 coordinate 429,249, forward strand.
ATGGCAGTGGGCAAGTTACTCTGAAGCTGTAACATTTGTGTCATTAGGTCTGTCATTCTTTCTTGACCCCTCTGAATCCCTATCAAGGTATTCTGAAATAGATCTGCCCTTTCCTCATCCGTTAGAGTTATCCCATGTTTGTTCATGGTTCACATGCTAGTAGGAAATTGGCTCTAATACCATGTGAAGACCTCTACCTATTTTTTTATTATTATTTTAATCAAAATGATGCCAAGAAGAAAAGAACAATCTACTACATAAACAAAACAAACCCTAATAATTTGGCAATTGTATTTTATTAAAAAAACTGCTAAAATATATCAATAGAGAAATAACAATAGTGTGCAACTAATTAGAAATCAAGCACCTGGCAGAAGATCTTTCTCGAATCAGAATTGATGTTGTATAATGTTGTTCCAGTCACCCCACAAATATGCTTTCAATCGAATGCAATCTCCAAATGAGATTGTCCACAAGAAACAAGAAGGATTTTGTCCTCTGATCTCTAAATCCAAGGGGTTTTGTCCCTGAATCTATAAATGAGCTCTACTTGTTGTAGTCGCTCACTCTAGGTCCAAAAATATGTGAAATGAGCATAGATTTGTCCTCTCAAGGTTGGGAAACCTCTATTTATTCATTTACATGCTCCCAACCCTAGGTACCTAGCCTTAGTGTCAAATAATAAAGATTATTTTTTCTATATGACACTAATATCACTTAATATTCAAGTACCACACAACATGGCACTAGTGTAATAACATTAAAATACTCAAGTAGTCAATAAACCCTAAGCTCTCATCAATAAATCAACCATATCTTTAGAACTACTCATCAAAAAGCCCTGAGATAAAGCATTATGAACAGCTAACTCTCACCCATATCCAACAATAGGCTACATGACATGGTCCTATTCCTGTAGCCCTCCAAAGGCCCGTAAGAAATAGGAACAAGTTTTCTCCAGGGCACTAATAACCAACACATACACTTAAAAATATCCAAAAGCATGAACATTGTCAACAATAAAAAGGCCCCCTTAGGGTAAATCCTCCACAAGGAGACTATTAGCGAGGGACCTACCTCCAACCGACCTCCTAAAATTTAGGAAATGCCCCTAAAATATAGGAAACGGTCCAAAACTCATAAAAATACCAAGGACAAATGAGCAGAAGCAATCCTCACTAGTACATACTTCTCTAGCAATCAACCCACGCCCATCAAGAAGTATAGAAATGGGCTAGTGGGTCCCACATGTGTTGACTCAATACAAAGGGGACATTACAAAGAATGCCAAATATTCCACCTTTTTTACATAGACAATGTTTTTGTCAGGAGTAATAATGCACAACATTGCCACTCATCAACTTTCCTCTGTTTCGTTGACCCTGACACATCCTAGGAGTCTATTAGAGTTCTTGATGATTTCCATGGATCTTTACAAATCGTGCCTCTCCTTTTTGAGTGGCTTTTGGTCCCACAAAAGCTTATTTCTTCATAAAATAAAGAAATATCTCTCCCTCTACCTCTTTGGAGCTTTTGTGTAGTTGTTGGCATTTAGCATTGAACCAACATGTCGATTTGCTTGAGCCTTTGCTTCGATTCCTTTGCACTTTTCCTACAAAACATCTTCCTCGCACCTACCTTGTTCATCCCAAGGTGATGTTTCCCACTTTGCTTGTTCGTCTGAAGGTAAAGTATAAGTATTGCAATTCTTCCTCCTCATGCAACATGGAAGGCTCCTAAAGTTATATACATCCTCAAGGAAACAAGCTCGAAACCTACAATTTCACCTCCTCCCTCCTATAAAAGATTACAATCAATTATTTCTCCTTCCGCAACATGGAAGAGCGAATTGATTTGCCTCTCATAGAATTGGTTGTTCCAACCTCTTGATTTTTCTACAATCTGATTGTCCTTGTGATTCCACTATGACTCTTCCTCAATGGTATCCACTCATGGCGGTCCCATGATATAGATGTTACTAGTTCTATTTTCCAATGATGTCCCATGATGTTGGAGCTGATTATGCATCTTCCTCCTCAATGAAAGAGTGATGAGATTCCCTTTGTGGTTTCCTCTTCCCCATGGAGGGTAAGCCAAGAGTAATGCTATTACAACTCATTTGTTAGTTGAAGCATACATGTTACAACCTCCTTGTGATGCCAAAACAAGCTATAATGGCTTCCATATTCCATTTACGTTCATTCTCCGTACTAAAACTCACTGCTACAGAGGAAACATATATTGTGCAACCCATTGTCATTGTCAATGTTATCAATATGTGCATATCATCCTTCTGCCATATCAAATTCAGATTTGAAACTTATTGAAACCATGTCCAATGTGCGTACAATAAATGAGATATGCATGCTCAATCTATCCATATCTACTGCAGCTCCTTATGTGCATACTATGGATACTACATACATGCTGAAAATCATCTTCTACAATCAGTGGTGTCTATACATGCTAAAATAATTGAATGATGCTAAATTCAGACTCGTACATCAATGCTGCATTTATTAAAGTATCCATTTGCATGCTACAAAAAATGAATGATGCTGAAATAACTCTTCCTCGTGTTATTATCATTTGCCCATTTGCATTAACAATAACTATGAGGAGAGATTCTACAAATTACAACAATGGATAAAATACAAATATACTTATTGTCCATTATTGTGATGATTTTATTTTTAGATATGCTACCCAACCTCATGCTTTGGATGCTTGCTTTCTTGGAGCGTCTCTCTCTCATTCCCCTTTTCACCATGCAAAACAAGTGATGAGTGACAAAACTGAAAACATGCTATTTTGCTGTACCGACTTGTTATTCCCAAGTGGATTTGCTGTTCCACAATCGCCCTATGAAAAGTAGGAAGCTTCCCACGCTTGCCCATACAAGTGGAGTTAGTTCTCTAGTTGCTCTACAAACAAATAGAAACATACAACAATTTGACGAAACATTTGGAGTGCTACTCGATGCCCATATATGTGAATGTAACTCAGCATCTACTTCCTTTCAAATCATGTAAATGCTCAATCTAAGAATCAGATGAAATTCCCTTTCCACTACTTGCTTGCAATAATGATGAAGATACATGTGAGAGTTGTTCTCTCCTCCTTGACTCTTGTGCTTTCGTAGGCTCTTCTTCCCCTTTTGGTTGTGGTTGACCATTCTTGCTTTTCCCATTCTTTGGATGAAGATGTAGATGGAATTTCCAACACTTTCCATCCCAATGCCCACTAACTTTGCAATGAGTACAAAAATTGTTAGACTTGCACATACTCTTATTAAGTGGCTTCTTACCTCCTTGGAGTGTCTTGCCCTTCCTATTGTTGTTTGTTTGAAGAGTGGATTATTCCTTTCCCGTCTCTCTTAAAAAGCTTGGGCTCCTTAGTGATGGATTGTTTGCACATAGCCATACCATGGTTACTCTTCCCACAATAAGTGTAAGGAACAAGATACCAACAATCTTGTACTACATGACCTTCCTTATTACAACTGAAACAAAAGATGGAAGACTTCTCTTTAACATACCTTCTTGGGCTGTCCCCATGCTTGTTTCCTTCCCTTCTTCGACTTGCAAGTGATGAAGTTGGTGGAGTGTCATCTGCCCATTTCCTCTTTGCATTTTTCATCATGCAAATGAAATAGTAATGCACTTTCGTCTCCTTCATGACTTGAAGGCTGCCCTCTCTTTGGAAGTGCTCCTTTGTCTTCTTGAGGTAGACTCATGCTTCCCTCTTCTTGTCTTGATTGGTCTCCACTCTTTGGAGACTCCCTACAATCATCTTGACACTTTAAAAAATTAAGTTCGAGACACTTTTACCTTATGTGGGCTGTCCTTGGTTTATAGATGGTGTGGAATCCTCCTCCATGGAAACTACTCTTGTTTCAGCTATGGTAGAGCACTCTCTTATCTTCATTTCACTTCCACCATATCCAAGCCCTGCATATTGAGGTCTTTCCTCAACTATAATAGGATTGAGGATTCCTAGGGCATCATTCCCAAGCACTTTAACATCATAACCTATCTTTATTAACAACTAATAGCCAATACCTGTAGTATGCTTCTAAAAATTGCCAATTGATTCAATCACTATAACATTGGAAGAAACAACATGCGAGGGAGTGTTTACCATCCATACCTTTGCCATGGTTTGAGCATCTTTAGAAGAGGCTTGTCTCCTTTGCTTGGTAGACTCCTCTATTTTTAACTGCTTCAACGTCTTTTTGGAGCCTTTCCAACAACTCTTCATTTGCCAACAAATCTTGTTGCAACTCATCTATGATACCAATGAATGATTCTCCATTACTAGCCCATGTAACTTGCAACTTCTCATTCCCTGTTTCCAAGTGTTGCAAAATCATTCTCTATTCTCCTCTTGTACCTGCATATGGCAATCTTGGAGCTCAGTGAGTCTTTTCCTCGAGGATTTGATCATGGTTATTTGTCATGTCCCTCTTTTGATCGGGACATCTTTGAAGACCCTTAGCCTTAATCCATTTCTAGGGGCTAAGAGAAAAGAGAATAAAGAAGGGGGACAATTGGTTTCTTAAAAGAACACTTGTGAAAACTACTTTATGTTATAAAAGTTCACTTAAGTTGGGGCTCTTTAAGGGTCATGGGCACCAATCCACTTAAGTGAATTTGTAAAATGTGTTCTTTCTTATAATTTTGAAAATATATTTCCCTCTTTTTGGGCATACCCTTTGGGGATGGTATAAAAGCAAAAGAAGGGATCATTTGATGAGGATGTTAATTTTGATATTCAAATCTTGGACTTTAAGCACGAAACACTTGAGCCATTTGCCTTGAAAACGAAAACCATCAAGCAAAGAGATTGAGGACGCAAACCCTCATTCTTTCGTGGGGCAACTTCACCTTGGAGCTATCATAGATCATCAAATTCAAAAAAAGACAAAAAGAAGGGTTTCCAAGTTGGGCGACTTGCTTGTGGAGTTTGGTGATTGGATTTGGAAGTGATTTTCTAGTGTGTGAGGGTCATTTCTTGCCCTAATAACACTCTGAATTTTATTGTAATATTTTCCAGCTGAGGCGAATTGGTATGGGAGTATTTGATAGGGTTTGAGGGCTTTTTCATGCCCAAACCCCAATCTGATTTTTATATGAGTTTTCCAGCATTTGTTTAAGAATTTTTGAGGTATTTTGGAGGATTATAGGGCCTCAAATATAATGGATAATTTCCTATAATTTATTCTCTATTTTTGAGGAATTTTACCAACATTTATTGCTTCATAAATTGTTGGAAAATAGGCATTAATTCCAGATTTATATTTAGTAATTTTGCACTGATTATTTGGTCATAAATTTGCATAATTTGAAGTGAAGAACCAAGTTATTAATTCCGCATTTTTTATTCCATCTTTGGCATCTAGGGGAAGGGAAACTCTCATTTCATTGCCCTATTTATTCATTGGAAACTGGTCAAGGTGTTGTTAGGGTTTCAATTGGATTTTTGCAACCTTGTGATCATTTTGGGCGCTAGGGTTTGTTGGGAATAAAAAAATCAGAATTGACATTTTACCTAGGGTTTTGCAGAAATTTCAGAATTCCCAAAATATCTTATTTTGAGATATTTCAGTGGTATTAGAGCCATATCTTGGATAGTTGTGGGTTTCCAAAGTAATTCATGCACGAGGGTGACAGAACTAAGGTATCACCTTAAAAACAAAAAGAAGGTTGAAGAAAATCAGCAAGAAGAAGCAATGGCTCACTTAGATCAACCAAGGGATGATGCTGAAAATAGAGAGGAGCAAAGGTTTGATAGGTACACACAAGGTCAAGAACAGATGACGGAATTTGTCCGCACTATCAAGGAAATGAGGGGTGACAAACCATCCAATGGGGATGATAGTGCTTCTAGAAGTCACAACCTCACGGATCAGCCCCCAAAGGGGAATGGAGAAGCCACACATAAGCCTAACCAGCCTACTTTTTTGCAAGAAGAATTTGTCATTCCAGAAAGGGAGGAGCAACCCACCTTGAGAGATAGCATATTGAAGGATTATGATAAGTACATGACTTATCCTGCTCCTTTCAGGGATCAAATGAATTTTTCCGCATTCACATCTTGGAAGCATAGGCAACATGGTGGCAATAGGGTTGGCCAAAGGCATAGGGGCAGCTAAGGAGAACTCCATCATGCATTGGGGAAGCTTTCACCTTCCAACTTTGATGGTTCTTCTAAGAGCTCAACGGTTCTTCCAAGAGCTCGGTTGGCTTGGATTCAAAAGGTAGACACCTACTTTTGACTTAGACCTATGATGGAAAATGTGGCTATTCACTTTGCCACCTTGCATTTAGAAGAGGCTGCCCATGAATGGTGGTATCACGAGTTAATCACCCAAGGACATCAACTCATTCAATCTTATGAGGAATTCAATAAAAGGATCATTGAGAGGTTTGATGGGGTTGATCCGGAACTACACTTCAGAGAGTTGGCTCAATTGGGGCAAAAGGGCACAGTAGAGGAGTATGTGACATAATTTCAAAGGCATTCGGTCATGGTAACGGATGTTTTGGAGAGGAGATTGGTAGTTATGTTCATTGAAGGATTGGCTGATTACATTTGGGGTTTGGTCAAGGCTTTTGACCCACCTTCTCTTCAAGGAGCCATTCAAAAGGCCCTTGATCTTGAGTCTTCAACACCCCAAGGTAAAATTCTGCCTTTTGTTCAACAAAAAACTAATTCTTTTGGACCTTTTGGACAGCAAAGAAACAAAAAGATGGGGGCAGTCAAGGGGCAGCTCTTCTGGGCCACAAAAACCAGCTCCTTTGGGGCAGCTTGGTAGGCCAAATCAGCAAGGTTTGGGGCAGCTTGGTGAGCCAAACCAGCAAGGTTTGGGGCAGCAAAGGGAGCTGCCAAGATGAAACAATGAGACAAGGAATGCGCTGAGGAAAAAACTTTGTTTTGATTGTAGATACCCTTGGACACCGGATCATCATTGCCATGGGACGGGGCAAGTGCATTAAATTGAGGTACATTTGGATGGAGAAGAAAAGGAAGAAGAGGAAAGGGCAGCCACCTATGAGGAAGAACATTTGGAGATCCTTGGAGGAGAGGACATGAGTGGCACCTTTGCTTCATTATCAGGGACTCCTAGATACTACCTCTTTGGTGTGAAGGAAAGATTGAAAGGTAATTATGTTACCATTCTCATTGATAGTGGGGCCACCCACAATTTCATTGATAAGAGCTTCATTGTTGCATGTGGGCTTCAACCTATTGAATTCAAGGATTTCCATGTAACTGTGGCGGATGGCTTCACCATCTCTTGCACCACCAAGGTTCCCAAGCTTAGCATCATGTTGGAGCCACTCTCCATTGAGGATGACTTTTATGTGGTTGGCAGTGGAGAGACCAACCTTGTCCTAGGCATCCAATGGTTGCACTCACTTGGAGAGTACAAACAAAATTACCAAACTATGGAGTTTAAATTCGAAATGGATGGAAAAAAAGTGATCTTGCATGGTTTGAGTGATAAGGTACCATTGGAGGTAACCTCAAAGGCCATGGAAGGAGTTTTTTCTAAGAAAAATTCGGTAGGGACAGCAAGAAAAAATGTTTCTTCTAATATGGAACAGTCAATAAGATATGCAAAAAAATATTTATTTCCTTGTTATTTGGGCTTAATAAATTATGGAAATGAAGATGCTAAGCAAGCTCATGGAGAAGGAAATTTTCAGTTTGAAAGAAAGAGAAGTAGGTCTGAATTTTGCATTGAGAAAAGACCTAGAGTACACTCAAAAAAATCAGAACTTTATTGCTCAAAAAAATCAGAATTTCAAGAGAAAAATCATATTCGTTTGAGCTCAGAAAATTTGGAAACTTGCATGAAAAATCAGAATTGTTGGTGCTCAGAAAAATCAGAAATTTGTGTGAATAATCAGAGCATTGTTTATACTCAAAAAATTTTGAATCTTTCATGCCAAATCTAAATATGGCACACTCAAAAAATTCAAGGAAAAAAGGTACATTACAGCCCCTGATAAATTCTGGAAATGCAAAGGAGAATTGGTTTTTTCCTTGTCATGGGGAGTTGAAGTTTGCAAAAGAAGAGCAGCCCTTCCAAGGGCCTACAATGGAAAAAAAAATTCAGAAATATGAAAGAAAGAGTGATAGATGGGTTATAAATGATCTTCAACCCATGAGACAAAGAAGACTTGAATGGGGCAGCACTAGGGAAGGAGAAATCCTTCAAACTTCATACACTTTGATGCATATTGGAGGCCTAAGTGGAGAGGGCAGCATGAGGTTAAGCAATGGACTTCCACATGGGGCATCATGGCAAGAGTATTCACTTCACCACGTTGTCTACACAAAAGGTATGTGTCCAATGTTGTTCCAAGTTGTTTTCTTAATTCAAACTAATCAGACATACTTTTGATTTGATTAAGTGTCAAGGCACGTTAAAGGCCCTAAAGGGCATTGGGTTGCATTCCAAGGGAGCCCACGTTCCAAAGGTACACATGCAAGGGAGAAAGATCATAAAGGGCATGACAGACCCAACTCTTATGAGGTGGTACATAGCTTCACTTTGACCCCTCCTAGAATTGTAAATGTGGTAGGTTCATCAAGGAGCAAGTTGGTAGTAAAAATTTTGATTTTTTTGGGACACTTGCAAGGCTGTAGTGTACAAACACAGACCTCAAAACAAAGGGGAACATGTGAGTTTGAGGAATGAAATGGGGAGTTTGAAGTTTTTCGGAAGGTTGGGGAAGGCTGATTGCATGATGTTACCCTCTAAGGGTGAGTTGTGGAAAAATGAATTCATATTTTAGAGTCGTGAGAGGTCTGAAATTTGCACACAGCCAACTAATCAAGAGGGAAGTGGCTGGTTCTACCTTTCTTTTGGAGTATGTGGACATGTGTTGGTGGTCTTTTGGTGAAGGGTGGATTTCAAGCATGGTAAGGAGACTTCCAGCTCCTCTAGTAAGAAGATTACTGAGTTTTGAGGTCACTTTGGAAAGTGGGGGCAGCATAGACATCTTTCATATGCTATCAAAGGCATCCCCACACTTGCTTCCAGCCACTTCACTTGTGGAAGGGAGGTGGAAAACTCTTTTTTGAGCTAATGTGTTTGTGTTTGTTCAAGAGCTAATATAGGGACAATTAGGCCCAAATTGTTGAAGACTATCTTGCTGGAATACACTTTTCCAGCCACTATAATGCTACAAATTCAGAGAAATTTTCATTCGTCTTCATCCTTTTGACACATCTAAGGTATGGGGCCCCAAGGAGATGGGAGGAAGGAACTAAAGGTGTTTGGTTTTTCATTTCCAGCTTGCACGAACAGCAGATTTTTATGTACAGCAATGAGAGGCTTCATCATGAGGACTTTTACCCATGGGAAGGACCAAGGATCAAGTTTTGCATAAGGTCTATGGTGGAGACAGCTCTTTGGTTACTTCAATTGCTTAAAGACAAGCAATATTGGGTAGGGAGGATTGCCAGGTCCCTCTTTTGATTGGGAAATCTTTGAAGACCCTTAGCCTTAATCCATTTCCCGGGACTAAGGGAAAAAAGAATAAAGAAGGAGAACAATTGATTTCTTAAAAGAACACTTATGAAAAGTACTTTATGATATAGAAGTTCACTTAAGTTGAGGCCCTTTAAGGGTCATGGGCGCCAATCCACTTAAGTGGATTTGTAAAAGGTGATCTTTCTTGTAATTTTGAAAAGGTATTTCCCTCCTTTTGGGCATACCCCTTGGGGATGGTATAAAAGCAAAAGAAGAGATCATTTGATAAGGATGCTAATTTTAAAATTCAAATCTTGGACTTTGAACATGAAACACTTGAGCCATTTGCCTTGAAGACAAACTTTCAAGCAAAGAGATTGAAGACACAAACCCTCATTCTCTTGTGGGGCAACTTCACCTTGGAGTTGCCATATATCATCAAATTTACCAAAAAAAACAAAAAGAAGGGTTTCCAAGTTGGGCGACTTGCTTGTCAAGGTTGGCGATTAGATTTGGGAGTGATTTGCTAGTGTGTAAGGGTCATTTCTTGCCCTAATAACATTCTGAATTTCATTGTAATATTTTCCAGCTGGGGCGAATTGGTATTAGGAGTATTTGATAGGGTTTGGGGGCTTTTTCATGCCCAAACCCCAATCTGATTTTTATATGAATTTTCCAGCATTTGTTTAAGAATTTTTGAAGTATTTTGAAGGGTTCTAGGCCTAAAATATATTGGATAAATTCCTATATTTTATTCTCTATTTTTGAGGAATTTTGCCAACATTTATTGCTTCATAAATTGTTGGAGAATAGGCATTAATTCCAGATTTATATTCAGTAAATTTAGACTGATTATTTGGTCATAAATTTGCATAATTTGAAGTGAAGAAGCAAGTTACTAATTCTGCATTTTTCCTTCCATCTTTGGCATCTAGGGTTTGAAGGGAAACTCTCCTTGCTTTAATTATTCATTGGAAATTGGTCCAAAGTGTTGTTAGGGTTGCAGTTGGATTTTTGCAACGTTGTTGTGATCATTTTAGGCGCTTGGGTTTGCTGGGAATAAAAAAATCAGAATTGACATTTTACCTAGGGTTTTGCAGAAATTTCAGAATTCCCAAAATATCCTATTTTGGGATACTTCATTATTATATGCAACCACAAATTCCCGCAACACTTTTTCGAAGAACTTTGCATATAATCTTTCGATACACACAAACTTGTCTGTTGACAAATATCTCTACAAGTCATAAGGAACTAGCTACTTTGATACCAATTGACGTATAATTTCCTCTACAACTTGTCTTGTAAGATATTAAATGTAATTTTTTTCTATCCATCTTACAACTACTTGAATTTCTCAAATGGCAATGTTTTTAGAGTGTGTTAGAGTAGTATAATGTGCATTAGAATGAGCACATTGCTTTGATAACAATAACAAGAAGAAAGAAATACAACAAGCCATGACACGGATTTTTAACCTAAAAACCCCACTGTAAGGAAAACCAGTTGGAAGTGGCAACGACACATTTTCCTCTTCTTCCATTCATGTAATAAGGCCAATACAAAGAGCTCTAAGGGGCATACATCTCACACTTTCTATTGTCTCATGTCTTCCTAATATTGAAATGGAAAGAATAAAAGAAGCATAGAGTAGTATCAACTATGAACAGCGGACTACTTGCTACCAACCCATACATTCACCAATTCAATCCAACACTCCTCTCATCAATGCCAACTCCTTCGCCCATGACCCTTATGCATTTATGGGGATGTCCCTTCAAAGACCAAAGGTTAAGAAATCCCTGGTATTAGAAGATCAATTGCTTCCTGCCATTATTTGAATGTTCCTTTCCTCCGTACAAAACCACCAGTTACGACAGAGTCAAACCACCGCTTAGGCACCAATGGTTGCAAAAACACCGCTTAGGGAACTAGGAGCTACATAAACACCAACTGCATCCACAGACAATAACGAAACCACCCATTCACTATGCAAAAATTCTTGCAACTTGTGGAGGCCATAACTTTTTCATGCGGACTCAAAATCGGGTGCTACATTTTTTAAAGTGTATAAATTTTTGAGAGGAATCAATATATGCAATCGAAATTGACTTTTGATGATGTATAAACCGTGTATTCCACCTTATTGAAGTACACAATGGTTTGTTAGGAGTAACAATGGATAACATTGCCACTCACCAACTTTCCATTGTTTCGTTGATCTTGACATGTCCCTAGAGTCTATTTGAGTTCTTAATGATTTTCATGGATCCTTGCAAATCAATGATGAGACGAAAGGCATTTATTGGAACCCAACCAATTTGGTTGAGTTGTGTAGTCATCTCATTACGAAAGTGGGCCTATGATGCATTGTTGGGTCATGGTTGCTTGATAGTAGCCAAAGCCGACCACGACTAGAAGAAAAATCGAATCTCCATTGAAAACTAAGGAAATATGAGATAGCTCTAAAGAGTCAGGTAGTATATGAGTAACCAACCTTTTTAGACTTATCGAACTCGAACTCCAAAGACGAGTGCTCAGAAGATTGAAATTGAGGTATTATGGAGCCAAATGATGAAGGTATCTTGGAGTTGCAGTCTTGCTTTGAAGATAAAATGAACTTCCTCAATGGTTTGTTCCATTGACAAATGGAAGACCATATATTGTTCCAACTAGATTGCAATAGTATTGAAATTATGGACATAAAATATAACTACTTGCAAAGAGACGACCAGAAACAAAATTTAGTGCTACCAAGTGCTTCATCAACATCACAGTCGGCTAACTAACCTAAGTTTACAGAATCTGAGAATACAAACTCAAGGATGCAAAGTTTGATGATACGTTGGCCCACCAATTTGAAAGTTTAGCCAACATGAAGTTCAAAGAGCCAACAATAGTAAGTGTGAATGCAAAGTCTAAGGATAAAATTACAATGGAAGGTAAACTATGAGCTCCTAAAGGATTGATCCAAGAGGACCTTCATCATCAATCCAACTCGTGGCATTCATGGGTTGCTCAATAGCTCACACGGCTTCGTCGGCAGCTTTAGCATCATCTCCAACACGTGTGTCAAACCACAAGTCCTAAGTCCTCTTTTGCCATACTACACAACTCCTATAGTGTCAGTGATGTACCGCAGCTTGACAATAACATCAATAGAGGTCATCAACCTAATGATTGGTTGTGAAGCGTTCTTACTAACCATTGCAACAGTCTAACCAACAATTCATCTTCCTCCTTTGTATATTAATGTACATTTCCATTCTTTCTAGTTAGTTATGAATGAAGTTAGGGAGTACATAGAGATCAAACATCCAATCTCTCGGATCTTGTACAAAACTTAGCATAATACAACATTGTTATTACCGTTCTACTTCTAGTGTCCTTTGTTCTTCTCTGCTCTTTCTTTAACTTATTGCAATCTGACATATCTTTGGCCTTTATCATTCGTAATCGCTTCTACATATAACCCATTAAATCCATTTAGTTAGGTTTTCCACCAATTTCCTCCTGAGCCCCAAATCAGTGGTATCAAAGCATGCACACTTCATATCATCTCACTAGTGGTATCGAGGTTGCATTTGAGTTATGTCTTTGTTTGTATGCCCACTCATACGAGGTCTAAATACAAAAAGCTAGGGATTGTGACTTGTGACCCTTTATTGCACCTTTCTGCACATCCTCAGATGGTAGACAAATCCTCGGCAACTCCAACTTCAAAAATGTTCCAAAAAATGATAGAGGATGCTTTGCAAAGGCAACAGGAATTGGAAGAACACCATGCATGTGAAAGAGCAAGTATTGTCGATCAGTTCACTCAACTTATCAAACATGTTCAAACTCCTTCCAACACATCTCAGTCACATTGACCATTTTTTGGTCAAACAGCCTACAAGGTACAAGTCAATCTAGACATCTCTATGTTTGAAGACAAAATAGATGCAGATGCCCTAGAAATTGGTTTGACTTGCTCTATTCATACTACATGATTAATCATTTCTCTACCCAAGAAAAGATTACATTCGCTCTCCTGAAATTTTCTTTATTCGTAAAGAAATGGTGGGATAACTACTACACTACACGTGAAAGCAATGAAGATGAAACTTAGACACATCTATAAATACCTAGCATCATTTCGTAGAAGCACTCAATCAACCTATTATCCTATTGGAAGCTATGATTACCAGTACATCAATTTCTCTCAATTACGCCAAGGTAGATATCAATCTGTGCAACAAATACAAAAACATGTTTTATACTCTGGTGTCCAATCTGAATGTTCAAGATTTAGAGCAAAACCTTGTTTTGAAGTATAGGTCGGGCTTAAAACCATATATCCCATTGGATATGGACTTCCTCAAGATCTCCATTGGAAAACCCTATAAAATTTGCCTGCAAGTTTGAAGCAAAAGCCAAACTAAAGGCTAAGAAAGAAGATTTCAAGTTTCAAGACAAATCGCAATCTACGCCTTCCGATCAAAATTTCAAACCAAGGAATGGCCCTTCGCGCCATCCGCAGGAGAGGCAACAACAAGCAAACCAAGACTAGCAAGTGGTGCTCAATTCATAACTCCAGTAGTCAATCCAATGAAGAGTGTCACGCTTGGAAAACTCTACTTGCACAACTCAAGGCAGTGGGTACAAGCACTGTGACACTAGACAAAGATAAACGTATCATGGATTTTGAGCCTAGTGTTATGACTGGTACCACAATCATCCCTAGTCCCCCAAAACGGATTCAGAGGAAGCAAAAATATTGTTCCATTCTCAAATGTGGGTCAATGCTTAACCAGTACACTTCATCATTCACAATGGAAGTCAAAAGAACATGATTTCTTCTCCTGAAGCAGTTCGATGATTGAACTTGCCACTGATGCCTCACCCACAACCCTAATCAATTGGATGGTTCAATGTGGACTCTGGGAAATGCGTCACTCGGCTATGTCACCTGGGGTACAAAATCAACCCTTTTCAAGATGTAATGCCTTGCAACACAATGCCATTAGAGGTATGTAATGTGATGTTTTACTTGGGCAGCCATATCTTTACCATCGACATGCAGCCTATGAATAAAATCCTAGAAATGTTATCATAGATGTTGGTGATATGAGACATCGCATACGACAAGTAGTTCCTAAGATATCACTCATTAACACTAAATAGTGTATGAAACTAGTCAATTCTAGTAAGAAGTTTATGCTTTTGACGGTGAGCCCTGAATGCAAGAACATCCTTGCAGCTCCAATTCATATTGTAGCCCTTCAAGACCATAGATTTGAGCCCCAAGTTAGAAGAATACAAGGATATCTTTCAATCACCTAAAGAAGTGCCTACACTGTGCGGTGAAGCAAACTATTGATTTGATTCCTAGACTACCTCTACCTAATGCATATTTGTACCGATCATTTCTCGAGAATGAAGAGATCAAGCGGCAAATCCATGAACTCATAAATACAAAACACATCAATCCCAGCTCATCGCCTTGCAGCAACGCAATTGTGCTTGTGCCAAAGAAGGTGGCACATGGAGTTTATACATCAATTACAGAACTCTAAACAAGATCTTAGTGAAGAACCACTATCCTCTTCCAAAGTTTAAGGACTTGTTAGACCAGCTTCATGTGCAAAATTATTCACCAAAATCGATCTTGTGTTTGGCAATCATCATATTCGTGTGGAGCCTACAGATATCTAGAAAACAACCTTCAAAGAAAAGGAAGGTTTGTTTGAGTGGTTCATTATGCCCTTCGTCTTAACTAATATACCTACCATATTCATGCAAATGATGAATGACATCCTCAGGCCCTTCACTACTTCATTTGTTGTACTCTACCTTGATGACATCCTAATCTTCAACAAAACATGGGATGAACGTATGCACCATACAGAACAAGTGTTTCACATTTTGTGGCAGCACAAGTTGTATGCTAACATGGAGAAATGTTCATTTTCCATATAGAAGATATAGTATCTAGGATGCATAGTAGATGCACAAGGAGTACAAGTGGATCCGACCAAGATTCAAGCCACCCAGTAATGGACACAACCTTAGAATCTCATAGACCTTCGCAGCTTCTTGAGATTAGCAAATTTCTACAGGATATTTGTACTTGATTTTTCTCATGTGACTTGTCCTCCAAACCAAGTTACTAAAGGTGGCACCAAAGCAAAATTTGTCTAGTTGGCAACACAAAAGAAAGTATTCAAGGAACTCAAATGCGGACTCTACTCCACACCAGTTTTTGCATTCCCTGATCTTCAACAACCATTTGAGATTGATACCAACGCATTTGGTTATGCACTCAAAGCAGTCCTCACTCAACAAGGTCATCCAATTATTTACGATAGTGAGACATTCATTGCACTAGTAAGGAACTACCAAATCTATGATCGGAATATGTTATTGTTTAGACATGTAAGCATTGGAAGCATTATCTTGTGGGCAAGGAAACTATGATCCACACAAATTACAAGCCGCTTCAGTTCTTGCAGACTTAAAACAAGTTACAACAACAACAGCATTAGAAATGGTCTTCTTATATTCAACAATTCCATTTGAACATCAAGCACAAGAAGGGAAGTGTCAATCTAGTAGCAATTTGTCTAAGCCAACCTTCAGTTCAAGCTCTTCTTCCTATACTTGTAATGTCCCCAAATTGGGGCCAAAAACCAAAATAGAAGTTTTTCCACAAACTCAAACAAATCTGAAATAAACACTGAAAATTAAAACCTTTTTAACCCTTCCAAATTCTGCAATTCTGAACAATCAATTACCCACCTTTACTCTCTTCAAATCTGCCCTCAATAATTTATTATTTTACCTCAAATAACTAAAACTTAGAAAATTCATAACTTCTGAAATACTTGGAATTTTAATATGAATGGGGACTCAAAACAATCACAAAAATAGCAGCTATCAAACAAAAATAGTTTCAAAATTTTCCATCCACGGGAGGTCCCCCAAATGATATCTCGAAGTTTTGAAAACCCTAGTCTTTCACCCAAAATTCAGCAAATAGTTATATTAATATTTTCGTCACCCAAATAGAGTCCCAATCCCTTCAAAGATCCTCAAAACCCTTCCAAACAAATCACAAACTAGGAAAATAATAGAAATAAATCTGAGTCTCAAACCCTTGCTCAGACCCTCCAACAAAGTCACTAATGACCCTCAAACCAATTCGCCCCACTAGGAATTTTATGCAAATAATTACTAAATATTTTCTAGGCATAGATTAACTCAAAAATCATACAAATTCACTCCACCAAATCACCCAACAAGAAAAAATATATAAAATACCTGTAACCCTAAGAGAGGGTTTCATCCACCATAGACCCTCCGAAGAAGGTTCCCAAAGCCCCGAGCAAGTCGCCCAAGGGAGAAACCAGCAGCTATCACCCCACAAACAATTTGCTAAGCATCTAAATCACTTCGCCAATCCATAAGACAAGTCGCCAATCTCTCCAAATGGTTCGTCCACCTTCTAGACCTACAAATATGCATAAAAAAGCTTTTCCACATGTTCACACAATTTCCGAAAGGTGGTGTTGCAAAACATCGTTATAAAGCAACTAGTAGAACTTGAAGGGTAACATTCTTCAAGCATCTACCTTCAACAACCAAGCTTGACATGCTTGATTATCAAATCCAAATATCCAAATTCACATAATCTTCAAATGAGATCCACAACCTCCTTATATATCCACCTTTTAGTTAAGAAGGGAGAGTTAGTGGATTATAAGGACAATTTACTTTTAAAATCACTTGAGAGCTAAATAAGCTCGTGACCCTCAAAAAGTCCCAACTTAAGTGAAAAGCAAATTAAACTATTATTACTTTATTTTAAGTATTTAGAAATACTTTTTATTTTAGTAATAATATTATTCTAATATCCAAAAAGGGGACATTACAATACTTGACAGGTGGACATGAAGTACACACAAGGTCCGAATTGTACCCATCTAAAATAAATTTTGTAGCAACCTCTCAGAAGTTGCTTTGTGGCAATTTATTTCTAGATTACTACTAGCAAGATGGACTCCTATATCATCTTGGGCACTTGTGCATACCATATGAGGTAGAGAAACAAAACTAATATGAGAAGCTCATTTCAGCAAGGTTACAGGTGACTTTGGAGTTGAAAAGACCCTTCGTTGTTATAGAGGTACTTCTTTTGGCCACACCTCAATGAAGATGTTGTCAAATAAATCGGGTTTTGTACCGCATGTGAAATTTTCAAACCAATCAACAAGAAGCAAGGTTTGTACACACCTCTGTCAATTCCAACAACACCATGGGAATATGTTTCCATGGACTTATTCCCAAGCTGCCACACTACCAAACATGGCAATGATTGTGTTTATGTAGTAGTTGATAGGTTCTCAAAGATGGAAATTCTCATACCCTGTAAGAAAGCAATGTCAGCACTACAAACAACTCTACTATACTTTCAATGTGTCTAGATCCACTTTGGAATCACAAAGCCTATCTTATCTAATAGGAATACAAGGCTCTTGAGCAATTTTTAGAAAGCTCCTTTGGTCTATGAAAGACGCTACGTTGAACAAGTATATTGCATTCTCAAAGATGGCAATTCTCATACCTTGTAATAAAGCAATCTCAGCACTATAAACAGCTCAACTATACTTTCAATGTGACTAGATCCAATTTGGAATCCACGAGACTATCTTATCTAATAGGGATACAAGGCTCTTGGGCAAATTCTGAAATGCACTTTGGTCTATGCTAGACACAAAGTTGAACAAGTATACCGCATTACATCCACAGACTAATGGACAAACAAAAGTGATAAACAATATGATAGTGTATCTTCTCAAAATGTACAATTCAAAGAAGCAATGCACTTGGGATGAAAGTTTTCATTTCATTCCGCACAACTACAACAAAGCTCTGCACAACTTTATAGCGCACAACCCTTTTCAGGTTTGCTTGGGTTTCCAACCTTTAGCACCCATTGACATAGCTTACCCTGTCCCACCATCAACAACTACTCCTTCAGCTCAAAAGAAAGTTGAATAAATTGTTCACTTAAATGAGCACATTTAGTAGCAAGTGTAGATCATTTTGCAGTAAGCAAATGTTAAGTATAAGCAGTGCCATGATAGGGATCGGACACTGCACACCTTCTAGGATGGTGATCAAGTATGGCTACACCTACAAAAGGAAAGACTGACAAGACCTTATCGCAAGCTTCATCCACTTCGGTACAGGCCCTAAACCATCACCAAGCAAGAAGGAGATAACGCTTTCAAGCTCAATCTTCCTACTTACCTTGGGTTGCATCCAAATCTTCAATGCAGAACTCTTATGTCATTATTTTCTACCTCTATTGGATACTTCAAATGTTGTAGAGACTCTTCAACAGCAAAGATCAACCAGATTGCAGCGTACCAACAAGATCGGATCAGGTCATTGACGCTAAGGTCAAAAAAACATGTCAACAATAGATCCCTCTCTTTCAGATCATCAAAGTAGGTCAACTACCTTCCCAGGGAAAATAGTTTACAAAAGTGTGGGTTGGTGATTTGTTTCCACATCTTGTTCCGCAACTATATGCATTGGGGACCATTGCTCCTCAAGGAAGGGGCGATTAATCCAAAAGGATCTACATCATCAATCCAACTCACGACATCCATGTGTTGCTCAACAGCTCACGCGGCTTCGCTAGCAGCTTCAAAATCATTTCCAACACAAATGTGCCAAACCACAAGTCCTAACTCCTATTTTGCCATACCAAATAGCACCTACAATATCGACACCATACCACACAGCTCAATAGTAACATCAGCAAAAGTCACTAGTCTAAGCATTGGTTGTGAAGCAATTGCTACCAACCATTGTAACGGTCTGACTGATGCTTCATGTTCTTCCTTTGTATATTAATGTGCATTTCCATTCTTTCTAGTTAGTAAGAATAAAGTTAGGGAGTACGTAGACATCAGACATCCGATCTCTAGGATCTTGTACAAAACTTCGCATAATAAAACTTTGCTATTACGGTTCAACATCCGATGTCCATTATTCGTCTTTGCTCTTTCATTTGCTTACTGCACTTTGACATATCTTCGACTTTTATCATTCATAATTGCTTCCACATTAAACCCATTAAATCTGTTTAGGGAGGTTGTCCATCGGGTTCCTCTTGGGCCCTAAATCAAGGATGGACTATTTTTGAAGTACAGTTGGATGCAAATGTAATCCCCCAAAATGAACTAGTCAAGGCACATCGAGCAACCAAGTCATGATGAGGTAGAAAGTATAATCATAACCAATACTTGCGGTGTGTGAATTTTACACCGAAGGCACTTGTGCCAAAGAGACAAAGGAAGCACAAGCATGGTAAGTATTTAAGATATAATAATTTCAAGACCTAGGTAATTATATTAAAAAACAATGATCAACAAAAAGTAAAGCTGGGAATAATTTAAATACGCTGGCTATGGCCATTTAAAAGAAATAAAATAATGAATACTTGGGCAAAACACTTAGAAAATTCGGGTGGTATGTGATGATCCGATGTGCGCCCCGCTGGATGACAACCCAGCAGTCGGGAGTGATCTCCTGGTCGGTCAGTAAGAGTCAACGGCGCCACGTCCCTAAGGGGATTGCCTCGATGGTCCGAAGTGATTGGCTATTGGGTCTGGAAGAGGACCCAAATCATCCTGAGACTTTTGGTGTGATGGCCAGTCCCCATTGGTATCAGAGCCGAGGTCTCGAGGTCCTGACCCGCGAAGCATGGTGGGTTGTGATGTCCCACCGGTGCCGACGTTGGGTCCCTGGTGCGTCAACTCCGGGACGAAGGCCCACGACGTGTCTCTCAACCAGGTCACAGCGGTGCCACATGTCCCAGGTAATTGCGCCTTGACGGTCCAAAGTGACTGGTAATGGATCTGGAAGAGAACCCACATCATCCCAGGACTTTTGGTGTGACGGCCAATCCCCATTTGGTACGACAACCCAGCGGTCGAGAGTGATCCCCTGGTCGGTCGATAAGAGTCAACGGCACCACGTGCCTAAGGGGATTGCCTCGACAATCTGAAGTGACTGGCCATTGGGTCTGGAAGAGGACCCAAATCATCCTGGGACTTTTGGTGTGATGGCCAGTCCCCATTTGGTATCAAAGCCGAGGTCTCGAGGTCGAGACCTTCTGGGCATGGTGGTCTGTGATGATCCGATGCGGGCACCGCTGGACGACAACCTAGCGGTCGAGAGTGATCCCCTGATCGGTCAGTAAGAGTCAACGGCACCACGTACCTGAGGGGATTGCCTCGACGGTCCGAAGTTACTGGCCATTGGGTCTGGAAGAGGACCCAAATCATCCTAGGACTTTTGGTGTGACGGCCAATCCCCATTCTGTAATGTCCCCTTCTAGTCAGACATTGTAATTTCAATAGGATTAGCCTATCAATGGCCCTCGTAGGCTAATACGACAAGGTTTGAGGGTCCTCTCCATAGTTACCCAAATGGCAGTCGGTTTCTTTGGGGAAGTTGCGACATATTATGGAGGTTTTCTAATGATTTATTAGAATGTTCTATTTTTAGAAACCTCATGTTACAAGATGATGTTATATTTGTGCTTCATGATATAATTCATTATTTTATATTAAAGTGCAAATATAATATATTAAAAGGGGGGGAAAAAAATAATAATAATAAAATATTATGATGTTTCTAGAAGCTTCCCAAATGAAAGAGAGTATAAAGGGAGGTGTGGACTGCCATTATGAATTATCCCAATTTGATGTTGTCTTTGTTGTGGTATGCTGGTGGAACCTAGAGTTTCCTACAATGAATCAATTTGTCTTTGGGAACAATAACTCCCATTGATAGCATAACTGAGGGAGTGAAATATCTCTTGAAGGGTTGCATTTTGGAGGTGATATTTCAGTCATCTCAATTGGAACAAAATTTGTGGCCACTAGCAAATTTTGGAGAAATCGATTTGGTGAATTTGTGGAGGTTGCATAGCTATCTCTTTGGTGTTGGTTTCTATATAGCTTGGCATCGATTTTTCCTTGGTTAAGAAAGCAGATTGCATTGTAGAGAAAGCTGATATAAAAATCAGGGATTTACAGTCAAGGAAGGACGCCATTAGGAGGGACGTTTTTGCTTGTGGGGGTTCTATTTTGCAAAGATTCTCTGCTTGGCTTGGTGCGTCCACTTCCTTGGAGCATGGAGATGATAGTAGATGCTTGAGGCAGCGCATATTCAGTGCATATTATTTTAAATTTGAGATCAGAACAAAACAGGGGCGGCTAGCTTGGAAAATTCAATTTGGCTTGGGAGATCGTCCTTTCGCTGGGAAATTGCTTGCTCCTTCATCTATTCTCAAGGGCGCCTCAATCCCACCAGGGTTCATTGCTTACAATCCATCCTTTAGTATAGTTTATATTTGCAGCTATAGGTGTATGTCCTTCATACCAGCATACCATATAATTGTAATTCTTATTTATGCCAAGAGTCTTGGCTAGTTTAGTGGAGCATTGTATCAAATCATCAATACAATTAAGAATCACAAGTTGCTGATCATTTATGGTTATCTTTTGAGCATTTGAATTGAGATGGTAGGTTGCACACCAACTGTTTGACTAAATGTCCATTGGCTATAAGTGATTAGTTTGCCTTGTAAATTCATCTAATTGCATAGAAAAGAACAAAATCTGCATCTAGAACTCGGCATTGTCATTCTTAAAATGTCTTGAAGCTTTAATCCATCGTCATTTAAACAAATCATCAAAACTGTGACAAAAACCAGCAAGAAGCACTTTGCTTACAAGGTGTTTGAAAAAATTACAAGGCAGCAAATTGAGATAATTAAGAGCAGATTGGGCAAGGATTGTTACAGTGGTATCAGAGCCCTTGTCCTGCCATCCTGGAGGGTTGAAATATCACATGAGGTCATCCTAGGTACTATACCCGTAGAAGAGCAGCATAGGAAGGGAATTGGCAAGAAGAAGACCCATTTACAGAGGTACCTTTGGCTGACATGGGTGACAGCGCAGACATGGGTTCACACAGAGATGAGAGGAGAGACACTGATAGAAATGGTGACAGGGAAGTGAGAGACACTCTAAGAGATTTACGAGTTGGTCAGCAACAAGTAGCTGGGGCCTTACAGCAGTTGGCAAATACTTTGCAGCAGTTGAATTTACCTAGAAGACAGCGTCAGGTCCAGGAAGATGATAGGAGTGTAGCTGGGCCCCAAAGAGTGCAGAGGGCACCCTCCCGCACTGCAGATAGGCCTACTCGGCCCACTTTCCTGAGAAATGAACCAGCTGAGGAGGATATTGAAGAGGTTGAGAATCCAACCTATGCTGATGCATACATGGCTGCCCATGATGAATGGCAATAATTGACACCTGAAGCACAAGGGCTTATGCATTTTGATCGGTTTGTACAATTAAGGATGGATTACTATAGGTCTCGACAGGAGAGAAGACCTAGGAATCAGAATAAGGGACTCCAGCACGCTACTAATAAGCTTACAATACATATGTTTGACGGTAGTGACAAGACTACGACACAATCATGGATTCATAAGCTGGATACCTTCTTGGCTCTTCGACTCATGACAGAAGAGGAAGCTATCAAATATGCCACTTTGCATCTAAAGGGAGCAGCACATATATGGTGGTATCATGGACTAGTTACATTACAACACAACCAGATCACATCTTACCAAGAGTTTGTGGACAGACTGATTGAACGTTTTGATAGGAAGGATCCAGAATCCTACTTTAGGGATTTGGCCCAGCTCAAGCAAGTTGGTAGTTTGGAAAGCTATATTGGAGACTTCCAGAAACTATCAGTAATGGTGCCCAACATCTCAGAGAGACAATTGGTGGTGCTATTCATTGAGGGGTTATTGGAGCCTATGCGAGGATGGATTAAAGCATTTGATCCTCCCACACTTCAGGAGGCAATGAAGAAGGCTAGGAGCATGGAACTTGCAGCCCCACAAAGCAAGTACTCGTCAAAGGGATCTTCATATCGAGACAATAAATCTTTTTCTACAAAGAACAAACCAGATTTTAAGAACAAATCATCAGCACCTCTAGATAGGGATACACTTAATGATTTGCGCAAAAAGAAGTTATGTTTCTACTGCAAGGGGCCCTATGATGCAAACCATGATTGTCCCTTAAGACCTAAAGGAAAAGCCAATAGAGTGATATGGGCATATTATGAAGACTCTGAGTCGGAGAAATCAGATCAGCAATCTGATCTTGAGGATTCAGGTACAGAGCACGAGGAAGATAAGCGTAAAAGATAAGGAGAGCATGAAGGGCAGCAAGGCAACGTGATGCGCACATCACTAGCATCCAGCAAGAGGAATCATTTAGAATGCGTGGAGTTCTAGTAGGGCAAAAGATTATCACTCTTCTTGACACAGGGGCCACTCATAATTTTATTGATGCCCGATTGGTTGACATGCATGGAATTAGGACAGAGGAATTTGAGGGAATAAGAGTTAAGGTAGCAAATGGTTATACCCTCAAGTGCGAAAGGAGGATATCAAATTTGCCTATGCGTTTGAACAACTATGAGTTCAAGACCGAATTCTATGTGGTGAATATGGGTGATACAGATATGGTACTTGGCATGAGATGCTTACATGACATAGGGAAATTCACCCTGGATCTCAGAGAGATGGAAATGACATTCCAAGTAGATGGAAAAACTCATAGCCTCAAGGCTATTCGAGATTCCAGTTTCAGGATGATTTCTTTTAGGAGGATGGAGAGACTTATGAGGCATGACATGGTTGAGTGAGCAGCTGAGTGTGTTTTGATACTTACACAGGGTGAGCAGCAGAAGCCAATTTACCATCCAGACATTCAGGTGTTAAGAATTAAGCACACTCAGGTATTCAATGATATTCCACCAAAAAGACCACCAGACAAAGGGATTGAGCATATCATTGAGTTGAAGGAGGGCGCTAAGCCAATGATGGTCACCCCATATAGGCACCCCAAGAGGCTATAGGATGAAATAGAGAAAACTATTAAGGAGTTGCTCGCCATGGGAAACATTAAACCAAGTCACCTTTTGCATCATCAGTAGTCTTGGTCAAGAAAAAGGATGGTACATTCCGAATGTGTATTGATTATAGGCTCCTGAATAAAAGAACAATCAAGATCCGTTACCCCATCCCTAGAATTGATGAGTTGATAGATGAGTTACATGGTGCCTGTTACTTCTCCAAAATTGACTTGAGGTCGAGGTATCATCAGATTCGTGTCAGGGAGCAAGACATAGAGAAGACGGCTTTCAGGTGCCATTATGGACATTTCGAGTTCGTGGTTATGCCATTTGGGCTAACCAATGCTATGGCGACAATTCAGTCTATGATGAACAGGGTCTTCCATTCGCAGTTAAGGAGGTATGTGTTGGTATTCTTTGATGATATCTTGGTATATAGCAGAACATGGGAGCAACACATTGCACATCTTGATGCGGTTTTGGGTATTCTTGAAGGTGAATCCTTGTATGCCAAGGAATCCAAGTGTGACTTGGGAATGACAAAATTATTGTATTTTGGGCACATCATCAGTATTGAGGCGGTACGTATGGACCCAGAGAAGATCAAGGCAATTGTTGAATGGCCTACTCCAGAAAACCTTACTCAGCTTAGAGGATTTTTGGGATTGTGTGGTTTCTACTGCAGGTTTTTTAATGGATATTCACGGCATGCGGCACCACTCACTGATTTGATGAAGAAAGGGGCATTTGTTTGGACTCCTGAGGCACAGGATTGTTTTGAGATGTTCAAACTAATTATGACTTCTTGCCCAGTTCTTGCATTGCCAGATTTCTCCAAACCCTTTGAGCTACAGTGTGATGCATCAAGCAAGAGGATAGGTGCAGTCCTTATGCAGGACAAGCATCCGATTGCTTTTGAGAGTCGGAAGCTTCGTGGTCCAGAGAGAGGGTACAGCATATATGACAAGGAGATGTTGGCCATCATGCATGCATTGGCCAAATTCAGACAGTATTTAGTAGGCAGCAAGTTTGTGGTGAAAACAGACCATAATAGTTTGAGGCATTTCCTTGGACAGAGAGATCTTAATGATCGGCAGTAGAAATGGGTTAGCAAGCTGCAATCATATGATTTTGACATCTCCTTTGTCAAGGGGACACAAAATGTGGTTGTTGATGTTTTATCTCGACGTCCACACTTGAGTTCTATGACTGGGATAGCAGATGATTGGCAACACTTGATAGTAGCAAAGTATGCCAAGGACAGTTGGGCTGCAAGTATTATTGAGGGGTCAGTACAGGATACCAGATATACAGTTGTAAATGATTTAATCATTTACAAAGGAAGGATTTATTTGACCCTAGGATCGGAGATGAAGAACACTATTTTGAGGACCTTTCATGATACACCCATGACAGGTCATCCTGGGTATTTCAAGACTTACAAGCAGATTCGGGAGAGGTTCACTTGGAAGGGCCTCAAATCAGATGTTCTACGATATGTCAGAGAGTGTCCTATTTGTCAGCAAAATAAACAGGGACACACATAACCAGCAGGTTTACTTCAGCGACTTCCGATTCCTAATAGGAAATGGGAATGCTTATCTATGGATTTCATTACGGGATTACCCAGAGCCCAAGGACAGGATTGCATATATGTGGTTGTGGATCATTTGACTAAATATGCTCACTTCCTTCCGATCTTAGCTACTTACTTAGCTACGCAGGTGGCAGAATTGTTCTTCCATGAGGTGTTTAGGTTGCATGGGTTACCTCGGAGCATAGTCAATGATAGAGACAGCCGGTTTATGAGTCATTTTTGGCAGGAATTATTCAAGCTGTGTGGGACAGAACTCACTCTAAGTACTAGTTACCACCCACAGACCGATGGACAGAGGGAGATTGTGAATAAATGGGTGGAAGGCTACCTCAAGAACTACATAGCAGGGCAGTAGAAGGGTTGGGTTAAGTGGTTATATTTATGCAAGTATTGTTACAATACCACTTACCATCTCTCCATTCAAATGACACCATTCATGGTGTTGTATGGGTATGATGCGCCGAGCTTTTTGGATTTGTTATTTGGAGATAGCCGAGTGCCCAGTGCTGGTGATCTATTGCAGGAGAACCAGGGCATTATGAGAGCATTGCGGGAAAACATACAGAAAGCTCAGAACCAACAAAAACAGTATGCAGATCAAAAGCGAGTTGAACGCTCGTTTGAGGTGGGTGATATGGTGTATTTGATGCTACAACCACACAAACAGTCTTCTCTTAAGAAAAGTGGCACCGAGAAGCTTAAGCCACGATACTATGGGCCATTTAGGATTATCAGGAGAGTGGGCAAGGTGGCTTATGAGTTGGAGTTGTCAGCCGACAGCAGAGTACACAATGTCTTCCATGTGTCACGCCTCAAGAAGGCGTTAGGACATCGTGTGGTTCCTTCCATGACTTTGCCACACCTGGATGATGAGGGGAAATTAATACTGGTGCCCGAGGCCATCTTAGACGTTCGACAGAGGACTTTGCAGAGACGGGTCATCCGGGAATACTTAATTAAATGGAGGGACTTGCCAGTTGAGGATGCTACTTGGGAGAATGAGGAGATTCTATAGCATCCCGATTTGAGATTGCTTGGGGACAAGCAATTTTAGGAGGGGCGGACTGTAATGTCCCCTTCGAGTCAAACATTGTACTTTCAATAGGATTAGCCTATCAGTGGCCCTTGCAAGCTAATACGGCAAGGTTTGAGGGTCCTCTCCACAGTTACCCAAATGGCAGTCGGTTTCTTTGGGGAAGTTGCGCATATTCTGGAGGTTTTCTAATGATTTATTAGAATGTTCTATTTTTAGAAACCTTATGTTACAAGATGATGTTATATTTGTGCTTTATGATATAATTCATTATTTTATATTAAAGTGCAAATATAATATATTTAAAGGGGGAAAAAAATAATAATAATAAAATATTATGATGTTTCTAGAAGCTTCCCAAATGAAAAAGAGTATAAAGGGAGGTGTGGGCTGCCATTATGAATTATCCCGATTTGATGTTGTCTTTGTTGTGGTATGCTGGTGGAGCCTAGAGTTTCCTGCAGTGAATCAATGTCTTTGGAAACGATAACTCCCATTGATAGCATAACTGAAGGAGTGAACTATCTCTTGAAGGGTTGCATTTTGGAGGTGATATTTCAGTCATTTCAATTGGAGCAGAATTTGTGGCCACTGGCCAATTTTGGAGAAATCGAGTTGGTGAATTTGTGAAGGTTGCATAGCTATCTCTTTGGTGTTGGTTTCTATATAGCCTGGCATCGATTTTTCCTTGGTTAAGAGAGCAGATTGCATTATAGAGAACGCTGATATAAAAATCAGGTATTTACAATCAAGGAAGGATGCCATTAGGAGGGACATTTTTGCTTGTGGGGGTTCTATTTTGCATCGATTCTCTGCTTGGCTTGGTGCGTCCACTTCCTTGGAGCATGGAGATGATATGAGATGCTTGAGGCAGCGCATATTCAGTGCATATTATTTTAAATTTGAGATCAGAACAAAACAGGGGCGGCTGGCTTGGAAAATTCAATTTGGCTTGGGAGATCGTCCTTTCGCTGGGAAATTGCTTGCTCCTTCATCTATTCTCAAGGGCGCCTCAATCTCACCAGGGTTCATTGCTTACAATCCATCCTTTAGTATAGTTTATATTTGCAGCTATAGGTGTATGTCCTTCATACCAGCATACCATATAATTGTAATTCTTGTTTATGCCAAGAGTCTTGGCTAGTTTAGTGGAGCATTGTATCAAATCATCAATACAATTAAGAATCACAAGTTGCTGATCATTTATGGTTATCTTTTGAGCATTTGAATTGAGATGGTAGGTTGCACACCAACTGTTCGACTAAATGTCCATTGGCTATAAGTGATTAGTTTGCTTTGAAAATTCATCTAATTGCATAGAAAAGAACAAAATCTGCATCTAGAACTCGGCATTGTCATTCTTAAAATGTCTTGAAGCTTTAATCCATCGTCATTTAAACAAATCATCAAAACTGTGACAAAAACCAGCAAGAAGCACTTTGCTTACAAGGTGTTTGAAAAAATTACAAGGCAGCAAATTGAGATAATTAAGAGCAGATTGGACAAGGATTGTTACATGGTACAACATGTAAAGGTGCACTGATGAAATAATCCGAGCCAATTTTATTTTTATTTTTATTTTTTTTAATAATTTCCAATTGCAATCAGCAGGGCAATACACAATAGTTAGAGTTAGTCTATAACCCAAACGATGCTGAAGTAACTCTAACCAGAATGTACACCAAGGTTCCGAAGAGGCCAAGGTGTGAGCATTGGTCAGAGGATCTGAATGCAGAAATAGAACTGGAATGAACTCTAACCAAGAATGGTGCCGATGATGGCGAGCATATGGTCAGAGGGTCTTCTACTACTACAAGTGCTGAAACAGAACTCAACACCAAGTATGTGCTACCCAATCCGATATGGAGTTGAGGCGACCATATGGTGGAGTAATAAAAATTATAATACTTAAAGAAACTCAACACCAAGTATGTGCTACCCAATCCAGTATGGAGTTGACGCGACCATATGGCGGAGCGCTACTTATTAAAATGCTTTGAGAGGAAATAAGCAAGAATGCTGAAATACTCAACGTCAAGAATGTGCTTTCCAACCCGAAAGGATATGGAAGCTACCATATGACGAAGATGTAAAGTATTACAATGCAGTTTCAGACTAGATGATCAGCATTATAAATCATGATTAAAGAAACTTAAGATCTGCTGTCAGTACTACTGCCAGCTTACAATATGATAGAGAATTAACCTGCCAAGAGCATAACATTATAACCATTCAAAGAGCATTGTAACAGAGCATTTTCCTTGCTTGAATGGAAATGCCGAAACCGATTTCTTCTCTTCAAAAGACTGATTCAAGATTCTGGTCTGTCCAATTCTGCACTTTTAAATGTCAACCCAGCCACCTGAAATCACACTAAAATGGACATATCTCTCACACAACTCATCTAAAAGACATGAAACGAAGCACAAAAGACCCTAATGATCAAGGCGCCCAAGATTGGAACACAAAACAGACCCAAAAGTTTCTATACAATTTTTGCACGGATCCCAATGTCCACACAACAAGTACAGTCCAGTAAGGGGGGTGATTTGCTTTTAAAAATCACAGCAGTCATCAAAAATTCCACAAATTACAGAAAAGGGGCGCCCATTACCAACAAAGAGGATTAGCCAATACCCACAATGAAATTTTTGGTTTTTTTAAATTTGTGAACAAAACACAACCTGCTGTACTGAATAAGAAAACCCTGAATTTCTCATAAATTGATCTATAAAACACACACTGAATACCATGCACAAATCCTGCATACAAAACAATCAAACTACACTATCTCACCACTAGTCACTATCTTTCAAGCGAGAAGCAATGCCAAGCTAGAAGGCTTTCATTCCTCGAAGCAATCCCAGGCCAATCCAGCAGCATAACATTCCTGTAGTTCAAGATGATCCAAGTGAGGACCAAAGGCTTCCTTTTATAATTTCCATTTGACCCTTCTGGAAACCCTATCCTCCAATAGGTGGCGTCCAACTTAAGCTTGGATTAAATATTCAATAAGAATTATAATTAATTCTTTTAATGAGGCGCCCACCCCATAAAGAACATCTTTTTAAAACAACTTAAAGTTGTTAAACCTAGGCACCAGGGTCCAATTTAAATAATAATATATACTTTGCAGACTTTAAAACGGAAGCCAAGATGATGTCAGAAATCGAAGATCTATAGCTCGTTGGAAAGGTCTTGACGAGACGAATCCAACCCCATTTTCAAAATTCTGGTCCGACACCGAACCTGAACTTACTAAAAATAGAAAGTCCCTGAAAGTGCTCTGTGTGCCAAGTAAAACATATCACCGCAAAGCTTTCAAAAAACCCAGAAGGAATCCGCAATCCAAGTTCAACATTTCCAAGTGCAAGCCCGCAAAAAGATGAAAACGTCCTCCAATAAGTTTGAAAACCCTGATTCGAGCTTCTACTTAACCTACGAGTTCCCAAAAATAGGCTAAATTCAAAAGAAGAGCGTAGGGCTAAATTTGGGACATTACAACTGAGTTTGTCCAAATTAAAATTATATGGACTTCGACGACAAGCCATGAACAAGGTTGAATTTGAAGACCAAAATAATCAAATCGAAGACCTGTCATACTACTGTGAAGAAGTTTAAGGTGGGCATTCGATTAAACTACCATACGGTTATAGCCAAGATTCACCGTCAATTGTCCACTATTCTTCAATCCACCATACGCTCAAGAGGACACAGAGTACACCAAGGGATGTTCACCATACTCAAAGTATGGCTGGCCATCATACGTCCCCCTCCCAAACCATAGGTTGCACAAGCCAATCTACCATACAGACCACATATGGGCAACATATGACCAATAACCATACACCCATGGGCTGATGTTGGTTCCCCGTTGTACACCCTCCACACAACCATTGTACACCACTATTATTTTTGTACCGTACGCCCAAGAATTTGTTCATTCATCCTTGCACTTTGAAATTTCTCTAGGTTGATCGTACGACCTCCTAAAGTCATTGCAACCATTTGGCTCTTCTATATCACCACCGTACACTTTTTTTTCATGTGGACAAACTCAATTGTTCGGTGCACGCTATTATTTATCTGGTGTACACCCAAATCGTCATACATCTGTGGACCCTACTACAAGATTGATTGTACTAACTCCTACAATAATCGTACAACCAGCTATAGTGATCATACAACTGCTACAGTGCCCATACGGAAAGATTCATTGATTGTACGGGTTGCTACATTGAACGTACTAATCACTATGGTAATTGTACGGGGAAGCTACATGCACTACTATAGTGAGCATACGAGCTACTACAATGACTATACACATGGCTACAATACAATATTTTTTGATAAATTTTAGCATCCAAGAAAAAAAATAGTTCATCAACAAATTCAGGCAGAAATTTTTTGTGGACAAAATCATACTGCATAACTTGGTTATAAATATCAGAATTTTAGTACGGTATTCTCAGCAAGGGTATATGAAAGTTTCCAGCAGAAACAACTTCTACAGCAAAAACGACTTTTCTAAGAATGTCTTTTGTCTTCCCTCTTCAATCTCATTCTTTATCATTTTGTATTTGGATTGTGTCAGAAAGGACTCCAAATTCCTTTAAAAGGGGGAATAATGTAGACCGTCATGTTAGTATTGTCATTGTTATTAGCCTATAATATAATAAACTTTTGATAGCCGACATAATTGTGTTGTTACTTATCCTCTTGTTGGCTTTAGGTAGTGTAATTATGAGTCTTTAGTTATGAACAGTTGAATTGAAGGTTGTGTTCAAAATTTTAACCAATAACCGTTGGGTCTTTTGTCTTATAAATAGCAAGATGAATGTTGGGGTAAGGGGGATAGTGTGATAGGTCCTCCATATACCAAGAAATTATACAATAAAGTTGTTATTCTCTCATGTTCTATTGTGTTATGTTTTCGTATGTACTTATAATTCTACAATGGTATTCTCTTGGTATGTAGCTTTTAAAGCAAACAATTTTGTAGGCCTGCAATCTCACTATGGCCTCTAGTGAGAGTATTCATTGACCCTAAGTAGAAATCAGAAAAGAAAATCACATGCATTTTAAGATTATCCAATTGCATGTTTTGCATAGATAACCAACAGCTGAAATATCCCTTATTGCATCTACAATAGGTAGCTTTGGATACTTGTAAAAAGGTACTCCAATATTAAAATCAGCACAACCCATGCTCATTTTGGAGCATTACCAGGATGGGTTATTGTTGATGGTTAGAAATGTACAGTCGATTGCACCCGCACTTCAGCCATAACATGGGCATTCTACTCAACATGGGACTGCTCTTGATAGAGAACCTCTAGAATCAGTTGGTTATGTTTCTTATTCTAATGCTAATCTACCTAAACTAAATGCATGAAGGGATATTTGGAGGGGGGAAGGGAAAAGAGAAACATAAAACAAAAATAGTAATCTATCTATATAAACACAATGCCATTAGTATGCAAGAAGGGAAATGAACATAATCATAAAGAAATAAAGTGCAAGGGCAAGATGCAACACGAGGTTACAGTGGCCAGACAAGAGCCAGGGGTAGACAAATAAGAACCACCAAAGCTTTATTATCTATAGCAAAAAGTATGCACAATCACATTCTATTTCAATGACGGCTCGAGACATTCTTACATAGAAAAATAGTAGAGGCTCATATATGAATATTGAAATTCAATAGACTTAGAAAGTCCAGGAAATCCATCCCTTTGCTCAAATAAGCGAATTACAATTTATAGAAGAAGAAAAGCGAAAAAAGAAATAAAAGCTATACATTTGATAAGTACATGACTGGGTGAAAATCACCACTTGCACCTCCTTTTATTGTAGCTCAATACTTTGGTCAACATTTCATAGACTGCTCCCTTTCGTATTAGTCCTTTATCGAACTAGGCATGGCCTGATCAAAACAACGGCCCATACCACATTAACAAACTTTGTTTCCTATTAGAAAATCACCCTTTTCCCAAATAAGGCTCCCCAGTTCTGTGCTCTGTCAAACAGTGGCTGATACTACTCCTAGCACTTCATTTATTGCGTGTCAAGCTTTGCCCCTGCTAACTGTGATCAATTTGCACTTTGGGAGATTTTTCAAAGATCTCAAAATTGTGTAGACGAAGATTGTCGATTTCTAGTGAGTCTTTAAATTTAAAATAGCTTACTACATTTTCCTAGTGTATCTCCTAAGCAGAATCAGGTGGCAGGTGGCTTGAAATCTCCATAGCAGATTCACAATCCAACAGTGTGAGGCGACTTTTAGATATGACATCAACAAATCCTCCCAAAACAACTCCTACCATTGGCTCTTAAAAAGATCAAAAGCATGCAGGGACTCCTATTCTTTTGAAGCAGCTCATACCGTTGGATTGTCAAAAGGATCATCGACTAGAGTTTTTAATGTTTGAATGCACAAATGTGTGGGCTCCACCTTTTTCCCTCAAACAATGGTGTTGCTTTCTTTTACTGCATTATATGACCGCTGGAGACGCTTCTACTTTATCAACATGGCTCACAGCCACCCAAGTGTCCTTTAGATCTTTAATGCCTGACAACCCCAATCAGCACAGGGTTTACTTTAAGATATAACTTTACATTCAAAAGTGTAATGTCCCCAAATTGGGACAATAATGCAAAAGAGGGTTTTCCAACAAACCCCTAAACAAACCCAAAACAAATATGAATTCTGAAAATAAAAAACCAGCCAACCCTAGGGTCGTATTTACACCAAACTAAAATTTCACACTTCCAATCAATCAACAAATTAAAAGAGAAATACCTTGTGAAACTTTAGCCAACCTTAGCTCACTTCGTATGAAGAAAGGAGCTGAATTGGTATGTCTTCCACTCCAAAACCCTCAACGCCGCCAAAATAATTTTAATTTCCTTTCCTTGTCATCAAATCCAACTCTGAAACCCTCCACCACTGAAGATAAAATGCCAATAAATTCCAGTATGCATTATAAAAAATGGCCAATGTTAGGGCTTAAAACATGATCAAATCTTCTCCAAACCAAGTCACCACAATTAGGAATAAATAGCATGTAAGAACTTAGAAAATCAAACTTGTATTCATGCCAAACCTACTAGAAATAAGTTATAAAATCCACCAATATTTATAAGAATAAATGCTCTATTGTTTAGGGCCAAACAAAGCACCCTAAACCCTTGCACACCTCCTTCAAGTAAATCGCCCCACTCAGACATTAAGGGCAGAATTTTTGACTCAAAACCCTGCCTTAACCCTCCAAAAATCCTTCAAACCCTTATGATTTATTACCAAATAAATCAAAAATAATATAACAATTGTACCATACCGAAACAGAGTCTAAAAACCCTTTTAAGATGTCCAATTCCTCCTCAAACCGATTCACCCTAGCTCAAAAAATTATATAAAATAAATTAGATTGTTTTTAACTTACTAATGGTCCTCCAAATGACCTTCAAAAGGTTCCCAAGGCAATTCACCCAAGCTGTAAAAATAATATACAATATTTTATGCTTCAACGAACCCTCCAAATCAATTCTAAGATCCCAAAACCAATCCTCAATCCAAGTCGCCAAAGCTGAAAAAATTATATAAATATCGTGCAATATTTTAGGCTTCAACAAAACCCTTCCAATCAGCTCGCTCAACCCTCCAGACAAGTCGTCACCCAATGTAATGGCCTTCAACACCACAAACAAGCTCCCAATGCAAGTCGCCATTCTCCAAGACCTGCAAATTCACCAAAAACCAACTTTCGATAAGGTTTGCAATACTCCTCAATATAGGTGGAGTCCAAAAACACCTTTGTAAATCCACTTGCATATAAACATGAAATTTTGAAACTCAACTGCAGCCATTGAATAGAGATGTCCAAGTAGTAGGAATGGAGGTTTTCGTCCCCAAACCCTTGACACTTCTTGAAGGTTTCGTTCTCAAGATGTGGTAATCAAGCTTGACATACTTGATCAAATATTCAATTCAATATGCAACATCCCTTCCAAATGACAACTTGATTTCTTTTCATATCCCTTTTAGAAGATCACTCTCCCTCTCAAAACTTTAAAAAGGATGTTCTTTATAATTATCCACTTGACCCTTAAGCCCCCATGACCCTCAAAAGGGCCCCAACTTAGGTGGAACTCAAATTAGATCAATATTATTACTTTATTTTTAAGTATTTAAAAAAACTTTTATTTTAGCAATAATATTATTTTGATTTCAAAAATAGGGACATCACAATCCTCCCTGCCCAAAATTGTTTGTCCTCAAGCAATTGCAATATCCAAATAGGTGTCCCATCACACTTTATAGTGCAATGTCTTCCTACAATCCCTTCCCATGGAAGAGAAGCTCTGAACTAAAATATGACCCTGTGTTTTGGGGGCTGCCCCCAAGTTTTTCAAGTGTCAAAAGAGTAATCCAATAACTTCCCATGTCCCCATGCCAACAATTCTTTCAATACCGAGTGGTGCATGATGGAGTCCATGGGCATACCAAGCCAATTATTGCACCCAGAAAGTGCCTTCTTGTTGCCCTGTATGTAGTAGTTTCTTTCTACTGCGCTAAGAAAAGTAGATAACGTTAAGGCCACCAATTACCTTACTAGTTCTTTTAGGCCATGAGGGAAACTCCCAATTTTGCAAAGAATTAACCAAATGAATCACTCTAAGCAACATACATTGCAAATGTCTAACCTCCATATGTAACCCTTCGTGAAGAGTCCTCATCATGTGCAAAGTGAAGTCCACCCAAGGCTACCCTTTCTCGTGGCTTACGTGCAAGTAAGTGATCAAGTGGTCATCAAGGGAATGCTCAAGATGCAACCAAATACATTGTTGTTCCTTACATTTTTCATCCTTTCCTTGTGCAAACCATGATCCCAAAAGATATTACTCTCAGAACTTATGAGTAACTGGAAATATGCAATGAAATCAGCCATATAGCTCCCATAAGGGGCCTGTGGTAATGTCAAAAAAACTGAATTTTCTAATTTTAAAAAATTAGAATTAAATGGTACACTAATTCATCTTGGTTTGAAGGGTACCAAGCTCAACAACCATCCAACAACAATTTCAGGCCCCTTAGTTGGCTGCCATGTACAAACATTGTGCCCCTTTTGGGGGGTCAATGGCCAAGATTGTTGCCAACAATTTTCTGAATTTTCCAGAAAGGAAAAAAGTCAATTTTTTTTTCACCAATTTATTTTGCCAACTGCTGCTCATGATTTGAGCCTTTATCCAATCTATGATGGACCTTAAATCTTCTTCCATGTCCTCCAAATCATCCCCTCCAATTGGTTGCCCATGTATGAAAGCCAACTTATTCCTTGCAATGCCCTTCGCAAGGAATCTCCAAAATAAACCTACACATGAAACAAGCAAGTTAGGAAAAACACTAGTGTCTAATAACACCTTTTTGATCCAATTGTACATCCTTCCTTGTTGCCTTGGTCCTCCCTTGCAACTCTTTCTTACTTGAAAACCAAGAGGTATTTTCTTGTTGTTATGATATGATTGTAGCAACTCCCTCTTTCCCTTTTTCTTTCCCCTATGGTGGCTTGGAATTCATTTATGTATCTTTGAACCTCCCTCTTGATGTTGGAGGGTGTGACGCTCACCTCCTTGAGACCTATGCATAATATGTGCACCAAAAATTGTGAATGAGACAAGCTGGAAATGCAAAAAAAAACCGTCAAATGATTATCAACAACTCTTGCAATGACCCATGGGTCATAGCACTTGTCACCTCTTACCATTCTCATGTCTAGCCAAGTTTTTCCCTTGGCACGTCCACTTAAAACATCATAGACAAGGGCTGTATAAGGACTGTAACAGCCCTTAATTGCTTGCCTTTTCCTTCCAAAAGACAATGCATACTTCGCATAATTTGAAACTTGTGATCTTTCACAACAAGCCTTTACCGCCCCAACATAGAACAATGTATTCCTTCTTATGTCATAGCTTTTGGAGTGTGTTTTTCTATATGGCAATTGAATTACAAATGTTAAAGTTGAATTATTAAAAATAACACATACTTCAAGCCTTGCCATTTGTTGTACCTTCCCCCCTTGCATTCTTCCTCTAGTCACAACCATTACATGTAGCATATAACATACAACAAATAAATTGTGATGCTTACCACTTTTATGGGTTGATTTCATGCCTTTTAGCATGCCCTCCACCTTGTTTCTTTTCTTGGTATGATCCTCATGAGGACCAAAATGTTGTGGGAGCATAGTAGGAGGGTTATGCCACACTTTCTTGCCATGAAAGTCATTAAATTGCTTACCTCTATGTGCTGTTCCCAAAATTACAGCAAGCTGGGAATGATCATTAGCATTTGTAGTGTTGATCTTGTTTACCCATTTCTCCTTATCAATGTGCAAAATATATTTTCCTTGGTTTTTGAAACTATCATATTGGTGTTTAAAGAACTCACCTTCCCTTTTGAACTCCCTTAGGTGTTGCCTAGCTTGGAAGGCTATCATCTTTGCCTCCTTTGTCCTCCTTATCCACTCATCACATCTTCCTTGGGTCTTTGGCATGAGGGCACAACTTTCTTCCCCTTGGTTAAGAGTATTTTGCTCATTTTTCTTTGGCATAGAGAATGTCTTCATGAATGGTACACCTTATTTGCTTACCTCTGAATTTCAATAGCTTCCTTCATGTGATCCCTCATGAGGGTTTGCCCCACTCTGTTTTCCTTTTTGCAAGATTTGTTCCTTATTACAAGTGGCTGCCCCACTTGATCCTTTTTCCATGGTGTATTTTGAGATTACTTTTCTTGGTTCAATCAACTCTTTGTCTTATTCTTGCAACCCTTGTTGTTGTTTATCAATTTTTTGGACACTTTCCTTTGGCTGCCCTTGAATTTCTGGTTCTTTTGGTTCGGAAAATTCAGTCATTCACTGCCCCTTCAATAATTGAAAACCTTTCTTTCGCTGCCCCAAAGACTCCAACTTTTCAAACTGTTTGATGAGCCTTTCACCAAGTTCCTCATGAGTTTTAATGAGGTCATATCCTTGTGACTTCCATCCTAGATGCCACCATCATGGGTAGCTCCTTCCAAGTGTTGTATGACAAATTTCAGAACTTTCATCTCACTTGTAGGTCTCAATTCAAAGTGGTCATTAACCTTGTTTACCTGTGCTCTAATTGAAGTACTTGGATCTCCATCAAAGGTAGAAAGAACAATCTTCCCCGAGTCATCATGCCTAGCTATGTGCCCATGGAGCCCTTTTCCTCGTCTCAAAGCTAGTCATTCCTTGAAGCTCCTTCCCTTTCTGTGTCGAAGTGCAAGTGTCAAATATTCAGCATAATCTTCCATTACATCCAACGAACCAAACACTGGTCCTCCATTTCAAGGGGCTGATCCCCTTTCATATCTTTCATCATTTGAAGGAGTGTAGCCATAGTTCCCATCAACCAATCCTGGGATTGAATGATCCATTCCAACCTAGCCCTGTCACTGTTTGACAAATACCTTTCCATCCCACAGTTGGCCAAGAAATTGGCTCTAATACCACTACAATGTCTCCAAATTAAGACAATAATACAAAAGAGAGTTCTCCATCAAACCCCTAAACAAATTCAAAACAAATTTGAATTCTGAAAATTAAAAAAACCAGCCAACCCTAGGGTTGTATTTGCACCACCAAACTGAAATTTTACACTTCCAATCAATCAACAAATTAAAAGAGAAATACCTTGTGAAACTTTCGCCAACCTTGGCTCACATCGTATGAAGAAAGAAGCTGAATTGGTATGTCTTCCACTCCAAAACCCTCAATGCCGCCAAAATAATTTTAATGTCCTTTCTTTGTCATCAAATCCAACTCCGAAACCCTCCACCACTGAAGATAAAATGCCGATAAATTCCAGCGCATATCATATAAAAAATGGCCAATGTTAGGGCCTAAAACATGATCAAATCTTCTCCAAACCAAGTCACCACAATCAGGAATAAATAGCATGTAAAAACTTAGAAAATCAGACTTGTATTCATGCCAAACCTACTGAAAATAAGTTATAAAATCCACCAATATTTGCAATAATAAATACTCTATTGTTTAAGGCCAAACAAGGCACCCTAAACTCTTGCACACCTTCAAGTGAATTGCCCCACTCAGAAATTAAACGCAGAATTTATGACTCAAAACCCTTGCCTTAACCCTCCAAAAATCCTTCAAACCCTTATGATTTATTACCAAATAAATCAAAAATAATATAATAATTGTACCTTGCCAAAACAAAGTCTAAAAACCCTTCGAAGATGTCCAAGGCACCCTAAACTCTTGCACGCCTTCAAGTGAATTGCCCCACTCAGAAATTAAAGGCAGAATTTATGACTCAAAACCCTTGCCTTAACCCTCCAAAGATCCTTCAAACCCTTATGATTTATTACCAAATAAATCAAAAATAATATAATAATTGTACCTTGCCAAAACAAAGTCTAAAAACCCTTCGAAGATGTCCAATTCCTCCTCAAATTGATTTGCCCTACCTTAGAAAATTACATAAAATAAATCAAATTGTTTTAACTTACTAAAGGTCATCCAAATGACCTTCAAAAGGCTCTTACGGCAATTCACCCAAGCTGGAAAAATGATGTAAAATATTATGCAATATTTTATGCTTCAACAAACCCTCCAAATCAACTCTAAGATCCCAAAACCAACTCTTAATCCAAGTCGTCAAAGCTGAAAAAACATATAAATATCGTGCAATACTTTAGGCTTCAACGAACCCTTCCAATCAACTCGCTCAACCCTCTAGGCAAGTCGCCACC
The DNA here is from genome assembly GCA_037957365.1 of Torreya grandis. Classification (NCBI taxonomy): domain Eukaryota; kingdom Viridiplantae; phylum Streptophyta; class Pinopsida; order Cupressales; family Taxaceae; genus Torreya; species Torreya grandis. Next base: position 469,171 of record JARHVA010000330.1, read on the forward strand.
CAATGAAATGGCCTTCAACACTACGAACAAGCTCCCAATGCAAGTCGCTACTCTCCAAGACCTTCAAATTCGCCAAAAACCAGCTTTCGATAAGATTTGCAATATTCTTCAATATAGGTGGTGTCCCAAAACACCTTTGTAAATCCACTTGCATGTAAACATGTCATTTTGAAGCTCAACTACAACCCTTGAATAGATTTGCCCAAGTAGTAGGAATGGAGGTTTTCGTCCCCAAACCCTTGACACTTCTTGAAAATTTTCTTTCTCAAGATGTGGTAATTGAGCTTGACATACTTGATCAAAGATTCAATTCAATATTCAGTATCCCTTCCAAATGACAACTTACTTTCTTTTTATATCCCTTTTAGAATATAACTCTCCCTCTCAAAACTTTAAAAGGATATTCTTTATAATTCTCCACTTGACCCTTAAGCGCCCATGACCCTCAAAAGGGCCCCAACTTAAGTGGAACTCAAATTAGATTAATATTATTACTTTATTTTTGAGTATTTAAAAATACTTTTATTTTAGCAATAATATTATTTTAATTTCAAAAATGGGAACATCACAAAAGGTCAAAAAGATCAGCGGCGGAAGGCTTGATCGGATGGCATGAGGGGCTTTTCCATGCTTGCATCGCCACCTTCACTTAAACAAACTCACATTGATGGATCTTTAGAGATTGAACGGTCGAAGCTCTCTGCTCAACTTTAAGGCAACTCATATAATTGATCTTGAATGGATCGAACGGGTGTGAGATCCCCGCCGGAAAGCTATAGAAAAATAGCTGTGGCTTTTGAATTTGGCTGCAGCAAAGTCCCAAGGTAAAGTATCAGACGAGACTCAATACATGCTTGGCCCATTTTGATCTTCTAAAGCCAGACTGGGCATGACTTGCAAATGAAGTGGCTGGTACTTGGCATTGCCTCGGCTGCTTGGAATCTGTCAAATATTGTGAATGCTCTGGAAGTAGGATTGCCTGTTCGTGAGAGAGCTTGAAACCTGCTATGCTCAACAAGTGTGGAATTTATTCAACAATTACCTCCTAGGAAGTGATATCAGTATGTGACATATGACAGGCGCTAACAAATTCCTGAGCATATGATGTTTCTCAAGGTAAATATTTCACTCTCTACGATGCCATACTAATATATGTGAAGACATTAAGGGATGTTGAAACTTTGTTCTATTAGAGCTTGGAATTTGTGACTGCTTCATGAGCTCACAAGACTTGAGGATAAGCATATCCTAAAGTGGTAGAAACTATACTATTCCTTATCATATGTAATATGTTCAATTAATAAGCAGGTATTTGGGAGAATTGGTTCAAGATGCATCAAGATCAAACATTAAAGTTAAGAGCACTCATCCTAAAGCAATGCTCTGGCAGATAACCTCCTCTTGAAGTAAACTTTACGTGTAGCTCTTGAAATCAATCAATGAAAAGTATCAATGGTTTTATGTTTTTAAAATTAACAATGCACGGTAATGAGTTGACCCGATAAAGAAATTGCATGCATTTTCTAAGGCTCAATAATCTCATTTTCTAAGGCTCAGATGATGTAGTTTCATGAATGAGCATGATCAATTTTCTATACTTATTCTGCACAAACAACTTGTGCAAGGCTCCATCTCCTATTGCTCCAAGAAATCCCCAAAAGGGCCCAGTCGGATCCAAACGCAAGTTATCAGACCTCAGAACCATTTCAACCTAGGAAATCCAAATTTCAGTAGAACTGTAAGAACTGGTAGGCAGAAATGATACTGTACTTTTAAATACATCATTGTGTTCTTGAAGTCTCATTCTATGTACCATGCCATTTATTTGCTTCCTCGGTGGCCTTGAAGTTGGAACTCGAAATCCACTACCATTCCTTATATTGGTTGTTTTCTTGTGTGGCATAGCAAACATATAACTCATAGCAGAAAGACTGAGTGAGTCTTTGCAAAGTTGCAAGTCTGAGTCCCTAGTGACCCCAAGGGCCCAAACAAGTGCAATCGGACTGACTTGTCAAGACTTGACTAGACTTGGCCAATGTCAAAGTACAAAGAAGAAGCTTATAACATAGTCCAATCTCTATTTTGGGCTTATATCCCTCTGGCAGATCAAAGCACGAACAGACATTTGGTTTTAAGTGAACAAATCAGATTCCTTAGCATTATGGACGTTATTTAAGTAACATTATTGTGGAATGAAAACAAAAAAGTGAATCTTCCTATATTTTATGATTTTACTGTTTGCCGAATCTTGGTGGTGAGTCTAAAGTGTCATTCAAATTGGCATATCGGCCTTGCTGATTCTGAGCTAACTCCAAGTCTAGCTACCATGATCTTAGTAGATCACAAGACCTATGTTTGTATGCCAAGTTAACCATCTACTTGAACAGTGGTTCAAAAGTTGCGCCGAAATTGAATATCTAGGTCAGGATGCCTTATGACAGCAAAAATCCTTGGAACTCAGGCACTTGACCCCATTGGATGCTATCCCAATTATTTAATGACATTTTCAAAAGAGGATTTCATTTGATAAAAATGAGGTATTCCTAGTCAATGTATTTTTTATAAACTATTTTCACTAGTTGTCTAATTTTCACAAAATGTTTAAAATTTGGCTTTGTCAAACAGAAAAAAAATCATCAAAGAACATTGCCAGTTATTAATCTAAAATGTCCATAATGTTAATATATTTGTTGAAATCCCCAAGCAGTTTTGTCTTTTTTATTGTCAAAATTCCTATGGAGAGGGCTACCGATCCTATTTTCATGGTTCAGGTGGCTCCAAGGAAGCTAAATAGTACAGCTACAGGAAAAAATGGAATCTTCAACAGGAATAGCAGAGCAGCTATTTTCTCAAATACAATGTTTCAGCAGGTGCAAATAGGGGGAAGGGGAAGAAGGGGCTGGATGTTTCCAGCGCCTGCTTAACAATTTTTTTCTCCAAGTGTCAATTTAGGACAGGATCATCCAATTTAAAGGATTTGTTTAATGAGATTGACTTCAGCAGATACTCTCATATTTCTCTGCCAATGCCACTAAAAGAATACATGGTAACCATTTTATGCAGAATAGGCCCTAAAAAATCTCTGTGGTACCTGCGGAAAGAAAACCAACAACCGCCCTCCATGAGACCACTGCCTAAATCTTGAGTGAGGTTATGGACCACCTTTAATGTGGTGTAGGGTAAGCTTAGACCGCATTCTTAAGATTTGTAAATATGGATCACACTCAAGTGTATGCATAATCATTACCAAAACGTCAACTTCGACAGATGTCCCCTAGAGTTATGGGCCACCTCATTGTAGGCAGCAAGGGAATTTGAATTTGGGGGATGCTCTTCAGAGTTTCCCCAATTACCGTTACAAGACAACCCCATGGACTTACAAATAGTATATTTTATGTTTTTCTGGAATATTTGCCTGTAACAAGCACATTTCTTATTTTTGCAAAGGAAAGACTAGCCAACCTTTCTGTACTTTCAAAAGGCTTTCCATCCCGTAAATTTTCTTGTTCTTGGGGAATCCAATCACAAAAAACAACCATCTTGGCTGTAAGGTTTGAGCTACGAATCAGAAACAAGGCCAATGCAAGACGTGTATATTGATTACTACTAACACCATACAGTGTACCCTATCTAAGGACACAGTCCCATGGAAGGGGCTCTACAGCTTGTTCCATGAGATATTACGAACCCCCAGGAAAAAGGAACAATTGGGTTCTTCAACTTAAAATGCCGAGAAAACTGAACGTGGTTCCATGGAGGATGCTACCACTTTTAATGTTACCGTGCAGGCAGCCCCATGTAAGCTGCATTGAGTAGCTACAGAAAAAAGAATAATCTTGACTGAGAAAAGCAGTGCGGCCAATTCTCTCAAAAGAGACTTAAAGCAGTAGCTAAAAGAGGGGGGCTGGAAGTTTACAGCACCTTTTCAAGCATTTTTATGGATGTTTATGTTGGCCAAATGGCAAGGTTTCAAGCATTTAAATTTTTTAAAAGAACTATATCATTTTCATTCTGATGATGGATCACATAGCATCCATTCAAAATCTTCTATACAATTGTTGTCCAAAAGTTGTTTGCGTTATTATATAGACTGTGTAAGCATTAATTCTTTATTTGAGGGTTTAATTTGCTCTTTTTTTTAGAATTTTTTTTCTTCGGAACAAAAATGATATGGTCTCGAGAAAACAGATATCTTCCATTCTGCTAAAAGATTTTAAAGCATGGAAATTATTTTAATTACAAGTCTTAAATTTAATTTAATCAATCACTCGTCTGATGTTTTAAGAATTTAATATTTTACTTGGACCATAGACTTACAGATAAATTTTCTCCAATATATTATAAAAGCACTAACTGATTTGTCTGCATATGTTTCAGTCATCCTCTTCTTTAGGGTTACACAGTTCAAGACAGCGCGAATAGAAAGTAAAAGAAATTTCTACCTGTTTTGGTGTTAGTGAGATTCGAGCCTTGGCCGCTAGCTGAACAACATCTGGAGGCTCCAAATTGTTGCGGGCACTGTAAAACCGCCACTGCCGCCGTAATGATGGAGATTTTGCTGACAATTTTGTGAAGCCAAATGTGGTTCTGGACATTGAGCTCAGGCTTGCCATGACAGGAGCTATGGAAAACAATACTCAAATCTTACCCAAATTCAAACGTATCGTTACGATAAAAAAATGATTCAGAATATTACAGTTTTATATTTGGTTGGTATAATAAATATATTTTATTGGGTTTTGTGTGGATGGATGTGATACTAAGTGAGTGAGTGTGGTAATATTTACGAGACCAAGTAGTCTATGGGATCGAGGGTTCTAATAGAATTGTTATGTGTTAATACAACTCTTTGATATGAGGGTTGTATTTTTGATCATGCAAAAATTCATACTCCTTTTCGATGCTGACTTTTATATTATGGACTTTGATTAGAAGATTTATTGTACTGTCCAACTTTTCCTCTGGAAGTAAGTAAGTGAAGTTGTCGACCTTTAAGTTGTCTTTGTACTTGGTGCGGATGTCATTATAGGTTATGCATGCCATAATAAAGTGTCATTTTGTCTCCACTACCCCCTTGTCACAAAATAAACATATTTTTGTTTCCCATTCTCCCCTGGGCATTATCCACCTACCTATTTCACACCTAAGATGATGTGAGCTAGTCCTCGACTGTGTAATCAACATTTTTGTTTTCTATTTGATTTATTCCCCTACGTATATTTTTTTCCTCGTTCTCCTATGTGGAATTAAACTCTTTGATGTAGTATGCTTTCTTCCATCCCGACTGCTTTAACCACATGGTTGTCTTAAATTTCTTTATCACACGTATTTATTTTGTCGTTAATGTTTCAACATTCTTACATATTGATGTCTCATTTACTCATCCATTTATTTTTTTGTTTTAATTATGTTTTTCAGACCCAAAATTTTATGGGATCATAATGGGTTATGGTTGTCTCAACCCCCTAATGATATTATAATCGAGGGTTAGGGTGTTTCTTTAAGAAGGTTGTTTCTTCTCCTATTGATTTGTGTCACCAAATCCCCCAATGTTTTTATTCTTCTCTTTAAATAATTCAATATTTTTATGTAATTGATTTGAATGTCATTGTATGTTGACCATTCTAGGATGAAGTGTTACTTTATTTCTATTGTTCCTGCGATATATAACAAACCTATTATTTGATCTTATTTTTCCTTTTGGGTCACCCATCTATCTGTCTTGCATAAGAGTGTGTGGGAACTAGTTCTTATTTGAATTATGAGTATCTTCTCCCTCCATTTGATTTCAGCACCTTTATATGATTTTTTGTGATGTGTATAGGTTGAGTTTAATTCTTTAAGATAGTGTTTTTGTGTCTTACTTGTTTTCTTTCTCCGCATGATTGTTCTAAAGTTTTCATTCACATAAGTTTGTATTTCTTTGTTAAGGTTTGGACATCCACTTATATCAATATCCCATATATTCATCCATTTGTGGTTTTGTTTCAGCGATGTGCTAATTCTCCTATATAACTCTTATTTCTTTAGTGTGCTCATTCTTTATGTTTTATGTTTTTTTCAAGCCACATAATAACCCAGTCATAGGTGTTGTCTCTAAAAAGAAAGTGCTTGTTTTTTCTTGGAGTATTTCATAGGGAGCTTCATCCTTTATTGTGAAGTTGTTTGTAATATTAAGTGCTTATGGATCCTTTTTATTTGCCTCCATCTCATCCTTGAAGTGTTGTTGCCTAATATATCACACCCATATAGGAGCACTAGGGTAACAAGTAACCTAAATAAGACATTGGTGGTCTTCCAATCCCACGACTTTGTATTCCTACACCTATTTTTTAGTGTGCATTGAATTTTCCTTCTACCTTGTATTTTTTTCATCCTACACATGTCCGGACTGAGTTTGTTGTGAAAATCTAGACCATAATACTTGTATTCTGATACCACTTCAAACAAGTCCCCTTTGAACTTGAAGTTGTAATTTTTCTTTTTACTTTTTAAGGAGAAGACCAATATCTTAGTTTTTTCAATGTTAACCTACATCCCTACCTCTTTATAGGAACATTCTAGGGCATGTGAGTGGTTTCTCAAGCCTTAGATTGTTTATGTGAATAAAATTAGATCATCAGTATATAAGAGGAGTTTCACCACATATTTGGTCAAATGAACTCCTCCACCTCTGTACTTACCTATCCATTATCTTAACTTATCGATATATAACCCAAATAAAATGGGAGACAAAGGGAAGCCTTGTTTAATACATGTGTCACTCTAAAAACATTCAAACATCCCGTCATGTGTTATGATTTTAGCATTGACTTTCTCATATGGTTTGGGGATTATTACCTTGTGGTGTACTAGGACCTTTAGTTCCTCCATTATGCTCCATTTTTTTCTCCTCAACATTAGATTAAATGGTTTCCTAGAATCTACAAGCCATAGTAGACTTCACCTCTTGTATCCAAAACCTTCTCAACTAAGTGTCTTAGTGTGACACAATGATCTATTGTTGGATATTTTGGTCTAAAACTTGGTTGATATTTTGCTCTTTTTCATTTTTCTTCAATGTAATTGTTAATTCGCTTCCAAATCGTTTTACGAAGAGGGATTAACCATAATGGTTCAGTACTTTAAAGGGTTATTAACATCCTCACACTTGAACAAAGGTATGGTTAGACTAGTTTTCCACTATGTTGGGAAGCCATTCTAAATAACCCCCTTAAATGTTTCTCTAGTGTACAATGATAGATTTTTAATATCCATTTTAGATATTATGTTTGTAGAACATTTATGCCCTGGGTCTTACTTGTTTCTAACTTCTTAATCCCTTGTTGGATGTCTCTAATTGTGAAAAGTTATTCTTTAACGTTGATTGTAGGAGGTGTCTTTTTCCTTTTCACTTCCATATAATTATTTCTAAATTTCCAACCACTAACTTGTTGTAATGTTATTTTCTATTTATGTTTTTTCTTCATGTAGCTCCCTCTTAAATATTTTTGGAATGTGCTTCCCTAGTTATATTAGTTTTGTATGTCTTGTTCTTGTATAATCTTCTTTCTTTGTCCTCGCCATTTGTTCATAATTTTTTCTATTTTCCTTTATTGCACCAATGGCTCCCTTAGCATTCTTCTTACTACCTTGCATTTTTCATCGTACCATAGATTTGTTGAAAATTCATTTCATTTCTTCCTCTTGGGCTTAAATCTTTTACATCTTTTCAGAGTTCCTTGAATTATGTGTATTAGCATCATTTTTAATAAGATATGTACATATTTCAATTGCCCTTTTGTCTTCCTTCCCCTAAAACTTATTTCTCAATGCAGTCCTAAAGGTATTGTTTTACCTTATTTTGATTAAATTGATATAATAAGATTGAAAAAATTGAATATTTATATTGTATAATATATTACAATAATACACAAATCTGAATGTTATAATTGGGTACTTCTGAGATATTATAATTTACTATAAATGAAAATAACCAAGGGAGATTAGATACTTAGTTTGTTTTCATGTTTGTGTAGGTCTGAGAGTAATTGTAGGTGACTAGAAGGACTAGAAATGACCCAAGAGTTGCTCAAATCAGGAAACTAGGTGTTTAGATTTGCCTGGATGAGTTTGTCAACCTCTGGATAATTATGTCAGACCCAAGCATTTGTTTCCTATCAAGTTCATCTATGTGGATTGTGTCTCACTATTTTGGAACAGACCATTGTGCTTGATTGTAAACCATTGCTCTCTAAGATATTAGTTGTTCTTTGTGCTCATAAAATCCTGTAAATACTAAAATTTAACCAATAAATGCTTGACAATGCTTGTTCTTAACACCTTTATCTTGTTTAGCTAATTCATCATTCCAATAACCCGTAATATCTAAGAAAGACTTCAAATTATTGAAATTATTGATAACAGCTTCTAGAGTTCCCTATTTTATCCCTATTCATCATATACTTTATTGTCGCTCTTGTTTCAGAAGTATTTGTTCCTTTAAGACAAGTGTGCACTAGGAAGACAAGAATGCACTGTGCACTCATCTAGTAGCATGTACTTATCTCCCATGTTTAATGACTATCTTTTCAAAATGATATGCTTCCTAACAACTTTCATACTTAATTAGATCATTTATCAGAAACATTTTAAACATCTCTCTTTAAAAGCACATCAAGGGTCACACTTAAAAGGACCTACCAATTATTTACAAGGAATATCTCTTTTTTATTTCAAAAGCATCTATTTTCTGAGTAAATATCTCTATTGTAATTATGCTACAATTTTACAGTCCTTGACCAAGTCTACCATTGTTTATTTTAGGTTGAGAGCATCCTTTATCAAGCATTCTAATCAAAAAAATTGGTTGCATTCATATGATCTTCCCTAAAGGGAGAACTACATCAGTCTAAAACCCTTTGGGATATGTAAGCAACACTCAATCAAAAAGGGGTTTTATGAGGATAGCTTAGTCATTCCCACATCCCCCATTTTTTAACCTTTTGCATTTGATCTCCTTTTGTGTGCTTATAAGAGATTAGAGTTCTAATTTTACAAGTCTTCTAAGCATCAATTCGGGGTTTGCACATAAATAGATTGCATACAAGTGCAAGGGAACAAACCCAATTTTTTAGATACAACACACAGCCTATCAAGGCAAATTCATAATAATAGACAATAATGCACTACACTCATGTTTGCCTCCTATAGACTTATCCCATCAAACAATGAGCCACTATTTTCTAATACATTTGTGTTTGCGGGCCATTATATATAGTCACAACTTACAAATAGTTAACACAATCTAAAATAAATTAATTGCAAGGACAATTCTCTAACTCGAACCCTAATATCGTTTTTTAGCAATTTATAATTTTTGTATATTTTTTAGATATCTATATTATATTGTATTCTATATTATATATCCTATTATATCATATTTTAGTAGTTTGCATTACTAATTAGAGTTAATTATAATTCTTAATTAATTATAGTGTAAACAAATTTATAATCTTTTATCCTTAACTTTGAAATCTTATCTCTATTTTTGACACTAAGTTAACATCTAAAAATGGGGAAGAGTGATGGGTTGAGCTAACCTCAACCACTCCCCAATGAATGGTTTGTATCCAATACTGTGAGGAGGGAAATCAAACTACATGTAGTTCTTCCCATTAAGTGTAAGTGTGCAATCATGATCCACTAGTATCAATGCAACTTATAATCTAGCATTTAACACTTGATAATGGCAATCTTGACTTGGCTTAAGTGCTTCAGACTTGGCTAGGGCTTACTTCTTATGATTTATTTCTAATTTGGGAGATTGTGGTTGGTTTATTTCAATTACAAATGTGTATATATGTCCTCTTGATAACTGTCAGATTCATGATAGATGGGGAATAGGCTTAGACCTACTACGTATAAATATATGACTCATTAGGTAACTTCTCGTGCCACCTACAAGTGAAATGAATGATCCTACCCATAAAGATGATTTGAATTGGTAAAATGACTATTTTTTGGTGTGCATATGAGTTTGGTAGGGGTAGACGACTATGGAAATCTAGAGGTGTCTGATTATGGTTGGAGGTGTATGGAGACAAGAACAAAAATCCAATGATTAGGAGACATTCTAAATATGATAATAATAAAATTAGGCATAGACTAATAAATTCCTATAGGTGAATGATAGAATATCAGGAAGGTGTGGCCCGTATAAGGCAAATGGATAAGAGAGCAGGGTATGTAACAATCATATGTGTAGCACGAGTCATGTAAGGTAAAGACAGGTCAAGACTAACATTTTCAATTATCTAATACCATATTTTTATGTCTATGGGTATGTTGATTTTATTTTATCTATAGGACATTACCTTTGGATAATGGCTTGTTATGAGTGACCCAAACATGTTTGTCTTGTGGCTTACTTCCTTGCAAAACTTTATAGAGATTGAGTTGTGATCTGAATTAAGATCCATGATGGAATCCTCTACTTCCATCTCTACAATTCTAAATATGCATTTTTGTGAACATATAACATAATCATTAACACTCTATTTATGGTGATTTTTTCATGTGTAGATCCTTGATTTACACCATTTACTCATGTCATTACAAATGATCAAACTGTATATCCTACATAAGCTTATAAACTCTTTCCTAAAATGTGTGATGGTCCCATGTTCATCTTTTGAGAGTCGAGTCTATTATTGATTTTCCTCTAGCCATAACGTATCATTATCTAAATTATCATTGCTTCTTATAATGTCGGCATGTTTATTTGTTATCCTTAAATTAAAATCCCTCGCTAGTATCATCTCCCCTAGTTTATTTTAAGTTGAAATATCCCTCTTTAGAGACAAGTATGGATCTTCATGGTCCTAGTATGGCTTCGTATAGGAGTCAAAATTTTTGAGGACAAAGTTAAAATTAGCTATGCTAACAATTATATAATTTTCTAAGATTCTAATCCAAATGTATTATTTACTTGTATCTTCTTTCTCCCTGATATTAACTCTACCCTAAGTTTCTTGGACTAAAACCATTATTCCCCCATGTCATTTGCCATTTTTTTTACTTTATTCCATATTGCTACTTTCTTGTATCCCTCTTAATGTGGAGTCTTACACCCCTCATTCTCATGTGTTTCTATGAGTATAATTATGTCTTTATCTCTAGCCATGGGCCCTGAACTGGGGCCTCTTCTCTAAGGGTAGCCTCTATAGTTTCAACATACCAATGTAAGATGCTCCCAAAGGAGCCCTACTCCCTATTTATTTCAAGTGGGGTGGTTAGTGATATAGGCTTTCTCATCGTCTAGGTATGGCCATCTTCCTTTGTTCCTTGATGTCTTGACTTTGGCCCATTTCATGTTTTTATCTTCTTGTTGCAATAGGGTCAAGTATTCATATAAGTAGAATCACAAGTCTCTCAAAAAACATCTTTTTCGTAGCACTCATGTTTTTTCCCTTAAGGTTCATTATTGTGACACAAATATGTCTATCCCTTCCTCCTTCCCCTATTTTTTCGGTTATACTTTCTTGTTGAATATGATCTTTCTAATGTAGGTCTTTTTTTAGAAAGTCCCTTTCTAAGTTACTTGTGTCCTTCTTTTCTCCATAATATTTTGATCCTTTGATGATTATGTTAGTTACCTTGTAATATTGTTCTCTTTCCTTTACCATTTGTCTCTTGACTTGTTTTTGTATCCATTCTTTTTGTTGATACTACAACTATTTCACTATATGTGCCCATGTCTTAGCTTATTCTATATGGTTTCCTATGTCCTCCCATTTTGCTTCCATGGTTTGCAGTGCCTTTTTCAATTATTTTACACTTTTTTATGTTTTCTCCTTTTATCCCTACATTGGAGCTTGTTGGAGAGTGGATGGTTTGTTTTAGGGCATGTCATTCTTGTGGTCTTACATCCACGAATATATATAGTCTTGCCACTTGTGCTTTGAGCACAATGTTGTCTTCCTAAAAAATATTTTTGGTTTTTATCACTTCTTCCAAATTTAGATCTCACTTTTTATATTGCTTCCTCATTCTCTAACCTCTCTTTATGTCTCATTAACTATTGTACATACAACTTTGGTGACCATATTAATAGGGTTGTTATGGGGTTATATGTCCCATCACTATCTTGAATATCCTCTACAAGGCCCTTAATGTCAAGTATATATGTCTTATCACTTCCTTTTATGACTTTCATATTATTACATGCTTTTATCCTTATGTTTTTTATTCCTGCCAAACTACCATGTACCCTTTTTTTTCATATCCTTGATTTGAATGTAGGTTTGATTGAATGTTTGTTGCTATTGTCAATAAAACCATTAGGTGTTTTGGACCATGTGATTGTCTTTCCTTGTGTGTTTGTATCTCTATTATTTTCAATGTTTATTTGTGATTCTTTATAACATCTACCCTAGCCTGAACTTGTTAACATCTTATAATTCCCAAATACTATGTTTTACATCTACATCCAATGGAGCTAACTCATTAGATGTAGCTACATATTATTGAGGTGGGGTGTTATTGCATGGGATATCTATAATTTGTGGGCACATATAAGCACATTTTACACATACCATATACACTCCAACCACTCCCCCAAAGTAGAGGTTTGAATATACGTAAGTAGGAACCATTTGTTTCCCTGTTAAAGCCTTTGTTGATATAGATATGTCAAAATCATTCAATATACTTAATAATTATATATGTTGATCTCTAACATATTTTTATTTTAAATCCCTTTACATGTATTTCTTAATGACAAGTTGTTCACCCATTTGTGACTATCCACTTTAAAATAATTTGTCGTAGTGTTTTCAAATAGGGTTCGACATGTTTCAAAGATGACAATAGTTTTTCTACATTTTTAATTAGTTTTGATTGTAGCGCATACTTTGTGATGACCTTGTATAACGAGTGGTTATTCATATTAACATATTTATTTATATAGTGAGATTTAAACTTTTGGCTAAGGAAATAACTCACATACTTTATTGCATTAATTGCTATTTATGCATATAATATGAATAAAATTAAGGTTTGATTTAATGGTTTTATAAAGGGGTAAACTATAGAGTGCAACTAAATTTTAAGAGACTATTATTTGTAAGCACTAAATTTTAGGGATTATAATAAAAACATCATTTGATTTCTTTCAAATAGAATAAATAAATCAACTTAATTAATGTACAATATCTATTTTGAAAAAAAAAACTACAATGTTTTTGTAATTGATGTAAATTCTTAGCCCTTAAGAGTTATGTCGGGTTGATGTCACTCTTTCTAAGCAACCTATGCTTTAAATTTAAAACAATATTGTGTTATTTGTAGTCTTTTAATGTAATAAGTTGAATGAAATCACTATAGGAGCAACAACCACCTCCATACAATCCCTACCTAAGGGTGATTTATCTAACTAAAATTATTAATGGCCTCTCTGTACATTATTCATTTTTGAAGTTAAATTTTGTTATCTATATAAAGTTAGTGTTGTAGCATGGAATTGCACCCTTGTGAGAGAGTTATTTAGGCTCTCTCACTTATATGTACAAGCATGGGGACAACCTTAGGATGTGGGTATCCTATGGTGAGGTTGAACCTCTAGGATTTTTAATAAGGCTAGTTCCTCAGATGCTTCACTTCAACTCTTAATTCCCACACTAAAATTTATTATTGGCTAAGGAAAAAGAGAGAGAAAGATAACATAAAAATGGAAAATTGAACTAAGAAAGGTGATGCACCAAATAGAGAGTGACCTACATAAGCATGAAATAAACACTAATTCAACATAAGATAATTATGCTTACACAACCTCACAACCAGTTAATTTGCATCAATGTTTCATAAACTAGGCTCACTGAGCCATATATGAAGCAGAGAGGAATTTAAAAATTCAAACCAAGCATCCATTAATGGCAGAAAGATCTCAAGTTTAGACCTACAACTAACCTAAAAATAGGTAAGAAGGAAGGACAAGGGACATGGAACAATACTTCTCCATAAGGCTATCATGCACAAGCTTGTTAAACATGATTTTCAAACAAGAGATAGGTAAAAATAATATTTATTGCTTCAAAAGGTATTTCTTACAAATTTTGATAGGGTTCTTCCTTGTCAAATGAGGATATCTTCTTTTGAAAAGAATTGAGACATATATAGAAAAGGGGAAGACCTAAAGAGAAGAGGCAAGCAAACAAAAATCAATAAATGAGATCCAACCACCCTCCGTGAATTCTCACACATACTTGGGTTAATTAGAACTAATCCTTCTCCAACGAAATAACCACCATGAGCTCCAATAGTCTTTCAGCCCTCTCATTGGTCGAGAAATGCACTTGAAGACAAAACTCACTAAGGATGATGATGTCATGGTCCACTAAGAAGGAAAAGTCCAGGAACATCTTAAATGCCCAAGCTATCTTTTCTAATTGCTTGATATTTATCTTTCATCTCCACACCATCCTCCACTTGTCTACTTATGTATGAGGACAAAAATTCTTACATCTATGAACTTGACTAAGCCATGTTGCTTCTACATTTTTCGGCTATTTATTAGAGATGATGGCCATGTCAAAGGATGAAGACTCCCCATTTAACTTCACCTATTATATCTTGCTAGTTGAATACATCCTTGACACTTATCATGTACACTTTCACCCTTGAGATTCGTTGAGTCCCTTTGACCTCTTCTAAATGGAAATGGCTATTTGACGAGGCCCATCTTTGATGTCTGTAGGAATGTCTTAGGATTTCAAATTCAAACGGCTATTTTTTTTGACTTTTTGATTTGAATAATTCCTTCAAACATTTTTTCAAATGAACTTTTTCGAAGGGAAAGTGCCCCTTCAAAAAAATTGAAATGGTCCTTTTCCCTTTGAAGAAATATCTTTGAAAAAGTCGCAATGGTCCACTTTGAAAAGAAAGTGACCCTTTGGCAAAGTTGAAATGGATCATTTCTTTAAAAGAAAGATACCCTTCGAAATTCTTGTTTTGGTTCACTTCTCCAAAGAAAGTGCCCTTCAGAAATTTTGAAGTGGACCACTTTGCCAAGAAAAGTGCCCTTCGACTTTCTTGAAATGGTCCATTTCTTATGGATAATTCTTCCAAAAGAATTCACTTTTTTACTTTGCTTTGAAAGGACCTTCAGATTTTGTCAATGATATTTGGAATTATGCTTGGAGAAGACTTATCTTTTTGAGAACCCAAGAATCACTTCTAAGACCAAATTGGGCTTTTGATGTCTCATTACTTGCAATTTATAAAATAAAATAAGTCATTCACTACCAAAAGTCCAAAGTCTTCTAAAAACTTGCCATTCCTACTTGAAATTATACCTTCTCACACTTGGGCAAAATTTGGTATGTGGGCCAAAAATGGCCAGCATTTATGGTGACTCATAGGGAAGCATGCCTACTATGCTTGAGAACCCAACTCATGTTTCCTTGTCTAGTCCATTGGGCATGGAGTCTCTACTTTGGTTCAACAAGGTTGACCCTTTTTGGAACCTCCTCTTGAATCAACAAGGAAAGACAAAACAAAGTGCCCAAGGCACCTATTGAAAGGAAACTATCCTAGAAAAAGGGATAATAACAAATGTGCCTAAAATAACACTTAGAGGAATTTGAACAAGACTAATCTAATATATACACCCTAAAACTATGTGTACCTTTCCTCCTAGATCAAAAGGATAGTTTGATAGTATTCTTGCATCATGAGATAAGAGATTGAATAAGGCATGCAACTTCTTGACCCCTAGTCTTGATGCCTACCTCTTCTTTATTGCAACTGTCAGCTTTTTTATCATCATGCCCAATGAGAACAAAGAAGCTTCAACTAGGTCAGCTATGTGAATCTAGACAGTCTCAAATTCTTCATATGGCTCCTTAACTTCAACCTCCAATAGTGGTTTAAAAAGGCATACCTCTTTGATTTCTATGGTGTCCTTAGTATGTTCATCTACTTACATCTAACTGTTGTAGTGTGAAATTGAACCCTTGTGAGAGAGTTCTTCAATCTCTCTCACTTCTAGCTATAAGCATAAGTTCAACCTTGCTATAAGATACCCATAGTCTGAGGTTATTCCCATGCTTGTAGCTGGAAGTGAGAGAGCCTAAAGAACTCTCTCACAAGGGTGCAATTCCATGCTACAATAGTTAGATGTAAGTAGACGAACATAGTTGGTTAAAGTGGGTTCATCCTACAAGGTTACCCAAGTTCATGCCTTTTGTTATGAAGAGTATTTATTTAGATTAAATTATAAAAAATATAAAATAAAAATTGTGTGAAATTTTCAAATCATGTGGTTTTTCCAAATTTTACATGGTTTTTTCAAAAATGTTTTCTTATATTATGAATTATGGCAGCCTGAAATATTGAAGTAAAATTGGTAGTGTCTCTCTATAACTAAGGTCAATGCCTTCCACCCCTTTAATTAAAAAAATGAGGAATATATATTTATTAAATATTTATGCTTTCACACTCCATAGAATTGATAAAATAATCTTTTGGCTTAAAACAATGTAGATTTCTTGAATTTATGTTTTCGAACCACACCATGGGGTCCACCATTAGATTAAAAATGTGATAAGATTGTGGACTAGAGCTCCTTATGTAGATAAATATATTTTATTACATGATGATAAATAATCCCACCATATAAAAATAAATTAGATGTAAATATTAATTATTTACAACCAACTAATTATAAAGCATTAAATTAGCACATCTCCTGAAGTGAGGGGTTTTCTCTTAATTTTCTTAGAATATGTCTCCAAGATCGAATTAAACCTAGGCCATCATCTATATTTAAAGTTTTAGTATGCATACCAATCTCTAAAACCTCCCTTAGATGAATATTTAAATAGCGGTCCTCCACTATGAAATTACCTTGGCATACATCAAGTACATTCAATGCTTAGTTGAATAGGAGTGTTCCACCAATGTTGACTTCTTAATTGTCTCTCTTTGAATGTTTGTGTTATGTTTTGTGACTTTTGTGATAATAGAAGATCCTATTTACCCAATTTAGGGGACTCCATATGAACATTCAAATAATAAACCTTGCTCATTTGCATTGATTCTAACTAATTTATAGATGATCTAATGGCTTTTCTTAACTTGTTATGGGGAAGGAATGTAGCCTTGATTTTTTAGTGTTTGAAGATTTTTGAAAGCTTGTTGGAGATTCCCTCAATATATAGAAGAAGCACAACAATAACCCATGTAGAATCATCCATGTTAAGATGTTGCATTTGGTTGTTTATAACTTGTCTAAAAGTCCTATAAAATTGTTTGCCTTTATAGTGATTTTCCATAATGACCTTAGTCAGATGCCTAATTTATTTATCCAAGTGCTCATCACAACAAATTTTGAAAGCTCTTTATGGCGAGATTATTAAGTATAACCAAGTTTGATAGGATTGTGATGAGATAAATCATTAAGGTAGAAATTTGTATTAGTACTCTTTATGTGTGCTTATTGAGCAAAGGACTCGTCATCTCTTCTTATGAGGATAACATCTAAGAAGGGTAGGCTACAATTGGTCTCCAATGCCTTAGTGAAATTTTTGCTTTTAGGAATGTTGTTGACATGAGCATGGAACCCATCTAGCTTAGGTACGTGGATGGAAATGGGGGCCAAAGGGGGTTTTAAGTGGACATGTTTTTTTGAAAATTGAGAAACCTAAAATTTCACATATTATTTGAGACAACTACACTCAAAGTTTTATGGTTTTAAAAGAATGTTTTAACTATTTATGTTTTAAGGATAAATAGCATATGCCCAATTAATTAAAAAATTTCCCAAGGGATATATTTAAATAATATATCAAAATATTAATCAAACATGCTATAGAGCTTAAACATGTACAAATGGAACAAATAGATGATCAAACAAACAAAAATGTAATGAAAGGGAAGCCAAAAGTGACTAGTCTACTTCCCCAAAAATCTAACTATCAAGTATCTCTAAGACAAAATTGGTGGTGCACCTAATGTGTACCATATGGAATTGACAGGTCACTAATTATGTACTTGTTGCTGCTAATTTTATACTTACATATATATATATATATATATATATATATATATATATATATATATATATATATATATATATATATATTATTAATTCAATGTGAAAGTTGATAATAAATGACTATGTACCTTTATGCAATAGATTTGGTGGCTAAAATGTTTGATTTGTCTTCTCCTTAGCTTCTTGACCTAAATCACCACAAATGTATGCAAGAGGAATAAAAAAGAGTAAGGTTAGATGGCTTAGGAAACATTCAAGGAGTTGTGACTACATAACCTGTATGCATAGAATCCCATCCGATATAGTCTTCATGATATTGAGTGTATTCCCAAAGAAAATGAGAGATAAATATTCACCTTCTCTCCCTAGGAAATCAAGTGCAACTACATGAAAATTCACTTATCCTTATTTTTGTCCAAGATGTAACTAAAAATTTGTAAATAAGACTTTAAAGAGAATAAATAATGATTTTTAATGTGCCTAATATTGAATTCCTCTTGATTTATCCTTAATACTTATTACATAAATGTCTCTAAGAGGCTTTGTATATATAAGATTTTATAATTCAAATTAGGACCTATTGGTGTGCAAGCCGACATAAGAAAAGAGAAAGAGGCTGAAAAAATAGGCCCATATAATTGAAAATGAAGGAGAAGGGGTAAAGGGACCATGAAAAGGAAAGGGACACAATAAAAAACATGTTGATTATATACAAGATAAAATCAATGAATGTGTCACATAAGCAAAAATAACAATAGACGAGGAGAAGAAGAAGATAGAAAGGTATCCCCATAAAAATAACACACAAAATGTGTGTGTGTGTGTGTGTGTGTGTGTGTGTGTGTGAGAGAGAGAGAGAGAGAGAGAGAGAGAGAGAGAGAGAGAGAGAGAGAGAGAGAGAGAGAGAGAGAGAGAGAGAGAGAGAGAGAGAGAGAGAGAGAGAGAGAGCACTATAAGCACCTAATCTGAATGGACAATTCATATGCACAAAATGAGACTAAACACATTTCAATAAGAAGCCTTGTACCAAAAATAGTTGTATACATAATGTTTCACTTTGATGTGTGTATGTGAATGCATATGTGCTTCAAAGTAAAATAATAATTGAAATATGTACCTTAAATTACTTATGGAAGGGAGGATGAAATGTCTAGATGCTTGAGCAAGACTCCACCCACACTTTGATGTCCATGAATTATACCAATAAGTAATGGCCAATGCCAACAAGTATTCAAAGTCATGATAAATCATTGTGAAGATATGAAATAGAAACTAAAATTGATATAAGCATAGGAATGAATACACCTAATGGTATGCAAACCATGATGATGTTTATCATAACTAAAAATAAAATTAATCTACCTAGGTGTTAAAACTTTCAAAGAAATTTATCTCAACTTGACTTTGCTTCTTAATCAAGGAAACAAATACTTACATTTCTTTGCACTTATTTGTCATTTCTTGGTACTTATTTGGTCATTTCATCTTTCTAAAATTTTTAATTTAAAATATTTAGATATATGCCCCACATTTAAGGTGAGGTATTATAAACATGTTCCACAAAATCACTCATTTCAAAAGAAAGAGTCATGCACATCACACCACATCATGCACTATAGCCAAAGTTATTATAAATCTCTAAAAAAAATATTATAAACACATGTATGTTGTAGACACTCCATTTTAACCACTTTCATGTCTAAAACTACGATCAAAATGACTTTTCCCAATCACATGCAAATTTAATTTAAAATCCCCAAATGACCCAATTCACCCACACAACTGCCAATTTAATCTAAAATCACAATGACACATCCTTGATTAGGGCAATGGATCATATCACAATATTGATCTTATCAAGCACATCTCGAATCAAATCAACCCTTTGCAAGTGTTATTATAGGGAAATTAAATGAATATTTGATTGGAAAAAAATAACATTGCAAGTGATACTTTATTATAATTTTTTATTAATCCCACTTAATCAAGCCTAACCTTCTTCTAATAGAAAATTCCATGGACTTGTAATCATCTATTTTTCTAAAAAGCAAAATTGTATTATTGCCTCACTTTAGTGACATCATAAGGGGCAAGTCAATGGAAAGGAGTGGAGTGTAGACAAGGTGGTATCTTAAATGGCCACTTACACACTCTCTTACACCTCTTACAAGAACCACTTACACACTCATCTATGATACACTCCAAAAGGCTAGTCATTTTACTTTTATTCCAAGAGTTCCTTACACAATCCAAAAAGGCCTTAAATGGAGTTTCTTACTACACACTCCATGTGTGCAATCATGAATTTGAGGGTTCATTCTCCACCCTCCATTTGGAGATGATATGGATGGTCACCATTCAAACCAAAATTCTATAAATTCAAGGGCCTTTGGCCATTATAGACAAGCTCTTTTGAACTAAACTTACTATGCTTAAATCATAGTAGAGCTTCACATTGCTTCACAATTCTCATGCCAATTTCCAAGCCAAGTCAAGATTAGACAATGGGAAGTGTTTCCCACATATGAAGTTGGCACTGTCAAACACCTCTAGCTCTAAAAGCCAAGCACAAGCCTCTTTGAACTAACATGTAAAGGAGTCTTCAGGAAAGGTATAAATGTTTACATTTTATCTTTTATTTTGATTATGTTATTTCTTAGTCTTGCTCAATCCTAGGGATTAGGCTTATGATGTTATGTTCACAATATTGTTTTGATTTTTTTCACTAATGATTGGACTAACGTCTTTTGGATTCCTGATCTACATATGTAACAATCATAAAATATCATCATGTAATGATCAATAGTAAGATACAACTCAAGAGAGTATGAGGATGTGAGAGTGAGGGCAAACTATATGCCCCACTATAGGCTTTAGGATATATAATTAATATTTCCACTTGAACCCATATGGAATAAATATCATTGTATAAAGCTTGATAAATATATGCAACCTTGTGTGAGGATGAAATAATGAGGAAGAAGAAGTATGCCTCGATGTAGAAATGCGATCGAGAATGAAAGCATGCCCTAATGTAAGCTCCATAGGTGTAAGATATAGATTATAAACTCAAGGAAATAGTCAAGGGTATAATGTCCCCCACTGAAAATATATGGAAATAAATGTATCATGTGTGAAAACCATCATGTGACTGAATGTATGTATGAGAATTTGATGTCTTGATATATGCAATGTAGACTATATAGACATATGGGTGTGATAATTTGTGTATAAATATATTGAAGTCAATAAAGCTAACAAAGGAAGATACATTGGTATGATGACCAAAGAGGTAATATAAACATCAATATAGTCAATAAAACTTAGATGGTATATTTCCCATAATGATGATGTATAAATAGATATGACTGATAAATCTCAAATGGATATGATGCCCCCAACAACAATTTATAGAATATATATAATCAGTAAGGCTCACAAGATGTGTGAATATGATGCCTCCAATGTCAAAGTAGATATATATGTAATCAATGAATCTCATGCGATAAGTGAATATGATGCCCATAATGGAAACACATATAAAATAGAGAATAGGATTATGTGGGTACGATGCCCCCAAACTAAATAAAAATGATCTATAGCATGGAGAACATAATGATAACAGACTATCCTCATCGACATAAGTTAGAAGCATGGATAATCTCATGATGAATATGTGTGGGTATGATGCCCCTAAAGGCAATGTGTATATCATAAAAGGATATAGATCATTGTATAATGTATTGAATATGACATAGATGTGTATTTTATAAAAGGAAATAAATCATTGTATAATAATTAAATGTTTCATGTGAGACGATGTCAATGCCTCCCTCGAGGGTGGCATGTAATAAATGCACCTTGTGAGAGAGGATTTTCCAAATTCATCTATTAATGAGTAATTTAATATATATTTTTTCAAATGTTATCCTTGCATGTAATAGTAGAGTGTAAGATCAATAATATGTTATTAGGAAGCCATAAATGCCCAAAAAGGTGCAATGTATGACTATAATATGGTAGACATAAATCATGGTGTAAACTATTGTTAGTATGTAAGAAATACACTTGTATGCCAATAGGTAGGTACAATATGCCCATCAAATATTATAATTAGTTGGCGAGGATATAAACTTTAGTATTTGGCATAACAACTATAGATTCTTTTTTTAGAATATAAAGCCATTGAATTCTAATTTCTAAAATGATTTGCACTTTCAAACTTATTGATTTTATTGTGCTAGAGTTCTAAATAACATCATATTTTTGAGACACAATGCTAGTTCATGCCAATTAGGTCAAGTAAGGGTGCATGACACTATTGGATAGGATGTCAAGGAGGCAGGGAACTTTTTTTTAGTTTTATTTAATTTTTGAAAAAAAATACTTTTTGAAAGTTGTTTATTTTGAAATTTTATGCATTTTGAGACCAATTAGGATTGTGGCCAATTGTGTACCCTATCCAATGATCATGTACCCCTTTCTACTAATTGTGTACCACTTCCCATTGATTGTATACCAACCTTCACTAATTCTAACCCTATGATATTTGAATCTATCACAACCTATTGAATGTGTCCTAATCCTCATTTTACCAATTATGCAATGTTTTTTCAACTCTCTACATGTTTTTATTATCTTTTTGGTTTGAGAGTCTAATTATTTTCTTATGGTTGTAGTCATTTCTTTATGTACATGAATGGAAATAGAGTCATGCTTGGGAGATAATTTCAAATTTGGACCTGAGTGATGAGCATTAGACACATGTTTATGCATTAGGTCTCAAACATGTGGGATATTTAGGGCTCATACCATATGATGTTTCACTATTTACAGTCATATATGAGCATTGGGATTGTGATACATGTACTTTATTGTTACCAAAAAGTGAGATGACTATCACTTTGGAGGATGTTTAGCACATAATGTGTATTATAATTAGAGGTTGATAGGTATAGATGGTATACTTACCATGTGCTAGGATATGCTTGATTATGAGATATTATTTGGGCAGATAAGCAAGTTATCAATGAATTTGATCTGCTCAGTGGTGCCCAAAATATGTTATGTAGTGGACCAAGCCACACTTGGTGCACATAAGTCTCTACAAGAAGCTCAAGAGTGTTCTTATAATATGAAATGAATAGTCACATGTTTGGATATATATTATAGTAATCTTCAATTATTCATTAATGCAATAACTTTGGTTTGCATCAAATCTCATTATTTATTTTCATTCCAATCATGGCCTAACATTGGTATAAGAGTGCATGTTTTTTAATTTAATTTATTTCTCCATTCTTTCTCTTTATTGTATATTCCATCTTCATAACTAATTAGATTAATTCATATCAGTCTTTTTCATTGATAAGGACTACATATTGGTTTTTTGTGTAGGATTCTTTGTCTTGAATAAGTCATTTTTGCTATAATGATGCACATATGTCATTTATAGACTATATTGAATGTGTTTATATGCATGAATGAAGGCATTTATGACTTATTTTCATAAACCATTAAAAGAGTTTTGACAAGATTTTAGACTCTATATTGTTGTTATTTGGTTGAAGAAAGGACTACGTGGCACTTTGGCAGTGCATTTATCTCTTAAAACTTACTATTCAAATGTTTTATCGCTCTGGTTAAAGGCATTCTTGTCTAACACATGGCATATTAACTCTATGTTGATTGCACTCAACTATGTATTGACCTATTTATGGGTTGTGTGGCATCATTATTTGATGTTCTTTGACAAATTTTAGACTTGTGTTGGTTGGATAGGATATTCTCTTTTTTGACTATGCACTTGTTTTTTTACTATATTTTGATGTTTATAAGCTAGTATTAATTCGTGGTGGTTGTTTTGGGCTACATGGTAGTATCTACATCGAATATGACCTTTATTTGTTGATTAATTTGCTTTGTTTGAATTTTAAATTAACATGGATGGGCATGAACAACTCTAACAAAGGAGTTTCAAACATTCAATCAGCCTTCTAAGTGATAAGATAAGTCAAGAATATTCCCACAAGGGAATAATAAGCATATTTTTCATTTTTTTACTTATTAAAAAAAATTCCTTTGAAAACCAAAAATAATTAAGTAAATTTCAAAAAACAAGTCAAATTGTGCAAAACAAAACCAATTTTAAGCATTCAATATCAATAGTGTATTTGATTTGTGTTTACAAGTCATGTCATCGTGATGAAAATATTGCACTTATAGCCTAATATAGCTTCAACAATGACATTTTGGCATCGTCTCTATATACTGCTAGGAATAAATAAGGCAATTTTCATTTTTCATTCCCTTCATTACCCATTTGCTACTATTGCTAGACATAAATCCTAAAAATGAGCAAGAACACTCTGAGCATATAGGGTTATCATGCCCACATATAAGGACTTCTCATTAAGTGGGTATTGTAGATAGAGAAATTCCTTTTCACATACTACCTATGTACCACATACCATTATGCTTTCACATGATTTAATATCTATATCATGTACTACTAGGTATATGTAAAGGATCACCGTCTTCCAAGTATCGATATGTATATAGTAAGGGAGAGAATATAGAGTTTTGGTATATTGATCAGGTGGTATATAGAAAAGGGAAGCTTTTTGGAGTGATAAGGAACCATTCCATCTCCTGATATAACATACATGCATTTAATCAAAACTATTATTATCACAACCTTAATCGAGAAAGAAACCTGGTTGGAATGGTCTAGATAGAATAAGAAAAATCTTATCTTCAATGACTTGTGGTTTAACATCTCCAATGGGGATGATCAACCAACCAACCAAAATAAGTAAATGAGATACTATCCTAAAAATATAATAATTCTAAATCATTGGCATTAACGAGGGCTCTAGTTGGTACAAAGGTCTTTCATCACATATATGGGTACAATACTCCTTGGGAAGCATTTCTAAAATTGAAGGGCATGTATAACTCTCACTCAGAATAAGAGTTCATATAGTTGTAGTTGAAACTATTCAATCTTGAGTTGAAAAATGGAGATGTCATTGTGTAATCAAACATGATGTTGATGTAGTTGATATAAAAATTGATGTCTATATGACCACCTTCATAAAGGCTCTTCTTCCTACATACTCAATCTACTTGGAGTCATTACAAGCAAGCAATTTACTGAAGACTCTCATATTTGATCACATGGTTGAGAAGATGACCAAAATAGAAAAGCCTTTGGAAGAAAAACAAAATCCACCTGAGAAAGCATTTGTTATGAAAATCAAAATTGAAATTATTCCAAGAATGCAAGAAATGATATAGGCAAAGGGAAGATTAAAGGGTGAGGCATCAACTTAAAAAAAAAACAATAATCTACATCAAGAAAAGTAAAATGAAAAACAACACTTGTTTTGGAAATGTTGTGAAAGGAAATGGAGTCACAAAAAACATGAATTCAAAACATCAAGGGAGAAAATTTAAGCCTACGAAAAATAGAAAGTAGAAAAGGAGAAGTAGAAAAACTCATAACTAGATTCAGCTCGATTTTCTTATGAATTTATGTGTTCCATCTCTGACAAAGCAAAAATGCCTTAAAGAGTTCAACCTGGGTTAATGTTTGGGTTATAGACATTGGTGCCACACAACATATGAATTTAAAAATGAAATTATTTGAGGAGTTTCATGAAGACAACTGTGGTCCAGTATTTTTGGTAAATAAAACAAGTCTACAACCTCAAGGCAAAGGTTCAATCTGACTCAAGTCACTAGGACTTCCAAACTTCATTCTTTGAAATGTATTATACATTCCTCAGTCAAAAAGATACATCTGAAATGCAAAAAAGCATTGTGAAACATGGTTGACATGTGAGAATATTGTGAAGGGGTGCATAATGTTGAAGTAAGCTTCAGGTGTTGTGAGGTGTTTCATAGCATCACACAAGCTACAAATGAGACACAATGATACATAAGTTGTGAACATTATGGTAGTAAGTGTGAAAAGTTGCATAAGATACAAGCCATGTGGAATGATTAAATTGAAATTTTATGAGGACTATGAAGCAAGTGTGTGGTAGGCATCGGACTACACAAAGTAAGGTGCCAAGGAACCACAACACTTTGCAAATTTATGGGGTATGTTAAGTGTAAGGTAAGTTTCACAAAATGTTGTGAGGTGTTGGGCCATTGACATTCATTATCACAAGGATAATGTACTTAGAATGAGATGTTGAAAGGGTGAGGAGCCCAAGTTCAAAAAAAGGAGTGAGGAGGCTTGCATATATAAGAGTTACAATGAGACAGGTTACAAGTCTATGCATGGATTAAAACTAGTGATGGTCTGGTACTGCCAGACATTTTTATCAATGTAGCTCTACAATTACATAAATATTTATGTATATTGATCATAGTCTTCATTGCAACTAACAAAAATTATGTGATATAATTTTATCTTAAGGATATAATTCAATACATTGATGAACATGGCATAGTGTATAGTTGGGGAAGGTTATGTTGGTTCACCCATTAGTGGATATGTATCGATTTAATATGGAGATGGATAGACACGACATAGTGGCTAGCACACTTTTGTAGGTGTGGGTATTTGAGCCTCTTACGATGATATTATTGCCATGAATTTTAGTTGTAAGGTTAGCACCAACATAACCCTATCCTACATGATGGGTGCATCCATGGGCTCACATAGTGGATGGTTATGATGTTACCCTTTTTAGATAGACTTTTGATAGGTTGTAGGTAACTTGATAGTGTGTATACCATATAAACAATATCATGGATGGCTAGAGGATGCTCACATGATGAGGTGCATTATTTTTGATGGATGGTACAAGGATCACCATGCTAGACCATGCTAGATTTAAGAGATTCTAGTTTGATTTATTGATGTTAGTATGGTATTCCACAAGAAAGGTCTCCAACACAATATGTGTGGATGCTAAGTGATAATACCACCATGAGAGGGTGAGGTTAGGATATATTGTCCTGTTGAATTGAGCATATCAATGTAGAGGAGGTAGATTCTCATATTGTTAATACGATAGTGGATAAAGCTAGTGTGATCGGGTAGTGTTTGGCATGGTGGCTAATGACTCAAGTATTGATAATGTTTCCACTGGTGATAATAATGGGTGATGGTGATGGTGGCAAGGATGGAGGTGGTGATGGATAAGTACCATATGTGGTGGTTGGAGGTGAGGTTTTT
The DNA here is from genome assembly GCA_037957365.1 of Torreya grandis. NCBI lineage: Eukaryota > Viridiplantae > Streptophyta > Pinopsida > Cupressales > Taxaceae > Torreya > Torreya grandis. The sequence continues at coordinate 496,401 of JARHVA010000330.1, forward strand.
TGTGTAGCATCCATGATGGCACTGGGCTCACTAGTATATGCTACTCCCATTGATGATTTTAGGTATGTGATAGTTATGTTTGTCCTTTTTGTAGCATATATTATCATCAATTTATCATATGCCAACTTTTATTTTTGAATGTGTTGTGTAATTTCAATGTAAATATCACCATTATTGATGTAGTGATATATTTTTTTACTTCAAAAACCCCTGATTTAGTGGGGTCACTAAAGAGGGTTGGTTTTGAAGCTAGCAACTATGCTTACTATTTCAATCCTATAGCTTAGTTGAAAGTGGCTCTCTTTATAAAGAAGCAGAGGGTCGATGATGCAAAGGTTATGATAAGATAAATTGATGATAATTTGTGGTAGGTAGAGGCATAATGGGGAGCACCTAGGGCTCCACCACCATGGGATCACATAGTGAAAACTCTCATGGCTAAGCTAAGGAGAGTTAATGAGGCATATTCATGGGGATATGCTGATATAACATTCTATTAGGATCAGTTATATATAAATGTAGGTCGTAGTGGTGGGGATGAAAACATAGTTAAGCCAGTTGCCTTAGATATAATCGAGAGAAACCATGCTAAAGGTAGGATTATTCCCAAGGATATAGGCTCTAGTGATGATGAACATTCTTTTTATCGTTATAAAAGGTGATTAGATGTATATGTTGTATGGGTCACATGACCTAGTTTTTTGTCTATTTATCAAACATTTGGAATTATATGTGTGTATGTTCGTATGAGTTCTGACTTGCATTTATATGTTTGTACAAGGGTAATTATATGTATATGTCTATGATATCCATGATTTTAGCTTAATTTTCTAAGTGTTTGGACAAAAGACATGTGATGTAAATTTAAATGTAATAAAATATATAAATTTAAAATCTAAATAACATATGATGAAAATATGCCTAACTTGCAACAAAGTATGTTTATGTTTTAAACTCATAGTAAGTAGGGAATAATACCATCCATTGATATGTGGATGATATCCATGTTTTTCATTTAATTTTCTAACTATTTTATCAAAAGACATGTGTTATAAAAAAAAAAAGAAGTAAATGTAACATGTAAATAACATATGATGAAAATATGCATAACTTATAACAAATGATGTTTATGTTTTAAGCTCACAATAATTAGAGAATAGTACTATCCAATGATATCTGTAAGATTATAATGATCAAAGTATAATATACATTTAGGCATATATTACTAAATATTAGCAAAAATGGAAGATGTTTTTGGAACCAAAATGACTAAGAGGGGGGTGAATTAGTCTTCAAAAACTTTCTTAAACAATCTTGCTTAAGCAATCATAGATCATTTAGAAAACCATGTACATCTTAGCAAGCATAATCACCAATCCACAAGAGCATAAAACACATAAACACAATATATATGGGAAACCCTCAAGGGGAAGAAAACTAACTAATGATGTAAATGGAATATATTCCTATAAGATAAATACCAACTTTAGTGAAGCACCAACTTGACATGGAGCACCAACCCCAACTAGTTAAGCACCAAGTTAGCTAGGCTTTAACAAGCACCCACTTGCAAGGAGGCACCAAACCCCTAGATGAATCAACACCAAATCAGCCACCTAAAACACTTGATAGACTTTAGAACATATTTTTTTTCATACAACAGATGATGATCTCCTTCTTCATCTCTTTACACACTTTTATTCCTCTCAAAACTAGTCTCTAACGTTCTTCGCTCAACTAGCCCTCTTCCTGACTTGATTAGGTCATATGACCTTGATCATTACACATAAAACCTCTATCAAAAGTTCATAATTGATACTATATTCTCTAATGATATTCTACAAGACCTCTTTTTTCTCTACTATATCCTCTTTTGTTTTTTTATACTCTCCCACACAAATAGGCCTAAAAATGCATAATATTTATACAAGACTTTTCTTGTTCAAATCCTTCTTAGTTGACCAAGCACTCTTATCTGCTAAGGTCAGCCATGGAATGGATATTTTAACACTTAATAGACATGGATCAAACATTCTTTGAGTCCCTTAAGGTATGAATTTTCTCAAATAGGCCTTATCTCTCCTTTAGGTCTCATGGAGACCTAATCCCATTAAGCCTACTTAGCATACATTACCCTTTGATATTCTTGGATAATATTAAAACCATTTACATGATAGATAAACATCATATTCCATCCAAATATACCCATAATAATCTCATCTTGTCTCCATAACACTTTTTAGCTCAAACCACTACTTGGATCACATCATTAGTACTGTTCATATTAACCATGTGTATACCCAAAAAATTTGTCTAAAATAATTGAAGAACAAACACAAATTTTCCAAAAACCATGAAAAAAAATATAAATAGGAGAACACTTATTACCTCTTTGATCATCACCATGTGTATTAGACCTCATAACTCAAGGAAAAAGTACTCAAACCCTTCTTTACAAGTAGCTTACTCAAAACTGCCAATTGGTCTCAAAACATAGTCATGGAACCTTGAAATTTTAACACCTATAGGAACACTATTAAGGTATTACAATGCATAAATATGATATTAAATCATCCTCATATCAACTTCCATAAAAAATATCACAAACACAAATGACAACTATTGGTCTTTTAGACTAATCTGTTGACTCCCTTTCTTGTAGACCTTACTCAGTTAGACAAGCCATTTTGGCTTCAATATTTAAACCTATTATACTAAATTCAAATATTATGAAAAGAATGGATAGGTCATTAAAGTTACAAAAAAAACATCATGTTCATTGGATTCTTTAGCTAAGGGCAAAGAGCCTACAACTCATCATTGTAACTTGATTACCCAAATATGCCAATTTACCTTCAAACACAATCATGGTGATAACGGCCTTCAACACCTATGTAAACACTTTAAAAGACTCTCGATGCATGTGGATTATCCTATGAAATCATTAGGTAAGTCTTAGATATAAATATACCATGGTTAAGTGACAATATTGGTCTTGTAGACCAATCTCACAACCTTACACTTTCATTGTCTCATCTGCACAAGATAGTTCAACTTATGAGCAATATTTTCAACATATCCACTAACCACCAAAACATATATTTAACATGAAAATGTAATATAGGTATTTAAAAACATCCCCATCCATTTTTATGCATCCCTAATCCATGATAACACATCCCTAATCTCATTCTCACTCCTGCCTAGTTTTTCTCACTATCTGCACCATTAGGCCTTTTAGTGATAGGTCAACTTGTATGATTAGTTTAAAATGTACGAGGTATATAACTTGATCAAAAATCACCATGGACATAATATATAAGTCTCAAGATTCAACCTCCATCTATTTATCAATTTTGACTTTGTCAACTCTACCTATTACAATAAATTTTTGAGAAATATGGCTTTTCTGAAGGGTCAACTCACTCAACTGATAGACCAATGCCACTTGAACATACCTGGGAGAGTGCACTACATGATCCAATTATAAAACTAGGTCCTATAAACATTCTGAGCCATTTCTATCAAGATCTCCATATCAGGTCAAGGTTAGGGTTTTAGAGAGGTTTAAACCACCTTACAGTCTTAATGATCATTCATAAATCTTAGGCCCTTATTCTAAAAACCAATGCTTATAAATTTGAAATAGGACCCTTTCCGATCTACCATGAATGTATTATGTTCTCATGCAGATGTTACATGTGCCAATGAGTACTTGAAAGTTCTTTTCAGGTTGAGAATCCTTCATTATGTGCACACAAAAAACCTCAAAACCACATTCCATACCTTTCCTTGCAAACTTTAACCTCATACTTGGTAAACTTACCTAAAACAACATGAAATACCTCTATCAATTCTCATTTGTCCATGCTTACCTTGGAAATCTATTTGATACCCCATTAGGCCACCATCTCTCTCTTTGCTTTCTAGTATTTTGACTTGCAAGTCATATTAGGCCTTGAAATTGACCTTCTAGCCATTGTCCATGGACTCTCAACCTTAATCACATGATAAAGTAACTTCTCACATGTTATGACACTACTTTTCATACTTCATAGGTCTTGACAACACTTCATGGTACCTCATTAGGTCAACTAGAGTCTAGAACTAGTCTAGTTGCATGTTAGGTCTGCAAGACTTACCCCTATAGGATCATCTTGAAACAAACCCAAGTGTTCCAGTGCCTCAAATGCATACTAAAAAAACCCTATAATACCTCTTATGCCTCTATGCATCCATCTCACTAGGCCACCATGCTCATACCTTTACACAAGATTCCTTCATGTTATGACTAGTGTCATGAATGGGCTTCTCAAGCACTTTGAGACTTGAAACTTGATCTTGAAAGCACTTCTTGATGATTTTATACCTTTATCTCATTCATTTCATGATACTTATACAATATCATATTTTTGTATATAATTCTTTATGTATATCATGCATATGCCTATGACATCACTATGCTTGTTATAACTAAACTTCTGAAGACACCTTGTACTCAAGGATTAGTGCTCAAACATGCTTACATTGACCTTGAACTATCTCTTGACATAAAAATTTAGAGGAATAATTAGGTTTCCTTCAAATTCTCTCTTGTCACATGGTTCATATGTCATAGACTACTCACTATGCATTTGCACCTTGACATCAATGACAACGCTTATCAACAAACTCCCCCTTTTTCATTGATGGAAAATTATTCTTTAGATTGATCACTCATCTCCCCTAGTTTGGTCAATGTCCCTTATTGGGATTTCTCCCCCTTTGACATTAATGACAAAGGGTATTGCATAACTGTCATCTAAAGTCACACTTGCAAAGACTATCATATATAACTATACCATCTTGCTATAGGATCTCAATACATAGAATATGAAACATTAAGGCAACATGCTCCCCCTTACTCCAAGCATACCTCCTTCAAATGAGTTTTGATAATAAGACCACTTCTCAATGTAGAACAAATTAAGTTACAAACCTAAATAGCTTTCCCTCAAACAAATCATTCATCATGCTTCTGCTACTTCAATAGTGTCTCCATGAAGCCTAATGGAGTCACCACTTATTATAGGGCATTAAAACATAAAATTTTTAGGATATTCCCAGATCTCCATGTTCTTATCTAACTGAATGTCCTTCAATACCCTTTTAGGCTTGATTTGCATTATAGGTTTGATCTCTTCATCATCCATTTGATCATTAATGTGGGATGACAACAATCATTCCTAACTTAATTTCACATTTTAAGCATGCTCTATCACAACAAGTAATCCACTTGAGCTTGTAGATTTATCATGACACATCTCCATTATCTTTGGTTTCCAAACATTCATTTGTCTTCTTTCTAGCACTCTAGAGGCTTCAAACCTCTTATTTGGACCTGATGACCTTTTAAACTTGTTAAGACAAATAAAATTAATGTGTTCTACATCATGAAAACTATAACAAACCACCTTATACTTGATTGATGTGAGATATGACTCCATCCATAATCCCATGAATACTCATTTTTGGAGGATGTTCTAGACTCTCTTGCTCTATGACCAAATTGATTGCACATAAAACAATAACCATTGAATGAATTGTCATACCTTATATCATAGGGATGTTTGATATGTCTTTTCATGTTAACCTTATTTTCTTCAATAATATTCACCTTGACTTGAGATGCCTCCTTTTGGTCTTCTTTGACACCAAGACTTGTTTTGTCACTTGCAAATTTTTGACTACTCAAGATATCATCTAATGCCTCAAAGCTCTTTTAAAACTTCACAAATGTCCTCACCTTGATGGATGCTTGATTTAACTCAAATTTCAAGGATTCCACTTTAGTTTCATAAATGATGCACTCTTCCTGTTTCTCCTTTAGTCTTATATTCACTACCTCAATCTGTGCTTCAAATTGATTGATGATCTCATCATGCTCCTTAGAAGCATTACTCAACCTTTCTTCAAACAAGCCGATCCACTCCTCATAGTCCTTAACTAGTGCTCTTAGTTTGCGATTCTTTTTCCTTTAGAAATTTAATTCCTCTAGTGCACTTACCAATTCTACCTCAATATCTACTTTAGCTTCTTCTTCATCTGAGTCCACATCAACCATAATGCCTTTCCCGCTTAAACAACCCTCATTTTCTGATTCTATGGCCATAAACAAGGTTTTATTAATGTCATGTTCAGGTTCATGATTGTCATCATCACTATCAGATTGACTTGAGTCACATAATAAGGGTTATCTTCTTTAGTGTATAAGCTTTTATTATTCTTGAATGTTCCTTTGCTGCCTTCATACTTTCTAAACTCCTTATTTTTATCTAGCATATAGGTTTTCTTGTCATCTCCATGATGTTCACCATGTTATTAATCATGCTCAGACTTGTCCTTGTTAGGAAGTTTGGAGGCAAAGTGACCAATATTTTCACAATTGAAACATATGAAGGGAAACTTACCTTTGTACTTACAAGATCCAAACCTCAAATTTCTTGCAAACATGGCTATTAGTTGATCATCATCAACATCTGAACATTCCTCATCCTTGACCTTCTTGGATTTTAACGTCTTCTCAAATTTGAAAGTCACTTCTATCTTGAGAAGTCTTCCTTTAATTGGTTCTCATCTCATAAATATTCAAGATGCCATGAAGCCCATCCATCTCTAGCTTGTCCAAATCTTGCATCTCTTCTACTACAGATACTTTAGAGTCAAACTTAGGAGTTAGTGATCTCAACACTTTTTGAACAACAATAGATTATTTGACTTCTTCTCCCAATCCTCTAATGATATTGACAACTTCATCAACCTTCAATAGGTAGGATGTTATGGTTTCATCTTGAGGATTTCAAATTATCTTTTGTGGGTCTGCAACCTATCCATATTTACCTTGATGTCACCTTCATAGATGGCCTTTAATTTGTCCCATATTTATTTTACAGATTCATAAAGCATTACCTTCATAAACTCTACCTATGATAGGCCACAAAGAATAACATTCATTTCCTTGGAGTTGTTTTCACTACCCTTCTTACCTGTTGTATTTGTTGGTGAAATAGGAGGAGCAATATAACCATCCACAACAGAATACCAAATATCATATCCATGTGACATCAAATATATCTTCCTTCTATCATTCCAAAAAGTATAGTTATATCCATTGAACAATAAAGCCTTATAATTAGAGAAACCATCTTGAGCTTGTTGACTAGCCATCTTTGCTTCTAGGATCTCCTTTAGGCTTTTAGACCTGCTTCAAAGGACTAGGCTTTGGTACCAAATATTAGAAGCAAAATTAATAAGAGTCGGGGGGGGGGGTGAATAAATCTTGAAAAACTTTCTTAAACAATATTACTTAAGTAGTCATAGACCATTTAGACAAGCATGTACATCTTAGCAAGCATAAACACCAATCTACGAGAGCATGAAACACATGAACATAATACATATGTGGGAAACCCTCAAAGGGAATAAAACCCACTGATGATGCAAATATAATACACTAATATAATATAAACACCAACTTTAGTGAAGCACCAACTTTATATGGAGCACCAAACGTAATTAGTTAAGCACCCATTCAACTAGGCTTTAACAAACACCCACTTGAAAGGAGGCATCAAACCCCTATATGACTCAGCACCAAGTCATCTAGGCTTTAGCAAGAACCCACTTTAACAAAGGTACCAACCGCCTAGATGACTCAACACCAACTCAGCCATCTAAAACACTTGATCACCTTCAAAACATAATATTTTTCATACAACAGATGATGATCTCCTTCCTCATATCTTCACACACTTCTATCCCATTAAGCCTACTTAGCACACATCACCATTTGATATTATTAGAGAACATTAAAACATTTTAAATGGTATATACACATCATATGATACCAAAATATACCCATTATAAGCTCATTTATGATCCATAACACTTTTTATCTCAAACCACTACTTGTATCGCATCATTAGTACTGTTCATATTAGCCCTGTGTATACCCAAAAAATATATCTAAAAAAATTGAAGCACAAACAAAAATTTTCTAAAAAAACATGGAAAAATATATATACTTAGAATCCATATGTACTTAGGCTCATCACCATGTGCATTAGACCTCACAACTCAAACCCTTCTTTACAAGTAGCTTACTCAGAACTACCAATTGGTCTCAAAACATAGTCATGGAACCTTGAACTTTTGACACCTATAGGAAAAATCTTAAGGTCCTAAAATTAGTGAATATAATATTATATAATCCTTATAGTAACTTCTATAAAAAATATCAAAAACATAAATGACAACTATTGGTCTTTCAGCCCAATCTATTGACCTCCTTTCTCGTAGACCTTACTCATTAAGACAATCCATTTTGGATTCAATGTTCAACATATTATATTAACTTAAAATATTATTAAAATAATGTATAGTTCATTCAAGTTACAAACAAAAACATCATGTACATTGGATGCTTAAACTAAGGGCAAAGAGCCTCAAACTCATCACTTCAACTTGCTTCCCTAGATTTGTCAATTTACCTTCAAACATAGTCATGGTGATAATGACCTTCAACACATGTCTAGACACTTTCAAAGACTCTTTATGCATATGGATGATACTATGAAATCATTATGGAACTCTTAGATAGAAATATACCATGGTTAAGTGACAATATTGGTCTTGTAGACCAATATCACAACCTTACACCTTCATTGTCTCATCTGCACAAGATAGGTCAACTTATGAGCAATATTTCCAACACATCTACTAACCAAAATAACATATATTCAAAATTAACATGTAATGAAATGGTTGAAAAACATATCCATGTATTTTTATCCATCCCTAATCCATGACAACACATCTTTAATCTTATTCTCACTTCTGCGTGGTTTTTCTCACTGTCTGCACCATTAGGCCTTTTAGTGATAGGCCAAATTGCATGACCAGTTTAACACATTTAAGGTTTGTAAACTAATTAATAACCACCATATATATAATATGTAAGTCTCAAGATTCAACCTCCATCTATTTAGCAACTTTGACTTGATCAACTCTACCTAATATAACAATTTTTTGAGAAACATGGCTTTTCCTACAGGGTCCACTCACTCACCCGATAGACTAATGCCACTTGAAGGTACCTAGGAGAGTTCAATACATGATTAAATCATCAAAATATTTCATCTAATTTATTTTTATTAATTTTTATCAAGATCTTCCATATCAGGTCAAAGTTAGGGTTTTAAAAAGGTTTAAACTACCTTACAATCTTAACGATCATTCATAAAGCTTAGGCTCTTATTCTAAAAAAAATGCTTGTACCTTTGAGATAGGAACCTTAAACATATACCATGAATGGCCTGGGTTATCAAGCAAAGGTTACGTGTGCTAATTAGTACTTAGAAATTCTTCTCTGGTTGAGAATCCTTCATTTTGTGCACACAGTAAACCTCAAAACCACATTCCATACCTTTCCTTCCAAACTTGGACCTCAGACTTGGCCAACATACCTAAAAAAACATGAAATACATATGTCAATTCTAATTTGTCCATGATTACCTTGGAAACTAATCCTGATACCCCATTAGGCCACCATCTCTCTCTTTGCTTTCTAGGCTTTTGACCTATAAGTCATATTAGGCCTTCAAACTGACCTTCTATCCACTGTTAATACACTCTCCACCTTACTCACATGATAAATAAAATTATCACATGTTCTAACACTACTATGCATACTTCATAAGTCTTGACAACACTTCATGGTACCTCATTAGGTCAGGTAGAGTCTAAAACTAGTCTAGTTGCATGCTAGGTCTGTAAGAGTTACCCCTATAAGCTCACCTTGAAATGCACCTAAGTTCTCTAGTGCCTCATATACATACTCAAACAAACTATAATTACTTTTATGCATCTTTTCATCCATCTCATGAGGACACCATGCTCATACCTTTACACAAGATTCCTTCATGCTATGACCAGTGTCATGGTGAGGCTTCTTAATCACTTTGAGACTTGACACTTCAACTTGAAAACACTTCTTGATGATTTTATACCTTTCTCTCATGCATTTCACGATAATTAGACAATATCATATTTATGTACATACTTCTCTATGCATATCATGCATATTCCTATGATATCACTATGTTTGTTATAACTAAACTTCTGAAGACACCTTGAACTCAAGGATTAGTGCTCAAACATGCTTACCTTAACCTTGACTTGTCTCTTGACATCAAAATTTAGAGGAATTATTAGGTTTCCTTCAAATTCTCTCTTATCACATGGTTCATATCTCATAGACTACTCACTATGCATATGCACCTTGACATCAATGATATCAACCTTTACCTTGACATTAATGACATCAATCTTGTCCTTGACATCAATGAAAACACTTCTCAATAGATGCTCATATTGAATCTTCAATTACTAAGTCCACATATCTTGTGTGTCTATATATATATATATATATATATATATATATATATATATATACACACACACATATATATGTTAATGTCAAATGCTCTAGGAGATGGAATGTTATTACTAGTTCCTTAGGTTCTTTTGTATGTCAAATAATATAGTTGATGATAGATTTTTGTTTTGGAATCTACTTAAGTTAATTTTGAGACATAACAATATCTATCATTAGATATGTTGTCACTCAATCTTTCACCCTAGAGAGGTTGTTAAAGCCTTCTCTAGATTGAGTGAAACATTGGATTACCTATAGGCCTGTGGGTTGCCTATAGCAAAGGTAAACCTCTAAGTTTAAGGGCTAGCACCCTAGATTGGTCTTTGATAGCTTATCATCTACACTACTTGCTTACTTAGATGAAAAGGGATAGAAGGAACATAAAATTAAACTATGCTAATGAGGTGATACACCATATATATCTCCATTAGACTACCATACACTTGCACTATGAAACATGACTCACAACACTAGCCTCAACATCTTAGATTGATCTAACATAAGTATTTAAAACATGGAGGTGATATGCATTATACTCCTCAAGGTGAGTGAACATGAGGTCAAATTATAGACATTAATGCTACTACTTACACTTGAAGATAGACAAATACACTAGCTACACTTCATGTGACTTGTTAGAGGGAGAACTATTTGTATCAAACATGGGAAAGTAAAGAGAAGGTGAGGATAGATAATTATCACTTGAAACTGCATTATGCACCACTTCACACACTTGGACAAGAAGTCATGAACTTAGAACTAGATTGTAAATCTTTAATTCAAAGGAAAATACAATATTCAAAATAGTAGGGCTTCGCCTACCAGGTGTGGATTCTTTTACAAAGCCAAAAAGGCTTGCATTATAGAGCATAGGCAAGGAGAAAGAAGAAGAAAAGTGGAAAGGTCACAAATCCAAGTGTCAAGATTTGGAAACTAGTTAAATTTCAAGAGAATGAAGTAGAAAAAGAGGTTAGGAGGTTTTCTTAGATAAGTGTCCACCATATGCTCATCATTCTCCTTCAAGTTGGTGTAGAGACTTCAAATAGCCTTCTTAAAACTACCTTTTAGTGATGAGTTCACTTGACTACTCTAAATCACCTTAGGAATCCTTGACACTTATGCACTATCTTAGTAATGCTGGAAAGAAGATGTGACATCCATTAGATACTCCCCTAACTGATATCCTTCCTCTTGACACTTTTATTCACTCCTAATCAAACAACCACCTTCTCATGTTCAAATGTAACCTCTAAACTTAGGCTAAAGGAAATAAGAAATTTAAACTAACACTTACCTCAAATTATTCATCATAAGATAACATTGAGTATGGGAAAACCTTCATTTAGAGAAGTTAAGGTAAAACTTCTCAATTACAACTTTCTCAATCTGTGGACATGGACTTAGGTCTATCTACAATATAATGGATTTACCATTGCCATAATGATACTACCTATGCTTCCAAACTTGATTGAAGGTTTCCATTAAATTAAAACACCTTCCATTCAACACTACTCTATATATTTTGGATTGACTGTAGACCACTGTTGGATACTACATATAGGTATCATCAAATATAGGATTATGTGTTATTCCTTGAGTCTCACAACCAATCTCTAAATTTTTTGGATAACTTAGCCCTATATTTTTCACTTTAGAATCCTCTCACAATATTGAAACATTCATGTGTCATCAACATGACTGACCAAGGTTTAGCTCCACTTGACTGTAGGTGGTAGTCATAAGGAGATCTAACTATGTGTAATTCTGACTGTATTATCCATCAAAGCTACTCTTTGAGACCAAAACTTCAAAATAACAACCGATCATCATGATACGAGAGGTTAGAATCAACATATCACCTTTGATATGAAACCATTTATAGCAGGGTGAAACTCTCCTGCTGATGAAACACTATTTGCAGGCTTTAATGGAGTCTTCTACTAGCAAGAGGAGATAGTCCTACTAATCTCTTCACCTTCACACATGACAACTAAGTTTAATATAACATGAAAAGGAATAAAATGTCCTACAAGTCCATGTATAACACTTGATTTTCATATATCAATGCCATCAGATAGGAAAACTAAAGCCAATGGGATGTGTAGGTTGTCTAGAGTCTCCAACACTCAAAAATGGTTCATGAAGCACAAACCACAAAAATTAGAACTATAACCATGAAGTTGGAGTACATAGAGACTAATTTCACCCACTAAGTGTACTCACATGAAATTTGATCCTGATGTCTATACCAAGTGGAAATCACTTGACCTCTTTGACTTGTCCAAGAGAGCGATGGGAAAGAGAGGTTAGTTTTTGGAAAATTTAGACATGTCAAAGCTACTTGAGCATGGAAGTGAGATGTGGGGATCTCAAGATATGATTTTTGAAGTATTACCATGTAACATAACTATTGTATAGGCTGTACAATTGCCTAAAATTATCTTAAACTACTTGATCTTCTTGGATGGATGTTGAACCTATAATTTGTTAGTCTCACAATAATTTATCTGATTATTCCTAACATGTGGGATGCTGGATATTCTTTTAAAACACTTGTCTTCTTATGAAAACCATACAAGTTCATAAAAATGGCCTAAAAGGACATAAAATGACACTAAGGACAAGTAACAAATATTACCAAGGTTCTAAACATGTTAAGTGACCTCATTAATGACTATAGTGGACATTTTCCAACCTAAAAGATCCTATGCCAAATTTATACTATATAGGTGTTAGGTTGTGGAGATAAAAGCTTCACTAATGCAGACATGGAGGAGGTTGCAGAAGAGTTGCAGAGTGTCACAGACACCGGCGTCGGTCAGGCCAATCGACGACGGCAGGTAGGAGACAGGAAGCAACCGACATCGGTCAGAGATCGGCCAGCGTCGGCACTCCCAGGAGGATAGGGACCGACATCGGTCGCCTGTGTGGTTCGAATGCGAGTATATTACGGGCAGTCAGTTGATGAACTAAGTGTTTGCATGATGAGAGCTAATTTTAGACTGAGAGCTACGGATCTAATTATTGTAATTAGATGTCTAATTATTGTTTGGATGAGATCTATATAATAGACTCATGGTTGTATTGTAAACTAGTGCTAGAGAGTAAGAGAGCAATATTATAAGCTCCTTCTATGTGTGAGGTGAGCAATGGTGTGTTCCTCCTAGTGCCACAGTACCAAGGTGGGTGCTGGTTTTGGAGAGTCAGCAGGATTCTTCAGGGGTGTATGATCTTAGTCAGCTGGTGTGCATGGCTTCTATAGGAGATCTACATGGTAAGTAAGATCATTGATATGCAGGTGTATGTGTGTGCAAGGTCAAGGTTCACAGGTGTGCAGAACCAAGTTGATTTGCAGGTGTGCAAGATCAGATAGGACAGCAACACAACAGGGAGCAGAATTAGGCAGGATCTACTTGGAGTACCGGTGTGTACTCAGATAGAGCAAAGAGGAAGGCAAGGGAGTTACTTCCATAAGTAAGGTCTATTGAGGTGTAGGTTGTTGCAGGTTTAGGGGAGATCTACTTGGAGTACGTGTGTGTACTTGTGGAGTGCGTGGAGCACTTATGGTGTGCGTGGAGCACGGGTATAAGGTGAACACCAACTCTATGTTTGAGTTGGGTGTTGGGACCTAAGAGAGAGCTTTGAGGAGAGAATTACTGTTCACTTGAGGTGTGGGAAGCCTCTGAAGAGGTGGTGGAGAAGAAGTGGCATCTTCTTTATTGTATTCTTTTCTGCAAGAGTTTTAATACAAGTTGTGTATTGTCTCTCATATCATGTGTTATTTCTGAATTCTAGTTACTTGTGTATTCTAGTTATTTCTGCATATTAAGTTGCTTAGTAATCAATTGTGTGCTTCTGATTATTTATCCCAACACGTGGTATCAGAGCTAAGGTTGCAGGGAGCAGATTTTGTGTTTGGTTACAGGTCACTCTCAGGGGTTTCTGATCGAGTGGGAGTAGAGTAATGGCAGATCAAAGTAAGCTAAGAATGGAGGAGTTGAAAATCACAGATGGTCACCAACAGTCATATGGAAAGAAAGAGTAGGTAAAAGAATATTGTTGGTTGGTATCAAATTAGCATGAAGGAACTGAAGATGCAGATGTTGCAGGTGTTGTTGCACAGGATGTTTTGGGAGGTTTCTTGGATAAAGTTGAATCTTGGATAATAGATTCGGTTGCCTCTTTCCATGCAGCCCCAGGGAGAGGAGCTGGTGAGCCTTGCCAAAGAATTGGCAAAGGGGAAGTGAAGCTGAAATCATAGGCGGCCAACACATGGGTGTTGAAGGAGGTCATGCAGGTCCCAGGTTTGGAGATATGGCTAATTTCTTCAGAAAGGTTGGGTGATGAGAGATGCATGAGAGTTCTCACAGCGGATGCACTTGAATTAGCTGGTGGTAAGAAAACAGGTACTCTTTATCTACTTGTTTATATTACTGATTCTTCTTTTGTTGCGGAGACGTGGCTTCGTAGGCTTGGTCACATGAGCAGGAAGGAGATGCATGTTCTTAAGCGGAAGACAGATATATTTGACAGGCTTAAGAACTGGAAAGCCTTGGTGTTCTTGGAGGATATGGTGGACAGAGATCAGTGGATGGGGCTGGATACTTCTGAGTAGGGTAGTTTGGACATGGGGATTGATTCAAAAGAGCTCACGGGTAAAGAGTCATCACTCACAGGAAACACAGGTACTGGTGTCGGCAAGAAAACTAACATCGGCAGTAGGTAAGACCGACGTCAGTCACGAGGACCGAGGTCGGCAGCAGGAGGACACTGACATCGGTAGAGTTGGTAGTCAGGACAGGCGCAGGAATAGACATCGGTTGGATGCAGACTGTGTGGTGACCGAGGTCGATCACTGTAACGGATTTTGGGTGGACAGTGAGCTATCAAGGAGTCTCAAACACCCATACAGAGGACTGAAGATGGTAAGTAAGCCTCAAATTCATTGTTCCTCTTCTTTATACTTGTTGCTGATTGTAGAGCAGGAAGGATCCAGGAAACAGTGGGAGCATGGCAGGTATATGATGTAAAACCAAGCAGAGATTTGGTAGGGTTGCCAGCGGGAAGAAAGCACAGAGATGAATGGATATCTTAGTTGAAGAATAGAGAGAATGGACACGTGAGATGGAAGACCAAGACATGTGGTCTTGAGGAAGCTGCAGGACAGTGGTACAGGTTTTGACAAGGGGATGACAAAGCATGACTTTAGTCAATGTTAGGGTAACTACTGTGGTTTGTCTTACTAGGTGGATGATGATTGCAACATCATTCTATTGCTGTATGTGGATGGTATGTTTGCTAGCAGGATTGTACATACAGGGTTTTGCTGAGCTAAAGGTAAGATTAGTTCAGTGGTTTGCTATGAAGAATTTGGAGCAGCAAAATTCTTTGGCATGGGGGACATGGGAGATCACAGGTTGATTTTGTCTCCAGTGGGAGCTGATGTGAATCAGGTGTTGGCGAGGTTCATTATGCAGGATGCAGAATCGGAGCACACTAAGGGCTGGACAGTTAAGTGTCTGAAATCACATGAGGTCTGGTATAGGCCTGAGTTTTCCCAAGCGGTGGGAGTTGTCAGAGAGTTAGGAGCCAATTCTGAGAAGTGGGTTCTCAGGTATTTGAGAAGAACCAGCAGCAGGGATTCATGCTATTCAGGGTCAGGACTTCACTACATTGATTTGTAGATGCAGATGCGGTAGGGTACTCAGATGACAGGAGGTACATCACAGGTTGTGTGGTGGGTTGTCTTCAGGATTGAGCTTGAAGAGGGATACAAACCAGGAAATAGATTAGATGGGGTATAGGTACAGGTACAGTGCAGCTGTTTATCTCCAAGTGGGAGATTGTTAGGTTTTGGAGCTAAAAGCTTCACTGATGCAGACATGGAAGAGGTTGCAGAAGAGTTGCGGAGTGTCACAGACACTGGCGTCGGTCAGGCCAACCGACAACGGCAGGTAGGAGACAGGAAGAAACCGACGTCGGTCAGAGATCGGCCGGCGTCGGTACTCCCAGGTGGACAGGGACCGATGTTAGTCGCCTGTGTGGTTCGACTGCGAGTATATTACGGGCAGTCAGTTGACGAACCAAGTGTTTGCATGATGAGAGCTAATTTTAGACTGAGAGCCGTAGATCTAATTATTGTAATTAGATGTCTAATTATTTTTTGGATGAGATCTATATAATAGACTCATGGTTGTATTGTAAACTAGTGCTAGAGAGTAAGAGAGCAATAGTATAAGCTCCTTCTGTGTGTGAGGTGAGCAATGGTGTGTTCCTCCTAGTGCCACAGTACCAAGGTGGGTGCTGGTTTTGGAGAGTCGGCCGGATTCTTCAGGGGTGTATGATCTTAGTCAGCTGGTGTGCATGGCTTCTATAGGAGATCTACATGGTAAGTAATATCATTGATATGCAGGTGTATGTGTGTGCAAGGTCAAGGTTCACAGGTGTGCAGAACCAAGTTGATTTGCAGGTGTGTAAGATCAGATAAGACAGCAACACAACAGGGAGCAGAATCAGGCAGGATCTACTTGGAGTACAGGTGTGTACTCAGATAGAGCAAAGAGGAAGGCAAGGGAGTTCCTTCCATAAGTAAGGTCTATTGAGGTGCAAGTTGTTGCAGGTTTAGGGGAGATCTACTTGGAGTACGTGTGTGTACTTGTGGAGTGCGTGGAGCACTTGTGGTGTGTGTGGAGCACGGGTATAAGGTGAAAACCAACTCTATGTTTGAGTTGGGTGTTGGGACCTAAGAGAGAGAGCTTCGAGGAGAGAATTACTGTTCACTTGAGGTGTGGGAAGACTCTGAAGAGGTGGTGGAGAAGAAGTGGCATCTTCTTTATTGTATTCTTTTCTGCAAGAGTTTTAATACAAGTTGTGTATTGTCTCTCATATCATGTGTTATTTCTGAATTCTAGTTACTTGTGTATTCTGGTTATTTTTGCATATTAAGTTGCTTAGTAATCAATTGTGTGCTTCCGGTTATTTATCCCAAAAATAGGGGGTTGACCTATTTTGACTTGGGGTCATATTAATTAACATTTTGGTGATTTCCTAGGGGTGGAAAACCATCTATGCCAAAGACTAGTAGCCTTATCCTATCCATTGGGCTATGGAGTCACCTGTACATTGTACTGGATATGAAATGCCTTTGAAAATACCTCAAACCACACCATACAATGGGAAACAAACACACAAGAGAAGAAACCAAAGCAAATACACTTGTGCTCCTATGAAAACTTAAGGTAAAAACACATAACTCTTAAAAACTAACTTATGCACAAACTAACCTAAATAGAACTCTTCCACCTAGATCAAAGCACAAGCTTGAACCATTCTTTGCTCCATGAAGTGAAAGAATACATGAAGCATGTTTCCTTTTGAGCATCAGCTTTGATGTCTTCAATTTCTTCATATTTTCCAATCTCTTTGGCATAATCCTCAATGTAATAGTGACATGTGCAAACATATCACTTATGAAGGTGAATTTCTCTTTTAATTCAAACATCTCCTCATGATACTCTTCAACTGCAACTTGACTAGGTTTTGCAAGGAACTTTGCATCATTATCTTCCAAGAACATGCCTTGTTTAAATTCCTTGTAAGTTGGCATATCCAATGGTATGAATTGAGATGAATCTTGTGATTCATTTTTAGTAATGGATCTAATAAGAACAATCTCTTGCTTCTTGGGAAATTGGGGCCAATAGGAATCTGCTTTATCTTTCAAGGGTGAGCAAGAATCTTACAATTAGTTAAAGAGATGATAGCCCAATTTGATGACCTCAAACATATCATCATGGAGTGTATATGCTTCTTGAATTGAAATACTTGAGGGACTACTTCTTTATTAGATGTTCACTTATTTGCCAAAGCTGCCTTCTTCATTGTTGACTCGAGTATAGCTTCCTTGAATAAGAGTGTAACTAGTTCTTAAAATTGCAAACAAGTCTTCATCATCTTCTTGGTCCTTGATAACTTGATCAACTTCAAGGTTGGCTGCAACTTCAACCAATTTGGATGACATGATATCTTCTTTTGGGATCATGCCATCAAGAGGCAAGGTAGCTTTAAGAGTGTTTTCTAAGTAACCAAAATGAAGTATAGGCCTTTGAAGGGCCTCAAATTCACTACATACCTCATAGAAAGTTTGCCACAAGTCATATTGTTCCATAGTAGTAGCAACAACTTCTTCTTTTATATTTTTAGACTCAAGATCTTGCTCATACACATGAACATCAACTAATTAAATAGATGTGGAGTCTTTCTTAAACACCTACTCTTTCTTGATTTGACTAAAGTCTTTGTGGATAGCTACAACATGACCTTTAACATCCTTTTCATCACTCAAGAAGATTGAATTTCACTTGTCTTCACCAAGGGGAGTCCCTATGGTGATATCTTCATCATATATGCTCATGTCATCTTCTTGATAATCTATGACTTGAGTTTGCTCCTCTGTATTGATCTCTCATAAGATAGGTTCTCCTTCAAGAAGGGATGAGCTAGGAGGGTGGTGAACAAGTTCATGGGTTGGAGAGGGAGTATGAAGTATGATGGAGGGCTCATGGATGGGCTTGGGTATGGAGACTTCTTTAATGAACTCATGGGGAGATGACAAGTTGGATTGAGCAATGGGAGAGACACTTTATTCAATAAGAGTTTCAATTTGTTCATAACACTCTTGAGGCTCTTCAATAACTATAAGCTCATCTTCAATCTCTTAGCTTTTCAACCTTTCTAGTTTATCTATTGACCACTAGATATTGCATATCATCTCATGCAAATTATCATTGATGATAAAGTGAGCTTCTTCTTCAACCAACCTCTACTTACTCATTAAGGATTGAACTAACTTTATCAACTTCTTTGTGAGATGAATAGGAATAACATCAAGTTCGTTATCCCATTTTCTCATTACTTTTTTTAAGTTTAACACCTTTGGCATGAGTGCTAATAAGGATTTGGCTTGAGGTAGAATTGAATTAGGAGGAGGAGGGGGATAATAGCGGTTTTGGTGAGCTTTAATTTATTGAGTTATTTGCCTAACTTGAGATTTAGGAATATATATTATGCTTCTAAAATAATGACCTCATCTAATTTCTCATGACAATGCTAATAGGAATCAGGTTGAGGTTGATGTGGATCATAAGGCTGATAGGGAGACACTTCTTGGTACTATTCTTGATAGCACTTCTCAACAACATCATGATCATATAAGGGGAAGTAGGCTAACCATATGACTGCCATGGCTCATAGGGTTGATAACAATCTTGATAGGGCTATTGAGAGACATAATTTAGATCATGACAAGGTTGGTAGGGGGTGTATAGTGGAAAATCTCATCATATCTAGCTATGCCAAATTCATTAATCAAATGAAAACACAAGAAATTAGCAAAATATTTCACAATAAGTACCTAGGCTACTTATAACTAGCTGATTTCATTTAGAGTTGTCATTGATGTTTGTTAAATGCTTCCCAAAGCTAATAGGTAGAAGAACACACCAGAAATTTCTTCCACTCTTTGGACCTTAGGTCTTATCAAGCATGACATAATTGTTGTCACTCAATCTTGCACCCTAAAGAGGTTGTTCAAGCCTTCTCTATATTGAGTGAAACATTGGATTACCTCTAGGTTTAAGGGCTGACTCCATAGATTGGTATTTGATAGCTTATCACCTGCACTACTTGCTTGCTTGGATGAAAAGGGATATAAAGAACATACAAGTAAATTTTGATAATGAGATGATACACTGGATAGATATCCACTAGACTAACATAGAGTTGCACTTGAAACATGACTCACAACACTAGTCTCAACATCCTAGATTAATCTAACATAAGTATTTCAAACATGGAGGTGATATGCATTGCACTCCTCCAGGCGAGTGAACATGAGGCTAGATTTTAGACACTAATGTTACTCCTTACACTTGGATATAAACAAATACACTAGCTACACTTCATGTGAACTGCTAGAGGGAGAAATACTTGCATCAAACATGGAAGAGTAAAGAAAAAGTGATGATAAATACTTATCACTTGACACTTCACTATGCACCACTTCACACACTTGGACAAAAAGTCATGAACTCAAAACCAGATTGGAAATATTTATTTCAAAGGCAAATACAATATTCAATCTATCAAGGCTTTGCTGTACTAGGTGTGGATTCTTTTACAAAGCCAAAAAGGCTTGCATTTATAGAGCAAGGAGAAGAGAGAGAAGAAGGGAAGTGGAAATGTCACAAAGCCAAGTGTCGAGACTTGGAAATTGGTTAAATTTTAAGAGAATGAAATAGAAAAAGAGGCCAGGAGGTTATCATAGATAAGTGTCTATCAAAATTTCATCATTATCCTTTAAGTTGGTGTAAAGACCTCAAATGGCCTTCTTGAAACCACCTTTTAGTGATGAGTTCACTTGACTAATCTAAATTTCCTTAGGAATCCTTGATACATATGCATTATCTTAGGAAGGTTGGAAATAAGATGTGACAATCATCAGATACTCCTATAACTGATATCCATCCTCTTGACACTTGTATTCACTATCTATAGTCACTTACTAGCCCTCCTGGGTTCAATCTTGACATTTGTCATCAAGATGACTGGTAATTTCCTAAGTAAATATATAGAATAGGTTTTAGGAAATCTATTTAAATTCCCTTTACCTTCCACTCCATCAGGCATACCTCAAAAGGATCTATATCAAATCTCTCAACTTCTCACTAGGTAGTCACTTCTCATTTTCACTATCTATCTAAGACTACATGTAGTGAATAGTGTAGCAGAGGAGTTGATATTATTCACTTTAGTAAGAGATGAGTATATGGAGTTATAATAAGTCCATATAGACCTCCCTTAATGGATTTCATCTACCAATTCTCCTCTATACCTAAGAACACATCAAAACCTACAAGAAACTCAAATTATGGTTTGTTTGTATAAGTTACAATATAGATAAAATGGATGTCATGGAGCTTGGGTTAGTGTTGGAGGTGAAAGTCATTATTATATCCATTTGACCATCTTTGAATGTAAATTCCTTCATGTCTTCTCCATCAGGTCTAAATATAGGTTTTATGAGGGTTTTGAGCTATTTTGGTTCTTAACAATGGTTAATAGAAACCAAACACTTAACCTCCAAAAAAAATACACTCAGACCAAGTGTATGACCCATTTCAACTATTAATATCTCCTTGAGGAACCATGCAGTCAGTCCGTATAGATATGAGCATTTGAAAATGGCCTCTCGAGTTTTTTCTTGAATTCTGGGTACTCATAATAGAAATTTAGGCCAAAAATGATCCCTCTATGTAGTTCCATAAAAAATTAATGTTTGTAATCCATCATAAAATCTCCTCTAGAGGTCATCAAATGTTTTTTAAGGATCATGTGGTCATCTGGATGAGTTTAGGCACTTGTAGGGCTTACGGCTAATTCTAGGCCTAATAGGCCTAGACTATATTTCTATGCCTATGACCACCTCTGCACATTCATGTTGACTGTATGTGTTTAATAACATTTTTTCATGTCCAAATCAACATTACACACCATTCCATAGTATTTCAAGACTTCTTCATTTCATCCCCTTATTATTCACATGCCATGTTTGTAGATTAGACTGCCTATGGAGTGCCCTCTATCTGAGACAAAATAGAGGGAACTTACCCTATTTGTTTGTCTAAATTTATATTTTGGGAGTATTTATTAGGTAATTAATATAATATATACAAATTTACAAATCTAGATCACCTCTACAACTCTATCAACTCTCCAAAACTTAAAACTAGCTTTTCAATCCTACTGACTGTCTACATGGTCTAGAACCTCAGGCTGAGTGTGGAGTTATAAACTTGCCATTAATATAATTGATTACTCTAAGAATAATATTAATTTTATTTTACCACTATGAGCGTGGTCTCAATATTCCATCCATTTTACATATTAGTGTGTTAGTCAAGACCTTTCACTAACAAGAGCTAGTTTGTGACTGTACTAGATTATAGTCACTCATCTCAAGAAAATGGGATTCCTATAGGTGTTAATTAGCGCCTAATTACTATATATATCTCTATCAATTCCATCCTGAAGATCATTGGGTCATTTCCAACTTGAATGAACATATATGCTTATAGACTATGCTTTTTGTCTCTCACCATCAACACTCTATGGGTCTAAAATTAAACTATAAATGCTTCATTTGGGGAATCAAAAGATTATTATAGGTGATTATGTATGCCTTGACACTAGAATTAATCCTCTTTGATCCTTCTTGAAGTCACTAAGACCATTCCATACCTATATGAGTTCATCTCATGCCTTGAGACCATAGTCTCACTCACTACTATAGGTCACTGCAAGTTGTGTTGTTGTTAGTCATCTTAACACTATGTTTTATTAAGTGTTTTAGGTCAAAACCTATTTGAGTTGGAATCCCCTCAAATACCATTATCTCCTGATCAAACAACCACTTTCTCATATTCAAATGTAACCTCTAGACTTGGGCTATAGGAAATAAGATAGTTAGACTAACACATACCTCAAATTATTCATCATAAGATAACATTCATTATGGGCAAAACCCTCATTTGGAAAAGTTAAGGTAGAAATTCTCAATTACAACTCTCTCAATCTATGGACATGGACTTAGATCTATTTGTAATATAATGGATTTACCATTGACACAATGATACTCCCTTTACTTCCAAATCTAATTTAAGGTTTCCATTGAATTCAAACACCTCCCATTCAACACTACTCTATCTCTTTTGGATTGACTACAAACCCACTATTGGTTACTGCCTATAGGTGTCTTTAGATATAGGATGGTGTGCTACTCTTTTCTTCTCATAACTAATCTCTAAACTTTTTGGATAACTCAGCCCGACTATTTTCACTTTAAAATCCTCTCACAATCTTGAAACCTTCATGTGTCATCAACATTTCTGAACAAGGTTTAGTTCCACTTGACTATAGGTGGTAGTCATAAGGAGATCTGACTGTGTGCAATTTTGATTGAATTCTCCATAAATGCTACTCTTTGAGACTAAACCTTCAAAATAACAGTTGATCATCATGTTATGAGAGGTTAGAAACAACATATCACCTTTGATATGAAACCATTTATATTAGGGTGAAACTCTACTACTGATGAAAGACTGTTAGCAGGCTTCAATGGAGTCTTCTACTAGCAAAATGAGATAGTCTTGCTAATATATTCACCTTCACATGTGCCAATTGAGTTGAATCCAACATGAAAAGGAAGAAAATTCCCTACAAGTCCATGTACAACACTTAATTTGCATAGACCAATGCCATCAAATAGGAAAATTGAAGCCATTGGGGATGTACAAGCTGTTTAGAGTCACCAACACTGTTAGCAATGGTTCATGAAGCACAAACTACCAAACTTAGAACTATGACCATGAAGTTGGAGTAACAAAGCTTAATTTTACCCACCAAGTGCACTTGCTTGAACTCTACTCTTGTTGTCTGTACCAAGTGGAAATTGATTGACATTTTTGACTTGTCCAAGAGGGTGATGGGAAAGAGAGGTCAGTTTTTATAAATTTTGGACTTGTTAAAGCTAATTGAGCATGTAAGTGAGCTATGGGGATATCAAGAGACACTTTTTTAATTCTTCCCATGTGCCATAACTATTGTACAGGTTGTATAATTGCCTAAAACTACTTGAAACCATCTAATCTTCTTGGATGGACATTAAACTTATAATTTGTTAGTCTCACAATAGTTTCTATGACTATTCCTTACATGTGGGACATTGAATATTATTTTTAAACACTTTTATTCTTATGGAAACTATACAAGTTCATAGAAATGGCCTAAAAGGACATAAAATGACACTAAGGACAAGTAACAAATATGAGCAAGGCTCAAAACATATTAAGTGGCCTCATTAATGACTATAGTGGACATTTTCCAACCTAGGAGACCCTATGACAAATTCGCACTATATAAGGGGTTGACCGAATTTGACTTGGGTCAAATTAGTCAACAAGATGTTCTAACACTTTCTTTTTATTTTTTATATATCATGAAATTGAAACTTTAACACCTTGGTAATCGAAAGATATGTAATCATAAGTATCATCAAGTGTCAAATTCATTAATTATAGCCAAGGAACACATAATATAACATTATATTTAAATAAAGTTGTCATGGCATGGAATGTGGTAAGACGTGTTTTAAGATCAATAGATTTAGGCAATTGAATAGACTCCATTATTACAGGTTCAACCAAAGATGTCTTAGTTAAATTTCAATAGCATACCCAAGTGACTTAAAAAGGGAATATTACACATATTAAATTGAGCCTTGTCATCAATCATAATCCCTTGTTGTTACTTCATTCCTTATAAATAGTAATGATCAAAAGTTTCCACATGTGAAAGATAGGTCTTAGTAAGATCAATGGGAACCATGATTGGATCATTGATTTTCTTAGGTAATATTTCCTTAGGAAAATCTCACTTAAGTAATTAAATTTGAGAAAAATCTATCTTAGGTAGCTTTTTATCAAGAGCTGGTATATCGCATGGAATATGTTGCTCAAATTTAGTATATTAATTTGCATCAAGTGGATGTGTAAGAAGCTCAATATCATATTTCTCAATAAAATCATGATTTTTTTCTTAGAATCTATGGCACATATTTGTTAAATGTTCATGGGTTTTATGATAGGCACACTAATATTTAGAATTGAAGGTGTGTGGAATATGTGATTTATCATTATGTTGAATATGAGGTAGTTAAAACATTTTAAAATCAAGAATCATTCTCAATATCACACTTAGACTATTGTTTAGTTTAAGAAATTATCATGATCCACTAAGGGAAGGCATAGTACTTATTGTAGGTGTCACCCTTTTCTACCCAATGGTGAATGCATGCTAATTTTAGGCACATGGATTTTATTTGGAGAAGTATAAATAAGAGTAATATTTCCATAGTTAAGCATTTGTGAATGTGCAATCTCATTTTCTAATGGCATGGATTCATATTAAATTCATGTGAAATATTTGTAAGTATTATAAAGTAACTTATCCTTGAGAGGAGAGAGAAGGATTCTACATAAGATATTTTTTCTCTAAGTCTATTGGTTGATATATCATTTGATGTGTGCTATACTTAAATATTAAAATATAATCACAAATATGGTAAAAATTTCCTTGGTAAAGATATGATTTACATTCAAATGTGGCATGTGGTTCCTCATTATTGATATTTGAGAGAAAGGCCCTTTCCAATTTAAGGAAGGTATATATAGAACTACCAGGTAGAGTGTGAAACCAATATAAAACAAGCTCTATTAAGCATCATATTTCCCAAGAGAAGAATAAGAATACTTAAGTTGCAAGTAAGGATCACCATACCCATCAAATAAGGAAAACTTAAGTATTGTAAAATCATGAGGTATAGGTAAGTCAAATATCCTACATACTATAGATTATCCCTGTACAACATTAGAATCAACCCTATAATTAGATATGATAGATCTAGAGATAAAGCATGTGCTCTATTTTTGTAATTTACCAATTACATTCATAAAAAAATAGAAACTCATAAGTAGGTATGATGAAAATTTTAAAGGGTTCATTGATGTGTT